>CM051238.1:51185206-51685206 GCA_027917425.1 Gastrophryne carolinensis
ACTTACAAACCAATGCGGATTAATGGCATTAAAAGAGTTTTCTCAATCTGGTAGGTGTTCCCCCAAGTTCCCATACGCGGCCGCTCGCTGGGAAATAGACAGGTTCACTCCAGAAGATAAGAGGATGAGGGTCTCCGAGGCGGAGAAGTGTTCATATAGACTGGAAGTGGATCCAAAAGTGTATCTTGGAAAAGAATCCTTGTATAGCAGGAGTGTGTGACTTCTATTTTGCCCATTATTCCTCAAACTTCTGGTAAGAATATTTCCAAAAGGTGACGGGCACATTGTGGACTTTGTGCATGCACACTGGGATCGCTGCATTCTTCTTACTGTATTCAGGAATTGCCCATTGGTGGAAAGATTGAACTTTTTGCTCTGTGCTTTTTCATAATATTACCCCAATGAGATGAATTCTTGAATTTGCGGCATCGTCTGCGACCATTGTTAAAGTGTAAGTCCACCATCAATGACATTTTTGAAAGAGTATTTTTTTTTTTTTGTGCCGAACGGATGTGCTCAGGGTGCTGAGCTTTTATTAATTTTATCCTAAGTTAGAAAATGTATGTTTTATGGAAGCAGTTTTCATTACCTGAAATCTGTCGCTATTGGCAACGTACACCAAATCTGTACACCAAAAAGAGGGAAGTGAGCCCTGTACACAGAACACTGCCGCCATGGCCACTGCTGAGGTGAGGGAGCTCACTAGACCTTACACATGCCCAGCAGCAGTGTTGTGTTTGTACAGGACTTTTGTCTCTCTTCTTGGTGTACAGATTTGGTGTACGTTGCCAATGGCAACATATTGCAGGTAGTGACTGCTTTCATAAAACACACGTTTTCTGACATAAATTTTTTTTTAACATACTTAGCGCCTTGAGAAACATACTTAGGCTTAGCGCCTTGAGAACATAATTTTGGCACACTAAAATATTCACTTTCAAAAATTCCATCGGAAGTGGATTTTCTCTTTAAACCGGACCTTCATCCTGAATAAGAGCCTGTTTCCTCCATGCTGTACATACAGATTGCCCACATTACCAATCATCCTACCTGCATCTACTGCATTCTTTGAGCCTTTAAACATCCAAGATGGCGGCACATGAAGTTTCAGACTGCCAACAAGCAGGAAACGTCTTCTGACTGTGCCTATGATGCTAAGCGGGACACCAGCCTTCTGTAAGCAGACAACTCCCAATCTCCATCACCGCTTCTGCCTATAGTCCAGGCCCCCGTTTGCCGGGACGCTAGGAACGCCTCACCGGATACGGTTGCCCCCAGGTCTTAATAGGCGCAAAGGATGGCTGCTTACGGTGAAGGTCGATGAACCGCGAGGGTATCCCAAAGCTGTACACGGGAAGACAGTCCGGATGATGCATCAGAACACAGGGATGAGACAGGTGCGTAGTCAGGGGTAGCCAAAGGGTCAAGCCGGGAGGTCAGAGATAGCGGGGTATCCAAAGGGGCAGGCAGGTTCGTGGTCAGAAAAAGCAAAGGTCGGAACAGGCAGCGGACGGGGATGGTCGATCAAGTTGGGTCGGAAACAGATAATAACGAAATCACACCCTAATCACAAGCTACTATAACGGGCACTGAGCGCTGGGCTGATCCCGTATTTATTGGGGACCTGACCAATGGCAACCCGTGAATGATTGTGTGTGGTGATTGGTGCAATTTACAACACTTGTGAATCATTGGTGACTATCCAGGGGCGCGGGCCCATAGATGTCTCTTACAGTACCGCTTTGCATTCTGGGATTGCTGTCCTTTTCCTGACCCCAGCTCTGCTCTGTCTTTGCAAAGCACAGCTATAACCCACCCCCCTGCACTTTTGCCCCCTCTCCTCCCCTCAATACGTGATGCTTCTGAGGCAAGATGGTGCCCGTATCCCAGAGTCCTGAACAGAGTTGCAGCCCAGTGGGGGAAAGAATAAAAAGTTAGTGGCTAAAAATATAAAATCTATTAATTTTACATGCTGGGGAATAGTTTTTTAAGGGTTTGGGCTTTTCATGAAATGATGCTAAAGGTCCGGTTTAAGTCTATCACGTTCATCTAGGGCAGACTGCTGCTACTCCACATTTGATCGATAATAAACCAGGATTGCTTCATTAATTTTTATCCATGAAATATTAGTACAGAAATGAATATCCAGAGTGACAGAGTCAATATTCAGCTAAGGATAATCCAATAACGAGATCAAAGATGGATCTATATTAGGAAGTATAAGTATATTGGTAGTGAATCAGCCTAATGATCAGTCAATTTGTTGAATATAAATATCTCCTAATATATTCAGTTTACTATGTTTATCTGAATAGGTATCCCATTAATTCTAAAGAAAATCAATCCGAGATTTACTTGTTAATTCTAAAGAAAATCAATCCGAGATTTACTTGTAGTAAAAACAAACAGAAATATCAGTTAACTTTTTCCGAAGCCCTCGCTAGACGATGGTTACTGTTGTAGGACCAAGTCCTCTTTCTGAGTTCTGTATATTATATATTATTATATATAGTATATAGTGACTTAGCTTGCCTATTGGCTTTCTCATCTTCCTTGCCTGCCTTGACTTTGGCCTGGAATACTACACTGATCATTCACCACATACGCTCAATCCTGGCATAACCTTAGACTTGCTCTAATAGCCAGACTTTTCAGAATCGTATATGGTACAATTTGATAAAAATTCATAAAGGAACCAGTCAGGGTCAGCCCCTTACCCAATTACATCACATGCTTGGACTGTTAGCCTAAACAGAATCCCAAGTTGCCCACCATCTTGGAACTTTGAAGGCTGAAGTTCCCCCCTGCCGAGTGCCACTGCTTGGGGCATCCTGAATTGGAATGCCCCGCTGTATAAGACCCCCCAGAAGCCCTGTTTTACTCACCTTGTCCCGGAGACCTCTAGCCGTGTGCGCATGCGACAGCTAGGAGGTGAGCGGGGGATGCGGCTGATGGCACACTCGGTGGACTTACCTATAACTCATTGATATAAGCAATTGCCAAAGTTTAGATTACTCTAAACATATTTGCCTCCAAATGTATCCCCACCATCAGGGGCTTCACCATGGTAGAATCTTCCAGAACTGTTGTCTGTCCACTTCTAGTGTCCTCTATACCTGCGAGCTGTTAGCCTCTCTGTTGTTTTCCCTTCTTCTGCTCTTTGTGATCACACAGGGGTGTCTGTCACTAGTTAATGGTGCAGAGCCATCTTGAAAGCAGAGTGCCATCAAGGTACAGGCCCAAGCTATAATACATAGATAAAGAACGGGCTTTAACCCCTATGCTGCCATAAGGGACCCATTTCTCTAAAAAACAGAGTGTCATCATGGTACATGATATAGCTTACCATGTGACAAAGAGCTACGATATATAGATGATATACCGTACTTCATTCAAAGCGGCTTAAAGGGGTACAAATGAAAAAGATGTATAACTTAGTGGTGCATGTTGGCAGGCCAAATACATATAGACTACTCGTAAAGGATAATGTTTTATATTATTTAAGAATTTTTTTCAGGTACCTAGAAGATTGTTATGTTATTGAAACTGTTTAGGTTGTAGACCCCTCTCCTGCCACTAAAGCAGGACAGGGGGTGCAAAGAAAAAAAATCCTTATCTTGTCTGTGGTCCAGCGCCACTATACCAGGCCCATGTGGCTGCTGCACAGCAAGTCACATGCGGCATCCCCTGACTTTGTGTGCGTGTCCACCCACCATTCAAGTGAATGCGCAGGTGTGCTCACACACAGAGCTGGGGGATGCCACTTTGTGCTTCCTCTCATGATAGCGACAGGAGAATGGTGCTGGACCTCAAGTGAGGTAAGGATTTTTTCTTTGCAACCCCCCTGTCCTGCCTCAGCACCAGGGAGGGTGGCAGGGTTAATCTATGAGTGGACTTATGCTTTACAGTGGACCAAAACCCACGGAGATCATATATAAGATTCCTGGGCTGATTGATTCCCTCCTCCTAGGGCATCCAGAATCTGAATGCCCTGCTGTGTGACACCTCCCAGGTCGCTCATAAACTCACCTTCTTTTCTGGTCCAACGGCGCATGTGTGAGCAGCGGTCGCATCCCTGCTATCCCTCTAACATTTCCTGTTAGAGGGTAGCAGGGGATGTGGCCGTCAGCGTGCTCAGATCCGCTCGTATTAGACAAGCTCCTAGACGAAGGTGCTTCAGCGGATCTGGGTGCGCTGATTGGAAGAGTGGCCGCGCATGCGTCGTTAAACCGTAGGTGAGTTTGTTCGAGCGACCAGGGGGGTTTCACACAGTGGGACAAGAACCAAAACCCAAGATAGTCAAAATCATGGTTTATGGTCCACTTTAAAGCGGGACAAAAACCTTGCGTCCTGTCACATCCCATTTTTTAGACTCCAGGCCGCTGGCCTTGCCCTAGGGCATCCAAAATTGGGATGCCACGCTGGAAGGGAAGGGAACATACCCTAATCTAAAGGGCACTCCCAAATGCCAAGCTCTGCATGCAAACAGCACTGTATTGCCATTTATTAATACACAGGGCATACAGCACTGATGGACGAGAGCAGGGGAAGGTAAGTTTTTAAGGAGTGATTCTTGGGGGTTTCACACAGCGGGCCATCCCAAATCAGGATGACCCCAGGGCAAAAAACAAAAACTGGGATAATCAAAATACCCATGTTTTTCTTTCTGATTTAAAAGAGTTCCAGCACTTAATTAATTGTTAATGTCAATCAAAATAGCTTTAGCGCTAAAAGAAATGACTTTTAGTTAAAGTATAATGATTTCAATGTGTTTGGCCAGCAAATGAACAGACAAGAGCTTTTTCTTCAAGCATACATTGAGCTGGACATTGCAAAATATTAGTAGAAGTGACGAGGTCAGGTCTCAGTGATCAGCCCCGATCAGCTGCTAATGGAACAAGTATCAGAGTGAGTAACACAGACTTCGTTACATGCACTCACATTTCACATTTTATTTTTAGAAAGCTAATCCGGGTTCATTTATTATTAGTTATAAGCAGAAATCCTAAAATTGGTAACATAGCTTGCGGGGCTGTGGGAAGGAGCAGTGTACACAAGTAATATGATTAAAGCTTTGGGGTCAGTAGTGCAAGTGTGGGCAAACCCTAAAAGGCTGTTCCTTCTGAAGAAGTGCAACATCCATAAAATGTCCAAATGTTCCAAATGTTTACTTTCCATAAACCTAACCCTGCATCTGTGTTCCCGGCTGTCTGAGCATAATGGCTGGATAGTCATGTGGAGCTAAAAACCCGACAGCCCTCCGTACCTTGCAGATGTGTATTCATTTACAGAACTGATATATATATATATATATATATATACACACACACACACACACGGGGCCGGCTCCAGGAGTATGTGGGCCCTTGGGCGATAGATTTTCTATGGGCCCTTGCGGTGTGGTATGACACTCCAATACATGGTGATAACGTTGCATGTACAGTGAATATTTCCAAAGAGTAGATAAAAAAAAATTGGAGGGATGTAATAAAGAATAAAAAATTAGAAGGAATGACGGAAAAAAATTAAAGCAGGAAAGAAAGAAAAAAAGACTGAAAAGGAATGATAAAAAGAAAAAATAGATGGAAAGAAAGTAATATAAATGAAAGGTAAGAAACAAAGAATGAAAGCGTAGAATGAAGGACAGAAACAAATAAATAATAAAAGGAATGGCAGAACAAAGCAGGGAAGAGAGAATGAGTGGAAGAAAAAAGAAGAGATGGGAAGAAAGAAAGAAGCAAAGGGCCGACAGAAAAAAGAAAGAGAAGGAATGATGGACTGAAAGAATAGAAGGAAAGAAGTAAGAAAAGAAATGGCAGAAAGAACTAATGAAAGAAAGGATAGATGGAACTAAAGAAAGTATAGACTAGAAGGAAAAAACAAGACAAAAAAACTAACAAAAAAAAGATTAGAAGGACTGACAGGCAACTGCCTCTGGATGCATGGCCCTGAGTCCTTTATAGGGGCTGCCAAGGGTAGAGAGAATGAGGTGGGCCCTGCCTATGTGCAGAGGCCCTGGCACCTGCCCAGGTACACCCAGTGCTGACCCCTGCCCTGTATATATATGTAAATTTGTCTTATCTAGTCCCCTATTAGGGGTGAAGATAGCTTCCCTGATGGTTAAGGTGAACTAGAAGGCCGTCAAGACCTTCTCATATACGTAGATCAAATATGATTGTTTTAACTAGTTCATTGGTGGTTAAGCGAAGATTACGGTACAGTGACTCACTAATAATTAATAATTAGAGGTCTTAAAAAACTACAACATGATGGTGTTATAACGTGTCTGTAATCATACCTTGTAAACAACTATATAAATAAACATTAATATTAATAACGGTGTGCAGTAGTGCCCCAATCCCCACTTAAAGCGGACCTTCACCCAGAATAAGATCCTCTTATATGTTTCCCACATCCTGTACATACAGATTGCTCACTTTAAAAATCATCCTACCTGCATCTACTTCATGTTATGAGCCTTTAAACATCCAAGATGGCGGCTCATGGAGCATCAGGCAGCCTGCAAACAGGAAGTGTCTCCTGACTGTATCGCTCTGGATTCTGGGATTGCTGTTCTTTCGCTGACCCCAGCTCTGCTCTGTCTGTGCAAAGCACAGCTATAACCCGCCTCCTACTCTCCTCTCCTCAGTATGTGATGCTTCTGCGTCAAGATGGTGGCGCCCGTATCTCAGAGTCCTGAACAGAGTTGCAGTCCAGTGGGGGAAAGAATAATAAGTAAGTGACTAAAAACTCAAAATATATTAACTTTAGATGCTGGGGAATAGTATTTAAGGGTTTTGCGCTTTTCATTAAATCATGCTGAAAGTCCGGTTTAACCACCAATGCACTAGTAAAAAAATAAAATGGGTCCAGTTATTGCTGCCCCCCGCCCCCCACCTTTTCAGTATTATGCCACATTGTTGTGTGAGCTGTGTCAAGGACCGGGTGTGGCGGCACAGGTGGGGATCCGCTGTGACTGTGATACTGATAGCGAGCACCATGTCAGGGGAGCGGAGTCTAAGAGGCCACCGGTATTCACCAGAGCCCACCGCAAGGCAGGTTGGCCTTGTAGCGGCGAGTGACCCCCAGGTCGCTACCCCTCAACAGTGGCTCAGCCCTACAGTCAGCCGAGGTAGTGTGTGGTGCAAAGCAGGCAAGCAAAAGCGATGTCAAAGTTCAAGCAGAGGTCAGGGCTGGCAGCAAAACATCAAGATCGAAGGAAGTAGCCAAGGTCGGGACGGGCACCGAAGGTTCAGAGTCGGGGACAGGCAAAGGTCGGTACACGGGTGAGCAATCCTGAAAACAACTGACTTTCTGCATACATAGGAAGACCAAGATCTGGCACTGATGGAAAGGAAGTGCCCCTTAAATAGGGGAAGTGGATGCAGGATTGGAAGACATTGGAAGACAGGGCACCAATCAGTGGTGTACCGGCCCTTAAAACTTTAGGAAACCAGCACGCGCGCCCCGTAGAGGACAGGGACGCGCGCGCACTGGGCCACGCGAGAAGGAAGAGCGAAGAGACGAGAGACGACCGAGCAGGAGCGGGCAAGAAGGGAGAATGGGGAGCACCGGGAGACAGACACGCAGCGCCCACCCAGGCAGCGGGAGCAGCAACGTAGGTGAGGGGAGTGCTGCGAGATGGGCGCGCGGCGCTCGCTCTAACAAGCTGCTTATATTTTCTTTTTCTTTAATTTCTACTTACTTACTTTTAATTACTCATGCCATAGGGCTGTCAACTACTGCACCGGAACGTCTATATTGTTTATATGTGGGGGGGGCTAGCCTTCAAATTGTGCTGAGAGGTCCAAAAGAAGGCTTCCAACAGTCACAATGCATTGGCATTTGGGGCATATGTGGTCACAACAGACGGTTCTTTGTTGTTGGAAATAAGCAGCATAAGCAGAGTTTAATCACCCCTTGCAGTTTTTGAAGTCTCTAGCAAGTTTAATAAGAAATGTATCCCGAGTGCACAGGTCATTCAGACATAGGGGGGCTGCTACTTAGTAGCAGCTGTGTCTCCCTGCATGCTGCTACTAGACCATGCTCACCTTACCTCACAGCCTGCTGCATTCCTCTATTCTAATAAGCAGATAATCACACATACAAACAGCCCCAGTCTTTTTGTTTGCTTGCTGTAAAAGTTATTATACTGCTTTCTACTGACCTGAGTTTGATCGCTGAATAATAATGCTGGGGTTGAATTTCTTATTAGCAGACACATACCACCCTCCACCACAAAGCTTGTTTTTTGGTTACCTCTTCCTCCCTCCTCCTGGCAGTCACATGGTCTGAAGTCCTTTTCGTATATTTGCATTTAAGTTTGGTGTGGGCCCCCACAGTCAGTTCTGTTGGTGGGCCCCAGACACCTCACAGTCCAACACTGATCATGTGAGTAAGGAACTTTCTCCTATGAATATATCCAATAAGAATACACCACCTATGAACAAGAAAATACCACGTGTGTTCTCTCCTGTCATTTAAACAAGATCTCATGTGAGTAGAGGAAATATCACCTGTTAGTTACAAATATCTCATGCAAGGAAACATCACCTATGTATTAGAAAGATTTTATAAATAGCTCTTGTGAAAAAGAAAAAACTTAATTTTGAATCAATAATTTATCACCAATGAGTAAGGAAATATATCCTGAGTGTTACAATGATCTCCTGGGAGTTAATAAATATCTCATACGAGTAAGGCAATACATTAAAACCAATAAGTAAGGAAATGTATCCCGTGTGTTACAATGTCCTGTGAGCTAATAAATATCTCATACGAGTAAGACAATACATTAAAACCAATAAGTAAGGAAATATATCTGTGTGTAGGGAAATGTCAGAGAAAAAAAAACTTTTGCGTGAAAGATAATGGCCTCATTGGCTTTCATTGTCTTCCTAGCTGGAGATTCAGTAACAGTGACATTCTCACGCTTTTTTCTCATGAAGTGAATTTTTTACTACCATGAGTCTTTTTTCAGCTCCTTCTGAATCAAGATGCCCTGGTCTGAGTTAGGAAACAGCACAGGTGGATGATAGTTTGTGAGATATTTGCACACAGGGGAACACACAGAGAACAAGGAACTGTTACCAAAAAATTCGGGAGAAATCTCATTGTTTGTCTACGTGGAGGCTGATTCATTACTAGCGCCAGGTATCGGCAGATGAGCGTCTGTATAGCGGCACTTAGAGCGACCACTAGTAGACGCTGTGATCGGCTATCAGGCGGTGTAACAGAGCGCCTCAGTCGCTCTAGTAACCTGCCCAGCATTGATGAATGAGATGTATGGTGGGCGTTCTAACACCAGTACAGCGTTGCAGGGAGCGAGAGGTAGCACCAACTCAATGTGACCGACTCTCAGCGACTCACGCGATATTTAACTAAAAAAACACACACACAGCGTCGGCGCTCTAAATCTGGTCGCTATAGCATAGAGCGCCAGACACTGTGTAATTAAAATCCACCAGTAACAAAGCGAAAACACATGGAATTACATTGTTGTAACATTGTGTCATTAACACTTTAATGCCAGACCTGTAATGACAATTCTGCATATATTACATAGTTACATAGTTACATAGTTAATACGGTTGAAAAAAGACATATGTCCATCAAGTTCAACCAAGGGTGTTGGGGTAGGGGGAAGTTATAAATATAAATATAAAAAAATCAAAAATGTTTTCAAAAATGACTTTTTCTAGGCCAGGAGAGGTCACACAATTATTTGAGAGAAAAAAAAAAAATAAAAACGAAAACCCCTGTTTAAACAGAAGAACATCCATTGAAATGTATGGGAGAGCAACAGGTAGCGACAGGTAATACCTCGTGCTCTGGAAGCTAGAGCGCCGATGCTATACACTGAGCTGCCTGTAATGATGAATCGGTCGCTACATGAGTCGCTCACCAGAATCGCCTTCATAAATGTGATTTTGCATACAGCGCCCGGCGTTCACCAGACGCTGCCTAACGCTATGAGGCACTACCTGGCGCTATCCCCTGATGAATAAACTCCTAAGGAACTGTTACCAAAAAAGTCGGGAAGAAATCTCATGCTATATTTGTTAACAAAGTGACATAAAATACGTCCATAAGAGTTTTTTTTGATTAGGGACCTTTTTAGGGACTTTTAATGAACTGAAAGTAAACGGCTTAAAATAAATCAACTCTGGAATGAAATAAGGAAAAACAGAGGGATTCCCATCCATAAGAGGGACTGTACTTTCAATGTAACTGGCAGGAGAGAACACCATGAGCCTTGTCCTTTCAAAGTAGGGACAGTGTGTCCTTCAGTGTAAAGTATACACTTTCCTGAGGTCTGTCGCCCGCACGGGGCTCCCCACAAAGCCCCTTGTATATATTTAGAGCTTACCTTTCTGTGTCCGGACATAAACAAACTCCCGGGCAGGCTCGCAGTGGAGAGAAGGCCTCGCACACTTTCCCTGTAGCAGCCAGCCAGGCCTGAGCTCCCGAGCTCTGTGTCTGCCTCACATTTTCCACTTACAAATTTGCAGCCAAGACCCTGCCCAGCCCCTAAGAATTTCCTGGACGGCTCTCAGTGTATTGAAGGCAGGCGGGCTGCGTGTTGCAGGGACGCGCTGCCAGCATCTGCCGCTCGCAGCTCCTACCATGGGGGGACACATGGTTCACATTACATTGCTTCCTCCAGCCACGTTCAATAGCCCCGGGGACTTGTGTTCACTAACATCACCCAGAAAAAAAAAACAGGGACGCCTCAAATACAAAAATATCCTGGCTCTGTTCTCACCTATACGCATGCTACTGCGCAGTTACAACATATATGAGCTGCGGCGTGCTTTATACCGGAAAAACAGTGCTTGCGCAGTGAAAGAGAGGTCTATGGCAAGGTAAGCGCAACACAGGTAAAATGGCGGGCACTGGGTGCAATCCTAAAACAATGAAATGTGGAGGCTGATTCACTACTAGCGCCACGTATTGCCAGATGAGCGTCTGTATTAGCGACGCTTAGAGAGACACTGTAAGTGGGTATCGGGCGCTGTAACCTAGTGTTGCAGTCGCTGTATTAACCTGGCCGGCATTGATGAATGTGATGTATGTTGGGCGCTCTAACCCCAGTACAGCGTTGCAGTGCATCCGGCACTCGACACCATATTTAACAAAAAACTACACACACAGCATCGGCGCTCTAAAGCTGGGCACTATAGCATAGAGCACCAGACGCTGTGTGAGTAAAGGCTGTTTTTGAACACATATCCACCAGTAACAAAATGAAAACACATGGAATGACATTGTTTTAACACCGAGACAATAACATTTTGGTGCCGGACCTGCAATGATAATTCTGCATAAAAATATAAAAAGTCAAAAAAATGTATAAAAGTGTTTGCAGCCAGGAGAGGTCACACAATGATTTGAGCAAAAAAAATGTAATAGCCAAACACGCTATTTAAACACAAACAAATAAACCCCATTGAAATGTATGGGAGAGCGCTACAGAGCGGCAGGTACTACATGGCGCTCCTGAGCCTAGAGCGCCGGCGCTATACGCTGAGCCGTCTAGATTAATGCATGTGACGCTACATGGCGCTGTTAGAGGCGCTCACCAGATTCGCTTTCTTAAATGTGGTATTGCATACAGCGTCCAGCGTTCACCAGATGCTACCTGCCGCTACGAAGCACTACCTGGCGCTATCCTTTCTTAAATAACCTCCTACTGTACTTCCACAATCTCCACTTTAGGCCACAGCAGTGGTGGACTGGGGACAAAAATCAGCCCTGGATTTTAACAACCCCTGGCCGGCCCAAGACATCCTTGCTGAGGCCCCCCCCAACCACATACCTCCCAAGTGTCCCTGCTTTGGAGGGACTGTCCCTTTTTTGACCCTCTGTCCCTTGTTTTTCACCTTTGCCCCCCTTTGAGGTTTAACATGCATATCTGCATCAATAAATAACTCATTTGCCTATTTAAAGTGGACCAAAACCCACTCGATCGGCTCGGGAAGTTATAAGATTCCCGGGCCGATCAATCCCCTCCCCCTGGGGCATCCAAAATAGGGATGCCCCACTGTATGAAACCCCCCAGGTCGCCCACACACTTACCTTTTTTCCCGGTCCAACGGTGCATGCGCGAGCCGCAGCCGCATCCCCACTATCCCTCCAGCAGGGCACTTTTCTGCGGCAGGCATTTGTGAATGGCTGCCGCGGGCACGCTCCCTGTTAGAGAGTAGTGGGGGATGCGGCCATCAGTGTGCTCGGAACCGCTCGCCTTAGACAAAGGCGATGTCAGCAGATCTAAGCATGCTGATTGGACGAGCAGCCGCACATGAGCCGTAGGACCGGGAACAGGTGAATTTGTTTTGGCGACCTGGGGGGTTTCACACAGCGGTTTTGGTCCACTTTAAAGTGTTTATATTGTATATATTTTATTAATTATTACAATCCTATACATTCCTCAACGAGAGGGCGTGGCCTAACTTAACAAATTGCCCTCTTTCCCACCCTGAAAATTTGGTAGGTATGCAACCATGATGCTGGGGCTATAGCATTGGAGGCTTGGGTTCCTTGGCATGTGGGTACAGGGGGCTGAGAGACAGAGACCAATGAGGCAGGGACTGAATGTGGGTTCTAATAGCAGCAGCCGAACTGGCCTCAGAGCAGTGCGGCCCACTGGGCATTGTCCCAGGTCTCCCTATGGCCAGTCTGCCCCTAGCATCATGACCCCTGTGACCACCACCAGCGTCTTGAAAGCACTGTGCAAGCCCACCTGGCAAACCTCAGTGGCAAATTTATGTGGGCCCTTAGGCGATAGAGTCTTAATGGGCCCCTTGCGGTGTGCTATGATCCTCCATACATGGTGATGAAGTTGCATGCATGGTGAGTACTGCCAAAAATAGAAATAATAGAAGGAAAGACTAACGGCCTTATTTATCAAGGGCTAGCGCCAGGTAGTGTCTGACGAGCGCCAGGTACCGCCAGCTAACGGCGGCTACCGAATCAAGTACGCCCGGCGGCGGTCACAATGACGCATTTATCACGCTAAATGAGGCTAGCGCCGGCGAGAGTGTCAGCTAGCGCGGGATTCATCATGTAGCCGACTGCAACGAACAGCGCCGCTGCTAATCCCATCACAGCGACAGGTATGACCTGGCGCTCCCTGGCGTGGTCCAATGCATTTCAATGGAGCAATCTTTAAATAATCATAATTAATTGCTATTACTGTTTATTTTTTTTTTTTAATGTAAAAAATTCTGTGACCAAAAAATTGTGCAGAATTGATATTACAGGTCTGATATTCATGTATTCATATTACAAAATGTTTAGAAAAACTTGTATAATTTTTACATATAAAAAAAATGGTTGTTTGGGGGTTAAAAACTACTTTACACACATCGCCGCCAGCGGTCTGGGGTTTAAACAAGGAATTCACAGCGCGAGAAATTTTTGAGCGTGATTTGTTAATGAATCTGCAGCAAGCCGTTCGCTCTGGCCATTCGCTGTCAGGCGCACCCATACAACGCAGAACCTGTGAAACATCGACCCCTAACCCCGTATTCAACATTACCGCACACCGACTGAGTCGCTCTCAACAAGCAAACCCCGGCCAAGCACAGCGAATACTAGCGGGCGCTGGGAAAATCACGCTACTGGCGCTCATCTGTCGCTACCTGGCGCTATTAATGAATCGGCCTCAAAGTATAGAAGGAATTACCAAGAGAAGTAAAGAATGAAAACTTAGAAGGAATGACAGAAAAAAATAATATGGGAAAGAAAAAGAGAAATACATAAAAAAAAGAATAGATGGAAAGAAATGAAGAAATATAAAAAAATGAAATGAAACAAAGAAAGAACATATAATGAATGACAGAAACAAAGAAAGAGAAAGACTGAATGACAGAAACAAAGAAAAAATAAAAGGAACGAAAGAATGACAGAAAAAAAGAAAGCAGGGCTGGGAGAAAAAAAGAAGAGATGGAAGGAAAGGAAGAAAAAATAGAAAGGCGGGCAGAAAAAAATAATAGAAGGAAACAAGAAAGAAACAAAAGGCATTACAGAACGAACAGGTGAAAAAAAAAGAAACAAAGAGTAGATTGAATGGAAGAAAGAAAAAAAATAGAACGAAAAAAAACAATGAATAGAAAGACTGATAGAAGGGAAAGAAGAACGAAAGAAAGATGAACAGATGAAAGAAAAACACAAACAATAGATGGAAAGAAAGAAGGAAATAAAAAAACAATAGAATGCCTAACAGAAAGAAACAAAGGGTCTGATTTATCAAGCACTTCTGCCAGAAATAATAAAATATCTTTTTTTCACACTTGTGCATGTTACTGCACTGCAAGAAGCACATTATGGGGGTTATTCATCAAGGGACAGCGCCAGGTAGCGCCTCGTAGCGGCAGGCAGCGTCTGGTGAACGCTGGGCGCTGTAAGCAAAACCACAATTATGAAAGCGAATCTGGTGAGCGACTCTAACAGCGCCATATAGCGTCTGATTCATCATTACAGGCGGCTCAGCGTATAGCGCCGGCGCTCTAGCTTCCATACATTTCAGTGGACGTTCCTTTTCTTCTGGTTAAACAGGGTCTTTTTATTTATTTATTTTTCTCTTAAATAATTGTGTGACCTCTCCTGCCTTAGAAAGAGTCCTTTTTGAAAACCTTTTTGATTTTTTTGTTTTTTATGCAGAATTGTCATTACAGGTCTGGTATTAATGTCACAATGTTACAACAATGTCATTCCATGTGTTTTCGCTTTGTTACTGGTGGATATGTGTTCAAAAACAGACTTTAATCACACAGCATCTGGCACTCTATGCAAAAGCGCCCAGCTTTAGAGCGCCAATGCTGTGTGTGAGTAGTTTTTTTATAAGTATGGTGTGAGTCGCAGAGAGTCAGTCGCACAGAGCTGGCGCTACCTTTCGCTCCCTGCAGCGCTGTACTGGTGTTACAGTGTCCAACATAGGTCACATTCATCAATGCGGGCCAGGTTACTAGAGCGACTGAAGCGCTCTGTTACAGCGCCCGATACCCACTAACAGCATCTACTAGCGGCCGCTCTAAGCGCCGCTATACAGATGCTCATCTGCCAATACCTGGTGTTAGTAATAAATCAGCCACTATGTCACCTTAAATGGTGCATAACACAGACAGGAAAAAGAAGTATCAGTCAAAGAGATCACAGCTCGATGTACAGGAAATACAACACAGAAGGGAATGTACAATAAAGATAAGCATTGGTAACAGCGCCATCTACTGTCAGAAATGTAGACAAGCTGTAAGCTGTTGCACATTTTCTCCAACACATTTCCCCTCTTTCTCTCTTGCTCATAATACCTCTTCTCCTTCTTTTTGCACTTCCCCTCCATCTCTCTTTTTTACATACTTTCCATCTCTTTATATAGCCACCTCCCTTCCATTTTACTCTCCTTTTTCCTTTCCTCTTCTTTTCTTTTTCCTCACACTCCTACTTCCCCTACTCCTACTCCCAGCAATCCTGCCCTGCTCTGTTGAGCTGATTGGGGAACGGGATAAAAAAAGAGAATGTCATTGGCTGAACCTGTAAACCTCGATATCTCAGCCATTTCTTCTTCAATTTAAAAACGGAAACAGTTTAGGACAGTGCCAGACGTAGCCCGACACAATGGTGTAACAATTACCTTTGTATCACTTTAACTTCACATATCCTTATATTTTTTGAAGACTTATGTACCAATCGCCAGGTCCGCTTCTATTTGTCTATACTTATATTCTGTATAGGAGTTTTTTTCCCATAGTCTCAGACCCACCAAGGGTTGTGTGCAATCCTGGTTAGCTTGCACTAATTATTTGACAAAGATAATAGATGTTTTTTTACATTCACGTTACAAACAGGCTTCTTCTATCTGAGTAAGGTTAGACCATGAGCCTACCCGAGTACATATACTGTGAAGAAATCCTCTAACTTGCATATATTCCCACCACTTCGTTTTCAAGTATTTAGTTACCTTTTTCATAAAAATCAGGAGCTGAATCGCTTCAATAGGGTTGTATTCTATTAGAAAAATCGATTGCCCAGGAAACATTTCTGGATTGTTGCTCAACCCCGTCAGTGGACCAGGAGTACGAAAGAGTTTTTGTTCTTTACCCATCAATCTTAGTTGGGCAATTAAACTCACTAGAATTGGATGAGCCTCTACTAAGGACTTCCTAGGAGAGGTCCGATTCAAGAACAATGTTTCCAAATTACATCCTAAAATAGCGTTCTCTATCCTAATCCAATGTTTCTCCCCCACCCAGGAGTGCCATTCGATTAAATGCTGTACCAAGCTGGCCTTGTAGTACATAGCCAAATCAGGTACCTTTTTAAATATCTATGCTCAATTTTTGATATTCAGCGTAATTTATGCCCCCAAATATATTTGGAGATCGTCCCATTGAAGCTCCAAAGAAAGCTCTTTGAGAGATAGATGCTGAGGGATTGTATCTGGCAGAGAATCCTAAGGAAGACGTCGGTCTTCGCCAATAACCAATATTCTCCCAAACAATGATGTTTGACGTTTTTAATCTGCAAGGAAAGAGGAACATAGTTTAACCTAAAGAGTTGGTTAAAATACTTCGAAATCTGGATTCCTAGATATTTGATATGATTAGGTTGCCAGTCAAGTTTTGACCATATTTCAAGTAGCTGGCTTTAATGAAATATTGAAAGCAGACGATTTGCTATAATATATTTCTAAGTTAGATTTTTTTTAAATTGATTAAGTAGGTTATGAAAACATGGAAAAGTAATAAGTGGTTGAGTGATGTAAAAAACATATCTGCGAACGCAGCATATTTGAACTATTCCTTATCTGCACTCCATGTATATCCAAGTGGTTATTAACATGGCACAAAAATGTCTCGATCATAAGAATAAAAATCAGAAGGGACAGGAGCCCCCCTGATGGGTATCCTTGCTGATGGTGTGGAATACAGGGCCATAAGCCTGTTTAACATTTGGGGACCCAAACCTAGATATTTTAAAATTCGTCTAATGCATGCCCCACTTAAACAACAGATTATTCTTCTGATGGATAACAGTTAGAAGGCAAGGTAGGGGTACAGGGAGGCTAGCCCTGAGCAGGCACCCCCCAACAAATTTGTCCGGTTGGCAGATGAGGAAGATGTTAGCTCAGGGGTGGAACAGTTTCAGCAAGACAACACCACTGTCTGCTCCAGTAAGGAAGGGGAAGGTAAATGGGAGAACAAGGTAGGTGGGTGACTCTATTATTTTGGGAACAGACAGGGCAATCTGTCACAAAGACTGGGATCGCCGAACAGTGTGTTGCCTTCCTGGGACAAGAGTTCAGTATGTTGCAGATTGGGCTGATAGATTATTGGGAGGGGCTGGCAAAAACCCAGCCGTCATGGTGCATATTGGCACCAATGACATAGGAAGAAGAAGTAGGTGGAAGGTTCTTAAAAATGATTTCAGGGACTTAGGCCGTAAGCTTAAGGCAAGGACCTCAACTGTAGTATTCTCAGAAACACTAGCAGACACTAGGGTGCCTTATCATGGAGCCACAAAAAACACAGAACTTCAGAAAGGCAATGTTTGACCAGCTTAGAGGTGCCTTAACTAAAACTGCATTGACTGTGAAAATGTCCCTAAAAACAAAAGCATGGAGAGTAAATAGGATACTTTCAAAGAAATTCTCAATTTTCATTGTGAAAGATATTTACCTTACAAAAATAAAAGGTTAGAAACAAGAGTAAACCTATGTGGCTAAAAAAAAAGGGACTGCGGAAGACGGATTGCCAAATCCCGAAATATTCCTATGCTACATAATTAGTAAAAGATACAAACCTGAAGGTGTGGGCTCCCTGAAAATCAAGGAGGGGACACCTATGGAGGGAAATGAGGAGAAAGCAAATTCACTAAACATCCTCTTTGCTTCCATATTCACAGAGGAACGTGATATGCCAGGTGAAATGCAGAGGAATAACCTCTCCATTAAATGTCACTTGTCTATCCAAGGAAGGAGTGCAGAGCCGTCTCAATCAGATCAAAATAACTAAATCCCCAGGACCAGATGGCATACATCCCCATGTTTTAAGGGAGTTATGAACAGTAATAGACAATTTATTATTTCTATAGATTTAATAATTACAGGGGCTGCTCCGAGGGATTGGCAAGTGTGGTACCAATATTCAAAAGGGGGTCTAAGTGGGAGCCTGTGAACTACAGTCCGGTAAGTTTAACATCTGTGGTGGGCAAGCTATTTGAATGTTTATATAAGGGATATTACCCTGGAGTCTCAGTGAAAATGACCTTATTACTCCATATCAGCAAGGATTTATGAGGAATTGCTCCTGTCAGACAAACCTAAGCTTTTTTGAGGAGGTAAGCTCACGATTGGATCAGGAGAGTTATTGCATATCATATCTTCACTTTTCTTAAGCATTTGATACTATGCCACATAAAAGACTAATACAAACGATGAGAATGCTTGTACTGGGGGAAAACGTATGTACATGGGTGAGAAATTGGCTTACTGATAGGAAGCAGAGGGTGATTATCAGGGTGATTATCAATGGTACACACTCAGACTGGGTCACCGTTACTAGCAGAGTACCACAAGGGTCAGTTCTGAGAGAGGGGGAAGCAATGAGAGCGAGTGGGGAGAGGAGAGGAAAAAAATGTCCACGCGGACAAGGAGCACTCTCCCCCATAAAAGTTCCTGAGTTCTTTAGGCGTATTGAGAGCCGCAAAAACTCTCAGCATATATTGCGAAATCCCGAGGGCCAACCCTTGGAGCGGACACTCACTATGGTAAAGTGCCCTTCTATGGATGTAAGCTCAACACAGTCTCCGGTCATCTCACAACCCTCAGAGGTGGTAAATATTTTGCAGAAACCCCCACTTCATGGATTTGGGCAGGAGCTTTTGCCTTAACCTTAATAGCCTTAACCGATTACCCACATCAGCAGAGCTAAAAGCCCACACAGCTGAGAGGAAATTAGCTTAAAGCGGACCAACAGTCAAAAATGAATTAAACCAGACCAACACAACAAACAGGACTCATATGCATCCCTCCCCAGGGTAATTTAGATTGCTGCACATAAAAATACATTTTCCTTTTTCTAACTCCTGCTGTAGTACATTTTAGAAACAAAATGCCGACTCATGCATTTGCAGGCCACCTGCAAACAGGAAGTGCTGCTGGGCTTCCTGGTACTGTGCATTTTCAGCAGGGCTGCCACTAGGAATTTAGCCACATTGTCTGATCTCCCCCCCCCCCACACACACACCAGTTTTGATTCTACACACATTTATTAATATTTTTTTTTATTTTTAAATACATAGCCCGCTTTTCTTAGCTTTTAGCAAGCCCTGGGTGCATGTGTGAAGGGCAGCATTACATGGGGTGGGTGCATGGGTGGAGGGTGGCAGCATCATTTGCATTCTTCGGCTGTGCTGTGTGCGGCCATATCAGCCATTCAGTTGCGACAGTTGGAAAAGGATGTAAATGATATGGCCACCCGTCGTGCATTCGCTGTGGGCTTGATGTAAGCATACCAGGCGACTGGGGGGGTTCAGACAGTGGGGCATCCCAAAACAGGATGCCCAAGGGAGAGAGAATCAGATCAGGCTTTTTGTTAGCTTTAAAGCAGAACAAAACCCACCCACGGCCGCTTGCCACTGGCTTTCCCCTGGGGCATGCCAAATTGGAATGCCTTGCTATATGACACCCTCCAGGGCACTGCTAATCAAATATCCTTCCCTAGCCCAATGACTTGACCGGTTTAAGGGCAACACCATCTTACTTTCTTCTTTCAACTCTCTCTTCCTTTCTTTTTTCTATTCCCTGACTCTTTTGTTTCCAAATTCACTCCTACTTTTTAACTTCCTTTAATCTTTCTTTTCCACATTCTCTCCATCTGTTATTTCAACCTAAATCTTACTACTTTTTCCCTTGTTACAATATTTTTCTTCTCTCTTTTTCTCTGTCCCATTTCTGGGTTCCCTAAATGGGGCAGTTATGGCCTAGAGGTAGGGAAACAGGCCTGTGATTGGAAGGTGGCAAGTTCAATTCCCAACCATGGGACATGAATGAAGTGCCCTAACCTCCAATTGCTCCCCAGGCGCTGAGTTTAGGGCAGCCATCTGCTCCGGGCACATGTGCACTTCACTGCTCCTTAGTTTGTATTTCACTCGTATAGTCACTCACATGGGCCTTGATTCACTATGAGTTGAAAAAAATTCTCATGGCACTAAAAAATTAAATTCATGAGAAAAAGCCTGAGAATGTCACTGTTCGTGAATCCCTACATAGGAAGACAATGAAAGGCAATGGCACTTTTTTATTCCTGGAAACAGTATTAAACTTTTTACCCCTTTTTACCTGTAGCAAAAAGTGCCATTGACTTTCACTGTCTTCCTATCTGGTGATTCACTAACAGTGAAATTTTCAGGCTTTTTTCTCATTGATTGAATTTTTTACCATGAGAGTTTTTTCAACTCTTTGTGAATCGAGGCCATGGTGTTTTTTCACTGGTGTGTACACGGAGTTGTGTCGTTCACAGTGCACGGATGGGTAAAATGCGGAAAAGGAATTCCATGTGTGCGTTGGCACAAAATGGCCACTATTGCACTATTATCACTAAATTTTAATTTACAGTATGTATTGGGAGTGGGGCACCCTCCCAATGTCTAATACTTTTTTGAAACAGGGTGACATTTCACCTAAGGCCAGCCCTGACAATATCTATTAACATAGTGCATAGTAGTGGAAGAAAAGGGTATATTATTGTTGTCTACTAAAGTGTAGATTTGTAGTCCACCAAAGTATATTGAATATTTGCCCAGTTTTGCCCGGATTATTTCTATTTGATAGAATATTTAATATGCTCAGGGCTACTTCTGGGGAGGTGGTGGGGTGAGTAGGGTGACCGATGAGTGCAGTTAGTGGTGCAGGACAGAAAGGCCCCTCATCCCCCATATTATGCTCTGTTATGGGGAGGGGGCACCATCTGCTGCTATGGTAGAGGCACAGCATGGCACATACCGGTATGGGACAGCAGCAACACCAGAGGATGGGTGAGGAGGGGCAGATTTTTTTCTTCCCACGCTGATTGTTATTTTGCCTAGAAACTGCCCTGATTATGTCTGTTCGATCGTTTGTTCATGCAATTTCATTCTTTTAAATTGAGGACAAAGTTAACCAAATTAAAGTATTCACCAGAATAGTCAATCTCCAGATACAATCAAAATGTTTCAAATTATTATTTGATTGGCCTAACTGAAATGAATAGTTATAACATCAGAAAAAGAAGAAAACATTGTCATTCAGATCGCTCAAATCAATGTGTGTGTCCTTCTTACCCTTCATGTTTTCAGCACATATAAAAAAAAAAGGTCAGATGGTTGCTATGGGCAACAAGCATTTCCTTCAAATATTATGATAAATATAGTCCATACATTTTTAATGATGCTTCAACAGCAGAGACCCCATAACATAAATCATCAGTGTCTGTCTGTGTAATCAGAGAGGCAATTAGGGAGCACACCGCTCCTCGCAGTTTATTAGATGTCAGAGGATACGCATGTTGTTGTTGTGATGGGAGCATTCCAGGATAGATGACCTAGCCTCACTTTCTTCACCAAAACAGCTGAGGTGTTGTTTTTTTCCTTCCTACTTTCTAGTATATAAACTTAGAAGTTTCTGTTTTTTTTTTAAAGAAACTCTTGAATCAGACCTTCAGTTAAAAATGCTGCCCCGCAATTGGCCGGCGGCGGTCAGGGCCGGCCCTGATCGGCAGCCAGCCGGAAAGGAGAGCGTAGTTGTGACTGTTGCCGGCCAATCGAGGTGCCACATTTCTGGCAAGGAATGCAGTTCAGAACAGAACTGCGGGTACTGTGGAGGGGTCAATGCGTGCAGAGGTGCTCCCCAGACCCATTAGGTAGGAAATGGCCCCAGTGGAAACGTGATTTAGGATGAAAAAAATACATATGTCCACCAAGTTCAACCAAGGGATGGGGCATAGAAAAATGTTAAACCTACATGCAGAAAATTGTATTATTGCCCTAAAAAAAAGTCTAATCCTTTTTCGAAGCTATCAATTGTGACTAGCTTCCGTGGCAGGCTATTCCACAAATTTATCGTCCTCATAGTAAAGATGCAAAAAGGAGATGAGCCCCACAACTCCCCACGTCCCCTAGAAAATGCGGCACCACTATATACAATTTTATACAAAATAAATCTTTATTGACTCCCAATCTCTACACACAAAGACATATTAAAAAACACATAACACATTACAATCCATATAGAAGGGAGGGAAGAGGAGGGGGCAAAAAATGATCACCTGATGTTACTATGGTCATACAATAACAATAAATATCATAAAATCAATACAAAGATGTCCTAAGATCCCGGCTAGGTATTATTAAAGTGCAAAGTGCTACTGTAAACATATATCTATCCTAAAAAATTATTTACTTACTAAATGTGCAAAAAATATATATATACCCATCAATAATCAAACAATCCTGATGAATACATAAACGAACCAATAACAAACCAAGCAAGTGTCAGTGCTATAGTGCATACATATATATCTTCATATTCCTATCTATAACCGATCAGAGGACCCGCCGGGAACAAGCAAAATATAATATAATATAATACAAGTTAATGAATCTTACATGACCAGGGACCAGCACACCACCCCTCTGAGCGTCTACGCGTTACGTGACGACTCTCCACGTCACTTCCTCAGGACTCAGGACTCATAGTAAAGATAGATCCTTGTCTCTGAAGATTCTATCACTTTTTTTTCAGAGTGAATTTTACATGAAACATTTCTTCCTGTAATTTTTTCATTTAAATATCTGTAAGTTTATCATGTCCTCCCATAGACGCTTCTTTTCAAAACCAAAAAGATTAAATTTCCATAATTATTATTATTGTTTATTTATATAGCGGCATCATCTTCCGTAGCGCTTTACAAAGTAGTAATTACAGACAGGGTAGAAACATACAGTACAGTGTATATAAATGCAGAGTTTACAATGGATATTCTGAGTACAAGATACATTAGGGGAGAGAGCCCTGGCCTTGCGAGCTTACAGTCTAAAGGATGAGGGGTGAAGATGAGGGGGAAGGATCAGAAAATAGTCAGTATTGAGCTTTATGGCATGTGCCCTTTAGAAAATTGGTTAAGCCAAATTGTATGCTTGTCTGAATAGGTGAGTTTGAAGGGCACCTTTGAAGGCTTTGACGGTTGTGGAGTGGCGGATTGGGTTCGGGAGGGCATTCCAGAAGATTGGAGTTTCACGTGAGAAGTCCTGGAGACGGGCGTGAGAGGAGGTGACCAGGGTGGAGGACAGGAGAAGGTCGGCAGCAAAGCGAAGGTTGCGTCTAGGTTGATATTGTTGGATTAGAGATGAGATGTAGGGAGGTGCCTGGCTGGAGCTTTGTATGTGAGAGTTTTGAACAGGATTCGCTGTGGGACTGGCAGCCAGTGTAGGGATTGGCAGAGAGGCGCAGAACTGGAGGAGCGAGAGGAGAGATGGATGAGGCGAGCAGCAGATTTCAGGATATATTGGAGGGGTGCCAGTCTGTTAGTTGGTAAGCCACAAAGAAGGATGTTGCAGTAATCCAGTCGGGATATGACCAGGGCATGCACTAACATTTTAGTGGTGTCAGGTGAGAGGAAAGGACGGATGCGTGAGATGTTTTTAAGTTGGAGGCGACAGGTGGTGGCCAGGGAGTGAATATGTGGTTTGAATGAGAGTGCAGAGTCCAGAATGACTCCCAGGCACCGAGCTTGGGGAGTTGCTGTTATTGTGTAATTGTTGACAGAAATAGACATGTTAGAGAGGGGAGGGGAGTTAGATGCCAGGCCAGATAGGAGAGAGGAGAGATTGAGGCCTAAGAGATATATCTGAGTGCATAGAAGTGGTATTGAAAGCCTAGTGAAGTTATGTTTGCCAATGCCATAGGTGTAGACCGAGAAAAGTAATCTTTCTTCATAACTAAGATCCTTACTCCCCAGGGGAGACCCTATACCAGTTAGCAGGGTAAGGGGGTAGGCAGGTCACCTGCTGACACTCGTGGATGGTATGTTGATACTCCAAAAGTTTAGTGCCAATTTGTATGGTCCTGTTGAATCCCGGGAAGAGCACTGGACCTGTACCAAAGTGCATAGGGGCTGGCAAGCCAGCATGGGGCAGAGGCTCTTCATTTGGCCTGGGTTGCCAGCCCCTATGCCTGGTGCCCCTGCTGGCTGGCTCAGGAAGGGGGGACATGCATTAAACAGTAAAAAACAAAAAGCAAGGGCTCTTAAAGTGGACCAAAACCAACTGAACTTGTGAAATACATTTGGCCAAAGCCCATGCTGATATTCCCCTCTTAGGGTGTAGAACTAGAAATGGATATTTCTTCCTGGAGCACTGATTTTTTGCTGCCCCTCAGTGTGTAATGGCAGAGGACCAGTCATTGCATAGGTGTGGCAATTACTTCATTGCCACACACAACAGTGACAATGAATAGAGGAGGCTGGGCTTCACGGCTAAAACAGACACCATTATCTGGGATCAGAGTGAAGCAGGAGCATTAAAAATTGGCAAAAGGTGCTTCTCATGGGGGGAGCAATTCATGGGATGCTAGGTAAAAATGTGGGCTTTGGTCCACTTTAAAGACCTAGCAGTGCCAAGCCTGTCCTGTCAGGTACAGGTTCGACGCTGCATAAAAAACTGCCAGAAATTGTATGCTGTCATTCACTTTACCCTGGCAGATGCAGATGTAAAATGAAAAGCTTCCATGGCAGTCGAAAGCTCTCGTCTGCCATTATTAATATATATAGTAAAGCATTTTAAAGTACCACTTTTAACTCTCTGGTCGCTTGAAAAAAATCTCCTTGTCCTAACCCTCCTTACCTCTCCTTACATGAAATGTCCGGTAAAGTGGAACAATGGAAGCTGGCTGCTGCTTTTCTACACAGCACAGGGATGATCAGTGACACCTGGTGCTGTGGCTGCTGTGATTGGGTGAGAAGTCTGTCACTCATCAGTCAGCAACAGCAACGCACATCCCTGCTTCCATCATGGGAGTGGGTATCAAGCCAGGACCGGGCACATTTTTAATTTTTTTTTTGTAAATGACTGGACATTTGGCAGATATAGGCACACAAATGACTGAAGGTCTGCTTACAGCTCTGCTTCTAACGCTCTATTGGTTGCCTGCAGAGTGGGGAAAACGAGAACGATGCTGCAATGTGGACCAGGTGTGACCTCCGGTGAGAAAGGGTAAGTATTTGCCCGGTTTTGGTTCTGACTTGCAGTGGTAAAAGTGGACCTTCAGTTAATTTTGACCAGAGGACCACTTTAAATGATTGATGTCTATGAGTGGGAAATAGCATGGGGTAGAAAATGAAAGCAGGACCCTAGCAGTCAATGGGTTAAGGAATATAAGAACAAAACTAAAATTCTCCTTTATTGTAACCTATTATGCAATAGAGTGCTCATCAACAAAATGGCAGGGAGGACATTAAACTGACAAAATCCTCTTCCTCGCCTGCCAGAAATAATTTATATCCTTTTTTTGTATGCAGCTGTGAATATAAATGGCTGATGTCTGTGTCAGGACAAAAGGCAATATAACAAAGCTTGAGGACCATAAAGCCAGAGAGGTTGCATTAAAACGTCACCCTTTAATGTCGGCTATATGCGGGCAAATCTTATTGGCCAAGAGTGCCTTATATTTGAGTTTTTGATAGAGTGAGGCAGGGTTAGTACCGCTGTCAGTGTTCACTTTGCTATTTGATTCTCTATATGGGATTATACCTTAATACTAGAGCTCTAGCTAAGAAATGTAACTAAACCTGTCCATATTCTCTGGTCAGTGGAAGCACATCCACAGAGCCCCAAGGATTTGTAGTTCTTCAGTGCTGTGTCACATAAGTGCAGGGGTGGGATTCAGCAGGGTCTCCCGGAGCAGGTTCGGTGCAGAACCAGTTGTTAAAATTGTAGTTCTCAGAACCCAAAAACTTTTGAGTATCCTGGGTTTTGATCCTTGCCACGCTGTGTGAACCCCCCCGGTTGCCTGAAAGAACTCAAGAAACTTTCCGGCCCGGCAGCACATGTGGGCTGCTCTTCCAGTTGGTGCTGCTGGATCTGCTTGAGCCTCTTCGGCTAGGAGCTCGTCTAATAAAATTGGATCTGAGTGTACTGGCGGCTGAATCCCCCGCTACCCTCTAACAGGGGAGCATACCCGCACAAGCTCAAGGGATAGGGTTGGACCAGGAATGAAGGTGAGTTTTCGGGCGACCTGGGGGGTTTCATACTTTGGTTGAAGGTTTTACTTTGGCTGAAGGCTTAATTTAAGCTGTGCTTTTCATGTTTTTCATAGAAAACCAGTAACTTTAATGCCCGTCCAGTATAGGCCACCATAAACCTTAAGCTTATGTACAAAGCTTTGGGCTTTACATGTTGGCAAATACCATCCAGCATGCTTGCAAGTTATTGATCAGTTTTATTTTAGATCTACACTACTCATATCTCTAAAACCAACGTCTGCTTTATCTCCATTACTGCTTCTAACATTTCTTTTAAGAAATTCACGTTAACAAATTATAGTTTAGTACTGTGCAAATTTCAGGTTGTAATGTTTCTGTTGAGGAGGCTCTCTTTCTATCTGCTCAGTGGTTAAATCGGCAGCCGCATGGCGGGAGATAAAACAGGCTCCGCCAGGTCAAGGAAATGAAGAAAAGCACAGCTTATAATACAGGTCTATTGCCTGACATTAATTAGTGGAGACCACAGGAACACGGAATAGAAAAGGATGGAGACGCAGGAGAAGCGGGATAAGCAGGAGCAAGTGAATCCATTAGAGACCTCTGATAAGCCTATCACCGTCTTACAGCCTGCCGCTATCTTTTTCTGATACTCTTTACAAGCTAGAACAATAGGACTGCTGAGGAATTTCATCCAAGAGGAGCTTAAGATCTCATTTCTATACATAAAGCTTAGGAAGCAAGTACAAGAATTAACTTTGTTTAAAGCCAATGTCCGGCTTTGTTCCCCCCCCCCTCCATCATGGATTAGATTGTTTTTACTCACCTTGGTCATTATCGAGAACTGAAAAAGTGTGGCAAAATAATAATGCTACAATGACCACCCAGAGCAACTACAGCTCCTGTTAAGCTTCCAATTACATAAAAGATTGAAACCCAAGGATTTGTAAAATACAGTGGGATTGGAGTTGGCAATAAAAGAGTAACTGCTGCTAAAGATGGCCATCCACCAAGCAAATATGAAGAAGTTGCGCTCATGGTTTAAAATATCTTTTGATGGACAGCTTGGTCATGGGTCCCCAACTTTCTGTCCTTGAGAGCCACATCCAACATAGAGATAGTCATGAGGCACATTCAAACAAAAAGGTTTAGGGAAATTAATGCCTGCTTACAGTCATTGTGCGTTTATATGTCAGGCTTCCGGGCTACAAGCATGGAAAAGGTAGACTTCTGGCAAGAAGTGAGGGCTGGGCGGAGCTCCAGGTGTGGGGCACAGCAAGGAAATAAAGTTCAATAACACAAAACATAGTTTTGGGGCTGGCAAAGTCAGATGAACAAATACAAATTTCAGGGCTGGCGGCAAACAGGCAAAGTCTAATAAACAATCGAAGTTCAGGGGCTGGCAGCAAACAGGCAAAGTCCAATAAACAATCCGAGTTCAGGGGCTGGCAGCAAACAGGCAAAGTCCAATAAACAATCCAAAGTTCTAACCGTGTAATCCATCTGAGGGTTAATCCAAGAGCTGATCCGAAAGCAGGCCAGGTCAATCCAGTATGACAGTCAGGAATTGCAGGGAAAAGGAATCACAGTTTCCAGGGACTGAGCTGATAACACAGCAATGAATACAGGCCAGCTGTTCATTTAAATAGTGCTGTCAGTAAAGCTGGGAGGGATGTCTCAGAGTTAGAGTGAAGTCACTTCCTATCCACTGGCCAAGGAAAACACGGAAGTAAAAAGCAAGCCCAAGAGCGTACGCTCTAGGCTTCGTGCACTTGCAGTTTGCTGAACACCAGGTGGCGCTGTTGAGCAGTGCAACAGATGAAGAGCCAGATCTAGTACAAACACCCAAGCGTGCCCGTCTGTGGTTGCGTGCAGACAGCGATAGAGCATGCCAGCGTCTCATAGAAGAGTGAGAAAGGCGAGGAGACAATATGGGGTAATTATCCCTATCCCCCCAGAATGCACACTGTGTATGGATTGCCTTGCTCCATAAAACACTTGCTCCCCATGCATAAATTCCCACCCCACATAAATGAAATGAAATAATTGGGTATATCGATTCGTGTGCTGGATTAGCATTTTCTGCATCATCTCTCCTCCATATATTGAGACTGGAATTCCAAACTGATATAATCAGTCAGACTCAGGCAATCACTCCACATCCGCCACAAAGCAGGGGTCCAAGAGCAACATGTGGCTCCTGAGCTACAGGCTGGTGATAGGGGGTCATGGCGTGTGGGGTTGAGGTATTGAAAAAACAGACTCTCAAAATTCAGCAGATGGATATGGTCATCTATCCAGAGGTTGCATGCACTGTTTGCAGTATGCCCATCAACCTGTACTAAGGTAACCTTGCCCCTATGTAACTATTAGGATCAGGGGTATTCAATATAACATTGTGTTGGGGTTGCTTTTATTGTTTCTGGTGTTTTCCTTGTTGTGCTGGCTTTTGAAATGTTTGTGTTTAGTCTGGGTGGTTCTTTATTTTCCTGAGTTCTGTCAGTTCACCCTCTTCCTTGGCTTTCTCATATTTGCTTTGGCATAACCCATCTCCCTGTTTAAAGAAGTACTGCTCCTACTTGCTGAGCCTAAGCACCACCATTATTTGGGACTTGGTTGGTTGGTTGTTGATCATGAGCAGAGAAGGGGGGCATACAAGATGCTCTTAGCCTCATACCCCCAGTGGTAAGCATTTCAGACAATTTTGGATCCGAAACTGTGCCGGTACTCACCTCACCTTATCTCCTTTCCTCCTCTGGGCCCTGGCTAGCATTGATCAATGTTGCAGGACCCTCATGATCCTGTAACCATTGATGAATGAGATGTCGGTAGAGGAATTTATTTGGGCACAGGCTTGCAGGTAGCTATGGGGGGCTCATTGGGATACCCCCAGTCACAAGCAATGTTGCTGCAATGTCTTTGAGGTCAAGGTTCCCCTTGAGAAAGCAGCACTCGCACAGTGGAACATATGTGGTGGGGGGAAGGGTTACAATTGGGTGGCTGGTATACTATTTGTACTCTGATGGAAATTGTAAGTACCTCATGACCTTTTTGCTTTTGTTATTTTACAGGTAGTCCTCGACTTACGACGTTGATCCGTTCTTACGCGGCGTCGTAAACCGAATTTCGACGTATGTCGGATCATACGTTCATACAGTACTGTACCATAATAACAGTACAGTACTGCAAATACTTAGCCTATCCAAACACCTATCCATGGTGATGGCCTTCCTTTTCTTTGATGCACTGGTATCAGATGAGTCTACCTTTCGTTTGGGAGCCATAATGAAGGGTGTTATGGCGTGCAGGAGACTCGTTTTTCTCATGTACAGTAACCGGGTATAGTGTGCAGTACTCTATGACTTCCGGCGCACGTACAGTTTGACTTACGACGCAAAACCGTGTAAGTCGGAATGAGGCGCCGTATAAAGCGTCGTAACCACGAAACTACGTAACTCGAGACCGTCGTAACCCGAGGACTACCTGTATTTCGATATTGTGCATTAACCCTTTAGGGTCACTTTTGTTATGTACTGTATAAATTGCTAGTACATATTGGGGTTGGTCATCAACTATTGTTTAGTATCTGTTGGTACTATATCCATTTTTGATTATTAACAAATATAATTGCCACCCTATTTTTGATCTATATGAATCATTGTAGTGGACATTTAAACATGGGTATTCTTGCTTTCAACAAACCTGATCTAACTTATTTTTGGTAGTCTGTGTGACATTTACTAGTGCACTGTGTCTTTAAGAGGTACACCCAGCAGATATCCCGATTTGTGAAACCTCACAGGTCACCCGTGAAAACTCTCCTTCTGGTGATCCCATGGTGCATGCATCGGCTGCGAGCCAATCAGCGCTTGGACTGCTTGCTTGTTTAGCCAACTGACTTCAGATTACCTAGGGCATATGAATGGAGTGCGCACAACTAACCACTCCCCCTTCTTCTTTATGTACACATGCCAGCTATTCAGAAATGTCTGGCGTGGGTACACACCTCAGCTAAAGAGTACAGTTGGGATGAGGCTACGGCCTGTGCATGCGATGTAGGATCGTCAGCTATTTGAGTATACAGGGCAATCGCAGGGGGTTTTACACAGCAAGGCATACAAAATAAGCATGCCCCAGATATGAAGAAATCTGCCTCCACGGAGTATTTTAGACTCTAGGAGGGACTTTGCAATTCCATTTTCTTTAAAGAGAAACAAACAGCAACCCAGTCTGCAGAACTGCAACCTAACCAAAACCCAGATTGTATAAGTGGACCATTATAACATCTGAAAATTAACAGGTGCTCATTTATGCACATATCAGAATATTCATAATGATGAAAAGTTGGCATAAAAAATTGATTACATTTGTACCTATTTAACACCCATGCCTACTGGAAAGAAAACTGAGTGGGCCCAAAAGGGCGCTACTCCAGACAATGGAAAAGGCACTGTATGTATGTAGCCCATGCCTCCCAACTGTCCCTTGTCGTTCTCATTTGTCTCTCTTTAGGGTTTAACATCAATAAATGATTAATTTGCCTATTCAAAGTGTTTATATTGTTGTAACTGTTACAACCTCCTCCAATCTCCTAATCATCCCTCAATGAGGGGGCTCAGCTTAATTTACAAATTCTCCCCCTTTCCACCCTGAAAAGTTGGAAGGTATGTGTAACCCATTGTACGTACACAACCTACATCAAGAGTTTTCCACTTACTTCGAATCATTTTACATTGTTTTCCAAACAGGAATATATTGTTTAAAAAAGAAAGAAAACATCTAAAAAATAGATTGTAATGTTGAGATGCTGGATAAACAAAACAAACACATATACAGTATGAAAAGCAGAGAAATCTAACTTTCAAAAAGAACTTGTATTAATATTTAAATATTTTCGTTGGGTTTTACAGTAGTTGCGTTTGCAAAGCTGCAGCTCCTCAAAAAAAAAAAAAAAAAAAAAAGGAAGCAAGCAATGAATGCTCAGTGGACCAAAACACTGACCAGGCCAGTTTTGGTTGGAAAGCACTAGAACGCGGACTACACTTGTTAGCACGGCATTTGTCACATTAATATATGTATGTGTCCAAAAATTAAAATGAGAAGCGATCGAGGATGGCTTCCTGCATCAGTGACAGCAGGTAGACACTCCAGAGTCAGCCAGGGACAGGCTATGTTTTGGAGTTGTCTTTCTCTTGACAGGACGTTCTGCATGCTGATGGCAATGTCAGGCCGCGGGCCGCTCTCTCCCTCAGGGCGATGTCTAACAGTGAGTCAGTAACCTCCAGAGACATCGAGCTGCACAGAACTAACTCGTCTGTTGGAGCGTCACGACGTCACCTCTTATAATTAGGGGAGACAGCTGGAAAAAATCAGGCCTCTCAATGTGGGAGACTCAGATTGTAAGCTCCATCACACTGACCTACATTGGTATGACCACATTTTCATTTTGTATAACAACTATGCACAGTGAATGTGAATAGGGCCAATTTCCTTAAAGCAGATAAACCCATGATAACACAGCTCTAGAGTCTAAAAGTCCCAGGGCCAGGATAGAGCTTGTCCAATTGGTGTGAAACCCTGCTGGTCCCCCTGTGCTCTCCTTTGGAATTTCATTGTGCATGTGCTGGCCTACAATGGTATTTCGTGCACTTTCCTAGCAGACCTGTGCACCCGTCAGCAGCATATCTGAAGGGTTGGTGGCTGCTGCACGAGTACAGTGGCTAGTGGGAGTTGGCTGCTGTCAGTGTTGAGTGAACCTGTAGGAGTTCAGGTTTGGTTCCTGTTCCCGAAATTGACCTGATCCCCATTTAAATCAATGGGGATACAAACTTGTTGACCCACAAATTACCCACAAATACATATGAGGGGTCACTGGTGGGTGAGTGAGGAGGTGGGGAGGAGGGCCGTTCCAGTGTCCTCCCTCATGGGGGCAGTTATCTTACCATCTTATTGTAGCCCCTGCCATCAAACGCTGACCCTGATTGTTAAAGGAGCACTATGATGAAATTGTGTAGTATTAAGAATCCATATAAAACCTTGGCTAATGAGAGGAGGCGGTCCCTTATACACCTTAACTGAATAAAAATCCCGCTAAGCTTGTGGTTTTCTTCTACTGGTAGGAGGTGACAGGTTTAGTCTATGAGGAGTGACAGGGCCTGTCACCCACGATTTCCTCTTTCTACCAATAAAATAAAAAAAAAAAACCTTACTGGATATCTCTTTATCCCAGGTGTATAAGTCACCCCTCCACTCCCCATCCAGCATATTTAAATGGATTTTTATTAATGAGTAATTTTTCGCGATAGTGCTCCTTTAAGCGTACAGTCGCTTCCTATCTGCTGCACACTCTGCGTTATGTTAAAGGACACCGCTCACCTGCCACCACGATATGGGCTAAAGGGCGGTTGATGGACTACCCAAGAGCCAATCAACCAGCTTTAATGAACGCCGAACCCGAATGCCGAACCTGAAACAGACTGGCTGAAGTCTGTGTTCGGGTTCAGGGACCTGAACTTACAAAGTTCGGCACAGACCCAAACTTTACAGTTTATATACTAAAAATTCCATCAAAAGTAGACTTTGCCTTTTAGTTATTAAATTAATTATAGAAAAAAACTAATATTTGACTGATATACTTAATTTTAGGTGTCTGCTCAGAAAGCTTTCTAGTACAGTGCTGTGTTCCCAGGCACACAAATCCCCACCATACGTTTCAGTTTGGTGTCTTTTATCTCCTAAGCACTTGTCACAGCAATGTTTGTGGGTCAGAAAATGACAGACAACTGGAATGTATGATGGGACATGGTCTGTGGTCTTATGACACAGCACTGGCTTGAAATACTTGTGAGCAGACGTAAGCTGCTCAAGTAGAAAAGTACAAAAGAAAAAAAAAAAAACGATTACAACAAAACTGGATGCTCCTAAATATTTCAATTCCTGAAAAAAACCTGTGAATTATTTTCTCGGCTCACCAAGGTTTAACATTTTATCTCACATGTTATCTTTACTAACTCACTTGAAATATCTCCAGTCAGAAGGGTTGCCATAAAAATGTATATGTACAATTTTGTTTAAAGTGGATGGAAAGCCAAAAATTGGCCCACCGCTCATCCACTGGGACCTGAGCAACCGGGCGCTGCTGTTGGCTCAACGATGGCCCGGTTTTCATTCACAAAGGCTGGGCGCGGGAACACGAGCAACTGCCACAGTTTGCTCCTTTCCCCACGGTCCGCTGACACCCTTCCTGATGATAGCATGGCGTCTCTCCCCGCTGACAGCTCCTTGTCTTCAGTGCCTACAGTGCCCCAGACTGGCAGTGACATCATTCACACCAAGCCTTATGACAACACAGGGCCTCGTCACCAGGTATACAAAACTTGCCGCAGCCATCTTTAAAATAAATGATATGGTGTTCTGGGGCCATGATCTGGGAACTACCACTTGCCAGTGCACTTAGAGGAATTGGGGACCCTGTCTTATTATGTGGGCCCAGGGCAAATGCAACTGATGCCCCCTACCTCCAAACGTCGGCCCTGCTAGCAGGGATGTCAACCTGACCCATTCCGCAGGGTGATTTCTCTCTAGTCCTGCACACCAATTACTCAACACACCAGGGCTCAACCAATTAATTTTTGGGAATGGGAGTTCTAGTTATCTAAGTCCAGGTGTGTTCAGCAAAATGGCCAGGGCTAAGTGTAGGATTGGAGACCCTACAGGAATGGGGCAGGTTGACATCTCTGAGCCAGTGATGGCCGCTCTGATTTTAGGAAAGAATACCTGGTGCAAATGGATGCTTCAGATGCAGGTTTGGGGGCAGTACTTTTACAAGCTGTGAACAGGGACAAGCATCTGGTTATGTATTGAAGGTGGCCATAGCAGCAGTGTTCTGTTTGTACAGGGCTCACTTCCATAAAACAAACATTTGGTAACATAGGAAAAAAAATAGATCAGCTCAGCACCTTGAGCACATCCTTTTGGCACAAAAAAACACAATACACTTTCAAAAATTTCATCGAAAGTGGACACCAACTGAAAAGAATTATTCAATTGAAGAATATTAATGATTGGTAGTAACATAGACACTTCATTTGAGTCTTTGAAACATTACCTTCTTGGTAGGAAGTTCAGAGGTTACTAGGTGACCCTTTTAACTACAAAACCTCAATTTTGTCCTGGGTAAGCAAACACTCTCTCCAGGGTACACTGATTGATGACAGAAATGTCCCAGCCATCTTTACTTCATATTGCGTTTTGTGCTGAAAAAGCTGATCTATGTTGGACTCTACTTTGGGGACTGTCTCCACAGCTGTTATTGACAACTGCACCCCTAGATCCTGACAGAAAGATAGAAACTTAGAGATACAGGTAAATAGACAGAAGAAAAGTGATTTAAAAACAAAATGGATTTGGTAGAACATTAACATTCTAATCGATACAGGGATAAATGAGAGATATAAAATGAGAAATATAAAGAAGGAAAATATAAGGAGTTTGTACATTGCCGTGGATTTTTTACAGCTCCGTAATCCAATAGAAGGCACCTTGTCATAGCATTTAGATTAATGTATGCTATATCTATCTCAATGTCATTTAGAGGACACTTGGGAATGATGTACAGAAGCTTTAGCAAACTTTGTACATGCTGTTCTTGCTGCTGTTTTTATAGTCCCCAGTCACATTTATCCTTGTAAATTTCTTCCAAAAACACTTAATTTTTGACTTTTTTCTGCATAGAATGTAACAGAAACGTTGAAATGCCTTGGCTGACAGCCAGTCTTGTATATCAGGGGCATACAAAGACGTTTAAAATTCTTCACCTACAAAGGTTTTTTTTGCTTTAAGGTCATGGAACATGCAATGGATTTAATCATTTTTTTTTTACGGTAATCCTTACACTGATCATCGGAAATAGAGTATGTTATGTCAGGCTTGCGAGGCTCGCCACCTGCCTTCAGCCACAGGGAGCAGCCACACCTCCTCTCCATTCACTGCAATGGACGAGGTGTGCTGAGGCCTGGCATGCCCCCTTTATTGTAGTGAAATGAGAGGGTTGTGATCCCACCCCTGTGACTGATGGCGAGGGTTGGGATCTGGTACGGAAGTGCAGGTAAATGGAGCATCAGGTGACACTAGAAGCGAGGCCTGGCATGTCCCCCCTATTGTAGTGAAAGGATAGGGTTGTGATCACACCATATAGGTTGGGGGGAAGGGTTGTGACCTGTGTCTGGTCAGAGCCCTAGAGATATATCTAGACCCAGGTAGCTTTTACCCCTGCTCTCCTTCTTTGCCAATGAATGAGGGGGGGGGGGGGAGGTTAGGATACCTTGGATAGTACCTAACTTCTGGAGAGCTTAAATGGGGGTTAATATCAAACACACATATAACCAGTGATTCTTATTTTAAAAATACATCCACAAATTTATTTCACATATATGGTTCATACACAGTCATTTTTCACATATTTTACAATGATATATTCTTGAGAGATATTATGCATTGTCCTGTATTTTACACTTATTCCCACTGGGGGAAGTAATGCAGAGGACTTTGGTTCTCCTCTGTAGTTGTCCTAGGTGGACTTTGTTCATACATGTATATTGTCTTCACAAGCACTTGGGTAAATTCCACTCAGTTGTAGCAAGTGTAACCTGTTGTGCAAACGTTTCGCTTTCATCAGCTTCCTCAGTGCACTTTAATTATCTAATTATTCATAAAGTGGGAGATAGGAGGTAAATACCTTTATATGGTGCCCAATAATGTTTAGTTGAATGTAACTATGTACTTACAGAGGGTCATACCTTAATTTACATGGTATAGTTGTGAGACAGCGCTTGTAATCATAATGCCTGCTTAATCAGTACCTGGTATAGAAATCGGTACACTATTAGTTACAGTGTTTATATTGCTTTAAAAGTAAATATATAGTAATAATAATATTGTCAGCCTACCTGCTATTGAGCAGATTCTAATGGTCACCCAGTATATGTACCAGTTTTGGAGGATAGTAGGTAGGTAGTAGATGCCAGCTTTGAAGTAAGCTATAAGTAAATAAATCGGTGGCTTTTAAGTATAGCAAATAATGTGGCTGGATAGAGGATCTATAATGAGGTAACATGGCTGTCTTACCTGGTGGAGTCCATGCAGTGCCTGCCTCGTATAGGGCAGGTGTGGAGGGGTACGCTGTCGCTGCCTGGAGTGAGCGCGCCGTGCTGGCAGATGGGTGAAGGCGCACTTTCCTTCATAGGCTGGAGGGGGCGTCTCCTCTCCCGGGGGCCGTCCAATCAGCGCTCAGTAATGCGGGGATATGTTTGTCCCCGCGCGCTGTGCTGCCTTTGTATAGCGAATGGACTGGTGACGTATTGGACGTCAACCGGTCCTCGCCTATTGGCAGCCGCAGGAGTGACGCGGTTTTTGTCACTTCCTGCTGGGGGGCCCCCGTACTGCTTGTACGGACTTCTGCCTTGGTAGGGCGCGGCCATGTTATCGTGGTAAACGGAAACAGACTATAATGGGCTTTCATATTGTTCTTTTGTCATAAGTACTGTGTTCCCCCCTTATCCGCTGGTTAAATTTCTATGAGCTTATTTTCTTGGAGTTCCTTTAGGGCCTGTTTCTGTTTGGGTGAGAAGTTTTTGGGTCTGTTCCCCTGTGTGTTTATTTGTTCTATTTCCTGTGATATGATGTTCACAAATGTTTTGACACTCGCGTTCATCGATAGCGGAGGAAAATATGTTGATGGTTTTCTAAATTTGTGGAGGTAAATACCTTTCTAAAAGGTATTTACCTCCTATCTCCCACTTTATGAATAATTAGATAATTAAAGTGCACTGAGGAAGCTGATGAAAGCGAAATGTTTGCACAACAGGTTACACTTGCTACAACTGAGTGGAATCTACCCAAGTGCTTGTGAAGACAATATACATGTATGAACAAAGCCCACCCAGGACAACTACAGAGGAGAACCAAAGTCCTCTGCATTACTTCCCCCAGTGGGAATAAGTGTAAAATATAGAACAATGCATAATATCTCTCAAGAATATATCATTGTAAAATATGTGAAAAATGACTGTGTATGAACCATATATGTGAAATAAATTTGTGGATGTATTTTTAAAATAAGAATCACTGGTTATATGTATGTTTGATATTAACCCCCATTTAAGCTCTTCAGAAGTTAGGTACTATCCAAGGTATCCTAACCCCCCCCCCCCTCATTCATTGTGATCACACCCCTGTGACTGATGGCAGGGGTTGGGATCTGGTACAGAAGTGCAGGTAAATGGAGCATCAGGTGACACTAGAAGCGAGGCCTGGCATGTCCCCCCTATTGTAGTGAAAGGATAGGGTTGTGATCACACCCCTGTGACTGATGGCAGGGGATGGGATCTGGTACAAAAGTGCAGGTAAATGGAGCATCAGGTGACACTAGAAGCGAGGGCTGCGGTATGGGTCCAGATCCAGTAATGCCCAAGCATAAAGTCAAATTTTGTCAAGCATTTGTGGTCCTGGAGAGGTGTGCTACAGTCCTATAGGAGCTGGTATGCCCAGGGCTTGGAGCCCCAAAGAGACAGAGATTCCCAATCCTTGCACTCTGGCATTCGATTAGAAACATCCTGCCACCATGAGAAGTGCATTATCTACACCAGAGAGGTGGCCTCCAGTGATTGCATTGGAATGGGAATCATCAGTGGCCATGCTTATGCTAGGTGTGCTAGGAGAGGCAAGTTTCTTTTGGAAAAAAAAAACAGAATATCACAGTTATATTAGTCTGAGTTGCCATTATTTGGGTTGAATCTGAAGCTCATCTAAAATGAGAAGATTAACTTGATGGTATAGCACATGGCATAATTAGAAACTTATATTCCTGGTATATTGTTCGAGGGCAAAGTGGAATGAATGTCCTGGTGCTCTTGGACAATCAACTAGACAATGGCCTTGATTCAATAAAAGTTGAAAAAATTCTCATGGTAGCAAAAAATTCAATTAATGAGAATTTCACTGTTGCTGAATCACCAGCTAGGAAAACAATGAAAGTCTATGGCACTTTTTTACTCCTAAGAAAAGTAGAGAACTGTTTCCTCCTTTCTACACTGTAGTAAAAGCTGCCATTGACTTTCATTGTCTTTTTATCTAGTGATTCAGTAACAGTGACATTCTCAGGCATTCTTCTCATGAATTGAATTTTTTACTACCATGAGAATTTTTTTTCAACTCTTATTGAATCGAGGCCAATGTGTCTATTTCTATATATAAGTCCCTGAGATTGATTAGTGTAGGCCCAAGACATTTGTTATGAATAAACAGTTAACTATATTTGGGCCTAGCAGGGCCCAAAGTCCCCTGAAGTGTTCTGGAACCATCTGATCGCCTTTCAGATGCCCAAAACATGCTCCATACAAGATATTCTTAATTACAGAAGCTTTCTTAGCCAGGTCAAAAGAATCTCCAGTCAAATAAAATCTTAAGGGAGTTTAAAAAAAAAGACCTACAGTAAAGTGGACCATTTATTATTAGTTGGATAAATAGATCATTAGGAAAACTGATGTAGCTAAAAAAGAAATCACCAGCAGATCCCAGGGCCTTACCTTGGCTTCATCTTTGGCATCAGAACTGTCAATCACATTTACGTTTGCTGAAGCACCACTCAGCAAGCCTACATTGATTGTCAGCTCTTGCCCCCAAGAGATTGCCCTGTAACAGTGACTCATTCTGAACTGCCTAGTGTGAAGGAAGAAGGGACTCATTAAAATCTCTGCTTTCCAAAGCCCATCATTCCTCCAGGAACCCTTGCTGGTTTCTGTAATTTCTTCCTACGTCGAAGAATTTCTTATTGTAGGAAGATGGCTTCTATTTTAATGATGATAGCCACAAGCCACCAGTAAACACATCTTGCATGATCAGAGGACCATCCTAAAAGTAGATATAGATCACCAGGCATCTAATGCTAATAAAATGACACTCGTTATACACAACCTCTAGAAATTCTAATAAGCAAAAAGATTTAAAGTTTTCCTTTTAAACACACAAATAAAATCTCCAAATTACAGCCTTAGCATATGTGAGGTATTCATTCATTCTAAGGAATTCTTCAAATAATTTAAACACACTGCATTTGTATCTACATGACCAAGGCGGCAATCAGAGCAATACAGCCATTAATCTTGTACGAGACCAAGATCAAAGCATATGTAACAGGATGGTAGCCTAACCCTATTACTGTTAAAGAAGGGTCCCCTAGAGCAGTGGTTCTCAACCTGTTTACACCAAGTACTCCTTAGCGACAAGAAGTTCCAAACAAGTACCCCAAAAAGGGTTATTAATTATAAATATTGCCAAAAGTAGTAGGCCATAAGCCTTGTGGCATTTTTAAAGCAAGGAGGGATTAGGTTTCACTTGTAAAATGATATACCATACCAGTCCAACACCCCCTGAAGGTTTGCCCTGGAACACTGCCAAGTACCACCTGGGGTACGTGTAATACAGGTTGAGAAATAGTGGCTAGAGTGAAGAGAATCCCTGGCTGTAAGAGTGAAAATAACTGGGGATCGGGCGCCTCCCTGCCACCCAGGGGTTAATTCTCCATTATAAATACAGCCCACCCCTCATCTCATTGGTTACCTGAGGTTATAAAGGGGATAACCTAGGAAGTGCTTAAAAAGCACTATCGCGAACATTGGCCCAATGATAAAAATCTATATAAATATGCTGGATGGCAGGGGGGGAGGTCACCTATACACCCGGCATCAAGAAATATCCAGCAAGGCTTGTTTTTCTTTCTTTTAACAGAAGGAAAAGGACATCAGGGGGTGACAGGTTCTGTGACCCCTGATAAACTACACCTGTCATCCCTGGATTTTATTCCTACCATAAGAGAATAAACCACAAGCTTGGTGGGAGTTTTATTCAGTTTGGGTGTATAAGTGACCCCTCATCTCATTAGCCAACATGTTTATATGGATTTTTAATATTACACAATTTCAAGATAGTGCTCCTTCAAGGAGATGGACATGGGACTAGAGTTCAGTGTGAAGCTTGGAGATGTAGCGCACAGCTTTTACTGAGTGCCCGCCGGGTGCTGGAGCGGGGTGCAGCTGACTGGTGCCGGTCTATATGAACACTGGACAGGGGCCTTAGGGTTTAACATCACAAGAATAGTAGGCATGTGAGTGGTCAGGAGGATGCCAGGGACCCCCTTCAGAGGAGAAGGAAGAAAAGTTTGCTGGCTAGGATCCTCAGAGGATGGGGGTGTTGAGATGCACCCCAGGAGCACTTCTCCCTTGGGACGCCTTTGATGATGCCGGGTGTCAGAACCCCCACAGGACCGGGCAGGGTGTCTGAGGCAGGGGTCACATGGCTGGGTGAAGATTCCTGGAGGGTACACCAATGAGGGCCAAGCTACACAGTGGGACCCTGTGAAGTGCCAGGGAAGGAACTATTCACTGATACTGAAGTTTGCCAAATATAGATGGGCATCCCATTAACTGGATCTGTGACTCTGTTTGAATTTTCTTCTACCCTGAAGACCTACAGCCGCTCTTTGCTCCAGCTCTGACGTCTACAACAGGCCTGAGTGAGTAGCCAGCCCCTTTCCCTGTCCCCTCCCAATACCAGGCCAGAGCACTACATCCTCCTGTAAAAGGAGCAACCCGAAGAATATCCCTTTCTGTTGGTGTTTTCTATACCTACAAAAAATAGGTTTGGTTTCAGAGGTTATTAAAATGAACCTGCACTAAAAAGAAGCAGTCAAAATCACAAGGGTAGTCTATGATACTTCTTGTAGAGACACAGAATATTCAGTGCTCAACAGACCATTAGGAACACCCTATTGATAGATATCGAAAATATAGTTCCATAAGAGAGGACAGCTAACCTTAAAGGGGGAAAGTCTATTTTCCTGGACTTTCCCTTCAGACCTAAGATCAGGGGTGCACTCGGGTACAATACACCCCACTCATCTTCCACCCGCTTCTGTGCCGCACATCTCTTGGATGTCCACATGCTGACATTTAGTACTGGTGCTACATGTGGGAGTGGGTGGGAGGTAGGTGCAGTGTCTCACACTCGAAGGCACTACTGGTTTGAGGTCTGTGGGGTAAGACTACACAATTGGACCTACCCTTTAAAGGTAATACTTCTCCGTAAGTGTCATAGGCATCTGCAATAGACTGGAGATTTCCAGTACAGTATTATAGCAGGTATCCACAACCTTTTTTAACATAAGAGCCACATTGCAGAACTTGGAGAGGTCAGGACGTGACGTGAAAAGATCATAGAAAATGGTTCCACATAACAACAGTAAATTAATGACATCTGAAAATATCAAACTTGGCATCAGTGTGTGCAGATCCTCCCAGCGCCACAAAAGAAAAGTAAAATAAAAGTTTATGTAGATCACCTTCCTCATCATAAAATCCTTTGCCCCAGTCACAAAAAAGGTTAAAAATCAGATTCGGGCAAACAGAAAAGCATGCTAGCTTACTGCTTAGGGCCTCCCTGAAATATGACACAAGTGGCAGATGACACTACTGCCACTTAGTGTCAGAGAGTCTGCAAGTTACATAGCAGTGGTCTGCAAGCCACATGTAAATACCATGCTACCGGTTGGAGACCCCTGTACTAGAGTTGGTAAACAAGTAAAGCGGAAGTCCAGTCTTTATGTATCAACAGGGAGGTTTGCAAAAAAAAAGCCTTACCTCAGCCAGGATCTATTGCCCATCACCCATCTGGGCGCAGCCATCATGCAGAGAATGCACAGTAGCAGGTCTGTCAACCAATCCCGTGCTGCAGTGTGACTCTACTGGTCATTCACTCAAGTCCAACTGTCACTCAGGTCTGCAGCTGGAACAGCCTAATCTATTTGTACCTTTTGGCAATTTTCAATGCTCCCACTTTACTCTGCTCCTTGCTACTGCCACATTGATGCTGTTAGTGACAGGTCAAATCATTGTTGAACTTATGCTATCACCTGCTATCGCACATTGCCACAGCAGATATCACACATCGGTTTCTCCTCTAAGGCTGTCCCCCAAATCTCCTCATGGTAAAGCCACAGCATGAGATCTGGCCAGAGACCGAAAATGCGCTTACTCCCATGGTACATCTTGGGGGCTACAGGGAGGTATGCAATGATGACAAAAGAGCGAAAGGAGAGGGGCAGCAAAAAATCAGTGTTCCAGGACTAGATATGGGCGATAAGAAGCAAGTAAAGTCGCCAGCTCACCACATCCACATAAAGGCACGGCAGAGGGAATCTACTCAGCAGTCCTCCCAAATTACAGCAAAACGTCAGTGTTTATCCAGCCTCCAAGTAAAACGTAACTTTTAATATAACTTGTTAATATCGTCAACCGTAGAAGAATGCCAAGATGAGTGAAAGTAAAGCAGGGGCACAAAAGCCAGCAAGTGCTGCCAGGGGTTCTGGTGGCAGGACTCGCTGGCTTCTGGGTCCCTGTTTACTTTCACTCATCTTGGCATTCTTCTATGGTTGGCTATTTTTAACAAGATATATTAAAAGTTATGTTTTACTTGGAGACTAGAGATGGGCGAACCAGAACCGCAAAGTTTGGGTTTGTACCGAATATTGCAAGTTCGTGTTCCCAAACCCTAACATGGACTTGAGACGGAAATCCGTGTTTGAGTTCTGCGTCCAGCTCGATCATCATGATGTTTGGGATCCTGAACATTTATTCAAAGTTCAGCCTGAACTTGTCGGACCGAGCTTTGGGGAGTTCGCCCATCCCTATCCAGGACCTTTGATAGGCAAAAATATCTGTTTCCATTTGGTTTTGGTCCACTTAGGAGACCTGTCTGTTTGTACTGCTGCAAGGGTGTGTTACATAGATAAAACAGTTGAAAAGTATAAAAGTGTAAATATGTCCTTTAAGTTCAACCACAGGTGAAACAATTAGTGCAGGAGGTAACTATTTGGTGATCCACAAAACATGAACCAGTAATGGAATTCAAGAAGAGGGCTGGGGAACACATTTCTACAGCATGTTTTGCGGCACCAAAAAAATGCACAGGGTGGGGGGCTCTTGAAAAAGACAAAAAAAATTCATTTACTGGTATAACATTTGGGCACTGACATGAAAAACAACATATAAGTATCTGGACTTGTTTAAAAATGAAAAGCTATCAACTATATCTTTCAGCATACATCTGCTGCTTTCCTCTGTCAATTGAAAATGACTGTGCTATTTTGATCTACCACTTGTTGCTATCAATAATATGTTCATTTAAGTCATTCCTTAGTTTAAGCTGTATGGCGGTGCAAATAGCTGTCTGTGTGTGATATGGCTTTTATCCACTAAAAGGTGAGCTTTTGTGAGTTGACCACTGCCAGAGTTTTTTGGACAGGCCACAAACTGGACCAGCTACAGGTTGCACCAAATCAGAGGAAAGTTGAAAAGATTGGTATCAAATATACAGATCCACTCCTATCTTCTGCTGTATATGGTTAGTTCTCAACGCAGTGCGGCTACCCATCAACAGTCACAGTAACGCCGACACACCCTCTCCATTGCAGTCTATGGAGTGGGTGTGCTGGGTTTTGGGACACCCCCTCCATTTCAGTCAAGAAAAAGAAAGCAACAGATGATCAGGTCGGTGGTGCAGGGAGTGGATATGCCAGTCAGGTACGGCACCCAGCACTGGACTATGAGCGATCATCTGTGGAGGACAAAAGGTGAGTATAAAACTTTTTTAAGTCTTTAACTGCCATCCTCAGCATGTCCGTCACCAACATTTGACTGACCTGGGCTGGTACCTCAGTATTTTTTAGGTCAACTTTACTAGGCTAATTATTTTCTTCAAGGACCAGGGCCAGCATGCCGGAATGATACAGAGGGTGGAAATGGCAGGAGCCATGGGGTGAGGTATGTGAGGTTGACATGCAGAGTTTGACAAGAAAATGTAATAAGCTGTTTTCTGACGCCATTTAGAGGATGGAGGCTGAGGAAGCTGGAGTTGACTACAGAAGCATGGTAAGTACAACTAAGCACACTTGTCAGGCCACAGCCAACTCTTCAACTTTGGCCATGAGACCTGCTTGCACACTGCATATTTATTTTTGGGTCAAACAAGATCCACTTACACTCTGCATATTAAATATTTGATTTGGTTAGTGGGATCGGTTTGTGCTCTTGGGGTCTGGGAGTTCTGCCATCACTCTGGCAACTAATATTTGGGAGCTTGAGGGGCCCACTTGGTCTCTGCGTACTATTTTTTGGGCTCTGAGGGGGGGGAAATATTTCTTTTAGATTTGGTCTCTGCGCATGTGAGGTCCAAGGGCTTTCACACACAGCATCTGACAAGAATGCCTCTGTAAATCAGACCAAAACCCAGGTGGTAAAAATGGTCTGTTTTTAACTGGACCAAAATTTACGAATGATTTTTGGTCCTCATAACCTTATAACTCTGACTTGGGATTCTCCATAGTCAGAATCGATGCCTAAATCCTTGTCCATGACACAAAATCACCTTAATCCAGTGCTGTAGAGCAGCATTCCCTTACTCTTCCTGCCTGGTGGGGGCACGCATGGTACAGGGAGCAGGCACACTGCTGCACACACTTTTCTGTGCTGGGGTAGCTGGGGGATTAGCGTAGCATGTCTCACATTGGGGCATCCCCAATTGGGTTGTGTTTTCATTGGGGCATCCCCAATTGGGTTGTGTCTTAGATTATAGGGTCAATAGGCAGGTAGGTAGATAGGTAGGTGGTTGAGTCAGCAGGTAGGCTGGTAGGTAGGTCAGGGGTGGGTCAGTAGAAAGGTAGATAAGTAGGTAGGTGGATGTGTGGGTCAGTAGATAGATAGGTATGTGGGTGGGTCCATAGGCAGGTAGGTTGGTCAGTAAGCAGGTAGATTGGTAGGTGGGTCTGTGTGCAGATATATAGGTAAGTGGGTCAGTAGGCAGGTAGATAGGTGGGTAGGTTAGTCAGGATGTGAACATCAACACAAGCACCATTTTTTATCTTCTAGCAACAGCCAACATACCTCACTGACTGACATCACTGCTGATCTGGACTAGATAATCCTGTTGTGTGCTGTCCTCCGCACTGTCCACCATTTGTCCCCTCCAGCTCTAGTCCTCACCACCTCTCTGTGCTGTCCTCGGTGCCTCCAGCTGGGTTGCTAGCCCCCTAAGTCCGGAGAACCGGGGCTCCAAAGTGGGTCACACTGGGAATCGATGCACCTCGCCTGGGGAGGTCCACTGGTGAGGCTCTCCGGGACCATGAGGGCAAGGAAACCTAGGACTTTGTGGTACCACCATTTGGATCCACGTGCCCATACAGAGGTGCATATCTGAAGTTCTCCTCTTTCCAAAGACGGCTCCAGCGAGTTGATAGCCCCTCTGCATCCAGAGAACCAAGGCTCCAAATCCTCCATGTGAATTAATGCACCTCGCCGAGGATGGTAGACTTCTGAGTGCCGGATTTCTGGACCGGATCTCTGGCTATCGACCCACTGAAGGTCTCACTGGAATATAGAGAAGCTCAACCTCAGGTTTACATCCCTGCATAGGCAAGAGGATTGGGGCCAACCTGACCAAATGGCTGTACCACAAATTCCTGGCACCCTTAACCACAGCCCCAAATTGGTGGAGGGCCTCTTGCATGGCAAATGGTGAAAGCCAAGGGGTGCGCGCTCCCCTTGCGCCCTGCCTATAATCCGGCCCTGAGCTCACATAAACCTGCATAAGCCAGCCCTGATCTTGAGGTGACAGGTTTATGTTAAAGAGCAAATTCCAGTTATGATAATAGAAATTACAGATCATTTTAGATAAAGTTTGCACTTCACACGTATAATTTGTTTTATTAACACCAAATGGCTTCCACTTACACAAATTAAAGATCATTGATTAAACCAGACCTACATCTCTCATTTTGCGAGGTCTAAGATGAACATTATTCTCTTCTAAACACAGGCTGAACCATAATTGCCAGGTGATTTATACTCTACAGTCTATAACTATATTAATTTCACATAATTATTTTATTTTTGGTAGCTCTCCACATAGTTGCGACGAGTGTTACAGTTTTACCATGCTATCAAACAATACATTTCTGTTCTAGGATTGTCATTTCATTTTCTAAATGAGACCTTCCATTATTCTGATTGGCTTAATAAATGCCTGTATTCACCCAGAGGAAGTCATAAGGGATTTCATACTGACAACCTCAAATAGTTTCTGCACAATATACAGCCCACAAGTGTAATAGACCTAAGTAAAAGTCATAATTAAAACTACTAAATGCTGCTGAGTAGACAAGGCATTTGAAGACAAATTCAAAAATCTAATGCAGGGTTGGGCAGTAAAAATGCTCACACAAAGGCTTTAACCCCCTAACAGTCCTGCCTGAGCTGGACTCGAACATTGAGAAAAAAAGAACATACAGTTGTGTTTTTTGTGCAGTTTTTCATGTTTTGTGTATCTCCACATAGCCAGAACTATAGATCTGTCTGGGAACTAATTTCTTCGTATTATGTGCCTGTGTGGCACAATACATGACCTATTACTGGCCCTTCAGAGAGATGTGTGTGTGTGTGTGTGTTTTAGGGGATCTATATTGTCAGGTATCTGGTTTTGGGGAACCGAGGTCTCACTATTTGGAGAGGTGGGCACAGAGACTACTGCCCAACCCAGCAGCTCAGAGTCTAAGGGCAACCCAGGCCTTCACTAGAGCCCCCTGCAAGGGAGGATAGACTGTGCTGTGTAGGAAGCCCCAGGTTGAGGCACTGGGGAATCGAGGGCCTGGGCAGACAAGCAGTGATTCCCTTGTCTGTATGCATAGAGAATAGAGAATACAGCATATGCATAGAGAATAGTCTAAACGTAGTTGCAGTCAAGGGTGGGAGAAAACATACAATCCAAATCCAAAGGCCATGGGCAGTCGGCAAAGGAAAAAAAAAAAGCAAAGCTTAATTCCAAAGGTAGTATAATCCAAGTCTAGCCCAACGATAAGATAATTAAAGTTCAAAATTATCCACGGAAGGAATGGCGGACAGGATCCAAGGAAGATCTTCTGGTGCCATCTAGAGGTCGGGGCTTCCTATTTATAGGATACTGCAGAGGTGCTGTGAGCAGACAAGACTACAGTACCTTTTTAAAGGGACCTGCACAGGTGTCTGCTGCATACGCTGGATGCAACTTAAGTGGTAATTAGTGATAGATCGCACATGTGCCCCCGTTCATGTACTTCTCTGTATTGTTAATTGGGACCATTGTCAGACTGGCGTATCTTGGGCCCGCCTGAGGAAATAATTCAGCTATAGTTCACTAAGTAATACACTTGATGAAATACAAACTCACAGAACATTTCAGGAAAACCAGAAACACTGTGTTTGTCTTGGACCTCTTGTACTTCCTTGACCCTGTGGCCTTTGGTCAGCACCCTGAGAGCCCTTGGAGGACCTGCCCTACACTGGAACTGTTTTGAGATTCTTTTCCTGTTGATGTGTCTTCTGTGTTGTTATCCCACCAAATAGAGGTCCTGACCATCGCTCAGTGCCAAACATGGATCTAAAGGTAAGAAAGGTTGTGGACCCCTGTAGGAGAAAAGCAGTCCCTTTCTCTCCTGCTCTGCATTCGGTTATAACGCATATTCCAAAGTGTTCTACATTCCTGCAAATTCTGTTTGGCATGTTGCTCAGCACTTTATCAGAAGAAATCATCTTAAACTGATCTCTTGTCGCACTCCAGGCAGAATTTAAAATCCTCAGTGGGATGTAGTGGGACACACACTGCGAGTGCAGCCGGCAGACTCAGCATAGTGTTTAACAGCTTTGTGGGGACCAGCTAGAGATACGATCAGAGATATGAGGAGGGGCCGAGCCAAGCTGGGATTTGAAGAACATGAAATGAGCCTAGAAAGAAATGAACACATTCTGTTATACAGGGCTTGTCACTTTCTCTGTATATGGACTAAAAAAGGGAAACTTTAACTGCGTTTTCTGAAAGGAGTTATGTTGGCTCGTATCTGGGGCAGGCGTCCTCTGCATTTTCAATAAGTAGTCTGCGGGAAAATGCTATTTTTCAAAATAAGCAAATGACCCGCCATAGAAAGACCTTTAATCCTGCTAAAATAAAATCTTAAAATTTCATTATTTCCTGATAAAACTCCAAAACACTTTCATGGACTTTGAAATGACTAGAAATAACTTCTGAATAAATGTTGCAATTTTAAATCTAAGTAAGGCTGAGCTAAGTTAAAGGGTATAAAACATATTGTGGACTAAAGTAATAGTGCTAAATGTTCAACTTTATTATTACAACCTTTTTATTAAGATTTGAAAAATACAAAACATTATTTTATAGTTTCTATAGATGTCACTTTAACTAGCCTTCAAAGGGTGTTCAATGTTTTAAAAGAACAGAAGATGGCCAATGGCTTGCTCAACAATATTCTTTCTGGTGCTACTGCGGGCTCAACATGGCAGCTCATGGGCTCAACATGGGCTCAACATGGTTGGAGAACAGGAATCTCTAGGAGCCTTGTTTGATCTTGTCCAGTGCCAAACCCTGTTGTAGATACAGTGCCACACCTGACCATCACAGGAAAGGAACTTTAAGGTGTTATCACGATGGTACAGGTGCCCGGTAGACCAGAGCAGGTTTGACACCTCTTGCTCCGACAGGTGCTGGAGATGTCTGGAGGGGCGTGGGAGCATGGCGCATATATGGTGGAGCTGCCCGCCAATCAAGGCCCTTTGGGAGAGAGACATAACTATTTATAACAACCTCATGGGGGAGTCAGTTGGAACTCCCCACAGTTGGATTTACTGTCCTTGCTCCCCGGCCCCATTTCCTGCGGTAAAAAAAGGGTTCTGTGGCATTTCCTGACAGCGATGAGAACCGTTATCCCCAGGCGATGGAAAACTACAACCTCGCCATCAGTTGTTGAGTGGGCACGGGAAGTAGAAACCATCCACCGTATGGAGAAAATGACCTCAGAGACAGAGGGCACATGGGAGAAGTATTGGATGACATGGGCTGTCTGGATAGATTATAGGGACACCCGCCTGCTAATGGAGGTTCAGTAAGGGGGCCAGGCCTGCGTGCTCCTGCCCCTGCCCTAGTCCTTGCCCTTGGCCCCATACTCATGTCTATCCCTCCCCACCGGTGCTACCTGTCGCTATCTCCATTGGAAAGATACAGCGCCACAAGTAGGCTACAGCCCCGAACACTACCAGCACTATCTGTCTGTGGCCAGCATAGGGACTGTTTTAGAACTTCTCTAACACAGCAAACAATGAAGAAAATTTCATACATCAATAGTATTGTGCATCTGACAGGCGCATCTAGTGCCAAGCCATGTTGCTGACCTAGTGCCACATCTTACCACACCCTTTGACTTGTCTGATCACATCCAGTGGCAAGCCTTATTGATGACCTAGTGCTGCATCTTAACACATCCTGCACCTTCTTTGATTGGTCCCGTCTGCTGCGGTGAATCACTGGCAAACCTAGGCAACCTGGCGGACCCAGCTCTCCAGGCCACCATTACTGGTTGATTGGCTTCACTCCTGTCTTATCCTGCAACAGTGTCACCTACCCCTCAGTATACACACATCTGAGGCTCCCAAGTGTCCTCAAACAGGCAAGGGAGGTACATGTTACAGTGGCAGGAGCATATGATTAACGGTATGTTCACTAAGGTTCATGTGGTGTGGCACACTAATGGTGAATGCCTGTTTAGGCATCACATTTAGGCCTTCAACAGAAAGACAGGGTTGTGGTGTGCAAATCTTTGCACTCTTTTAAGTCAACCCAAACCCTGGTTGACTTTGAAAACCAGGCCTACGCCATTACTGTGAGCCACACCATGTGCCTTGGTTCATATGCCTTTGCCCCGCGGAAAGTCTGTCACCTGTCCAGCCATTTGCTGGCTTGTAAAGCGCTAAACATGCATAGGCGAAGCATGGCATAGCATAGGTACTTACCAGCATAACGTACTTCTGCCCATCAGTGGTAAACAGGGATGGTGCCATGGTGCAGAGTGTCTCTTCCGGCTTCTGCCAGCAGCGGACGCACCCCAGAGGATCCCGGAAGTGTGCTGGCTGATGTGCAGATGCTCATGATGTCTAGGTTGCTCACCTGGACCTAAAGTCTTAATTGGTGCCCAATTACCCATCCACTTGTGCACAAACATGAGTGGCCAGACACACGCAACAACAGTGAGTGCTTGCCTGGGGCACACGTGTGAAAAGCAAGTGCACGGATGGGTTTACCTATAATTGCAGGCCCCAACAGCCCTTTTAATTGGTGGCAAAATTGTGGGGGCTCACGTTGTTGAGGTGCTTGAGAAGTGCAGCTGCATTGGTTCTCCTTTGCCTTCCAGTACCCACCTAGCCACCAGCCCTGACTCCAGCTCCAGCACCCACTGCACCTCCAGCCACCCTGGCTCTGCTGCCTGCCAAGGAACCAAGACCCAGGCCTGGACCATCAAACTGCCTGACCCACAGTGAGGGGACCCAACAATTAAATGGGGTAAATGTGGGGCCACAATGTGCTGATGGAAAGGGGGATGTGCAGACTCAGGCTAATGAAATTAAGTAATTTATTTTCAGTGTGTGACAGTGGACCCAAATAATAATAATAATAATAATATTTATTATCATTTTATGTTTCTGTATCAAATTAAGGGTCAATCAAAGTTTATGCGTGGGAGGGTAACAGCAATCAGAATGCTGCTGTGCACTGTGATCAACACCTTTTTTTTTTATAAAATGAGTGTTGGATCACTTAAACCCTGCTCACATGCATCAATATACCTCCATGCACCAGTTAACGCCCCCCTCGAGCAACTAACCCCCTCAAACAAACGCACACACTGACTGGACACCCCCTTCTCCCTCACAGACTGGGCACAATATATCACCTGTCCCCTAGTGAGAACCAGATGGCTGCACTTCTCATTGGTGGTTCAGAGGGGATTGGGGTATTGGGGCATTGTCCCTTGCAGGGAGCCAGCGTTATTGTAAGAGAGAGCCAGGCCAAGATGGGGGTAGGGAGTGGGGTTAGCCCCCGAGCCACCAATGATTGAATGTATTAAAAAAACAAAACAATGGTATATATAGACTTTCTGATCACCATTGAACCACCAACAAACTAGAAAAAGGCTCTAATGACTGCTGCCCCCATTTCCTCGAGGTGGAGCTGCCTGAGGTGGCCGCCTCACCTGGCCTCATTTTAGGTGCACTGCTGCATTATTATATATATTTATCTAATTACACCATGTTGTCTAATAGGTTCATATGTCAGTGACTCTAAGGAAACACAAATATGCACTTTGAAGAGTTATTAATACCTTGCTTGCTAAAAATGTACAATACAAAAACTTCAAACTCTGCCACAAAGAAAGCTTGAAACAGGGCAAAAGCAAAAACATACATAAAACAATATAAAATGTAAAACAGATTACTCATCTAGTGGTCTGGGCAAAAATCAGCAGGCCTCATCCAATCTCCAAGTCATTCACAAGATAGCGGCTGGATTCAAGTCCACAAAAGCAGGTCTCTCAGTCCCAGAGGAATCCTCATGGTCTGTCTCCATCATCTCCCAAAAGACAATCTGTGTCTGTCCTCAAATCTATTGTTCTCTCAGCTACTGTGCCTTTGTCCAGGTCAAACTAGCACAGGTTATCTTCTGATTGGCCCAGATCTCAATCCAACAGGTATCTATTGCCGGCCTGCTTACATTTTGGGATGCCCCATTTTGTGAAACCCCTAGATCATCCCAGGGCCGGATAAGGAGGAGGGCGTGAGGGGCACACACCCCGGGGCTTCCACCACTTGCCCTGCAAAGGGGGACTCCACTGGGTTATGGTCTGGTCCAGGAGGCGTTTCAGTCTTTGGTTTGACGGGCTGCGGGGCCAGTAGTGGCGCCTGGGCAAGCCTTTTTTTGTTTTTGCAAACCTGCAGCCAAAGCCACCACAGGACACGACGGGGAATCTTAAGCAGCAAAGCGCCATCAGCAACGCTACAGTGATGGGTGCAGAGCTGTCTGTCGGCGGCCGCTCACTGCACATAAACCACCAAGCACAGCCGCTGGCAGCTCAATGCAGGGAACTGTTTCTGCTGGACCAGCTGGGTGACTACACCCCCACCCACCCAGAATGGCAAAGCAGGAGTTCCCGAGCAGCACACACCTGCACGAGGGTGGCACAAGGGACTCGATCTGATGTTCCAGTAAGTAGGCGGGTGCCAGACAACCACCAATCAGTTACTTGGCTGGACTATTATTTTAAAGGAAAATAAATACTGTATCTGGGGCCTCCACCAGATTTTGTGCCCAGGGGCCTCCACCACACTTAATCCGGCCCTGGATCATCCATAATAACTCACCTCTTCCCCATCCAGAGGCGCATGTTCGGGCTCTCATCCAATCAGAGCCGTGGCTATATCACTCGACAAACAGCTCGGATTGTTTTCTATGGGGAGTGCAAGCGGGTGCATTTCCTGCATCTTTGGGCCTTCTGCTCACTCCCACACCAGCAATGGGACGGGAACGCATGCGCCACTGGGGACGCACCTGCTTGCACTTCCCAATAAAGCAAGTTGAATGACATAGTCATGGCAAATGGCTGTGATATGGTAAGAGCCCGTGCATGCACCATTGGATCAAGAAGAGGTGAGTTATTATTGAGGAGTTCCACACAGCAGTGCATCCCAAAACGGAATGCCCCCAGGGCATGGAACAAATTCCAGGATAGTCAAAATCCTGGGTTTTGTTCTGCTTTAAACCATGACAAATGTCAAAAAAATTTAAAATAAATGTTCAGTTGAAGAAATCCAGCTGACTAATTCACTTTAAGACAGAAGATATATAGATAGATCAGGGGGTCACAAATGATCTTAAGTGGTTTGTATACAGAATCCCTTTCGTACGTGGTATATGCCAGAAATGCCTAGAAAGGTATGGAGGTATAGAATTTTTCTATTCTTGGTCACAAATGATCAAATGCTTCTTTATCCTAAATGGAAATAAAAGGTATTCATTTGTTGTACATGTACAAGCGACATGTGGGGCACAATGATGGGGCCCCCTGACCCTATGGGTCCCAGTGTAGTCACTACCCCTGCACCAACTATAGTTACAGCCCTTGCTATTAATAAAAGAAATCACATTTGTCATTTAAAAAGCTTCTCCCGCTGCACATTTAGGCTTCATCTACTTTCTAAAGATTAATAAGGCCGGGCCCCTGGTAGGAAGCAGTTGTGAAATGTGCAATCACTGTAAGCCGCATTTGAAGCATGAAGGAAAGTAAATGTCATATGTCAGAAGAATTAGACCAAAATGGTTCTCTCTCCTCCAGAGCCCACATCACTGAACCATAGAGAGGAATACTTTCCCAGCCATGTTTTATGATGTTTTCTATCCATTGGGATCAGTTGGCTAAATAAAACAGTAGCTGCATGAACAGCAAAAGAAAATGGACAAGGGGCGGTGCAGGCACATGGCCTCGGCCTCTGCAGTATGTACCTGCTGCACATACTTACCTAGCCATGCCGTCTCCTTCCCTCTTGGACGCTGACCCTGCTTCCACATTGGCGATGTTCGCGGGTCCTGGCTCTAAGCCAGCGACATGTTTCGGCCCTGCCACTATGTTGGCGCAGTGCACGTGCCACTCTTCTCCGGTTTTGGGGAAGAAAATAGCTGTTCTACTGGTTCCAGGTTCAGGCCTTACCCGGTCTTTTTTCTGAGCATTTGACTATGACCACACTACACAAATTCTAAAATTTATGAGGATAGATCCTCGCATTTATTCATCATATTAGTCTGACACATGGTTTCATGAAAAATGTACATATTCAATTTCATACATGGTCCTCACAGTGAAAACATGATTGTTCATTTGTTTATTCTCCTGTTGATATCCTATTAATCGAATTATGCATATTTAATTTGCCTGATGGGCAGGGCAGACATGTTTCGCCGCTTTTAATTGGCTTTTTCAATGCCCTTTTTAAAAAGAAATAAAGCATCAAAATATACAAGGTTATTTACATTAGTGTCATTTGTGTCATTACATAAGTACTTGTCACTCAATTGCATAAATACTTATCAATCAATACCTGTGTGCCTCTAAGTGCATATAGTGGTCAGTTGAGCAGTTTCTTATAGGCAAGATGCTTTTATACTTGTTTACACTGTTTTAGTCACCGAAGAGGATGTTGGAAGGACACCATCATGGAATGTTTTGGCCCTTTGGAGAGATCACCAAATATGTATAGTTTTTTTTTTATTTTAGTGGGTATTCATTAAAAATATCTGTTATTATACACTTTCTGAGAATTAATGTACCTTATGTTGGCTCTAGCTCCTATTCCCCTGGGGTGATGACGCTGAATCTCACACTGTATTGGGGTCTTTGTGCAGCAGGTCCTAAAACATTGGATATAAAGTTACCCCAACCAAATTATTTAATGCCTGCTAAATCTTTCATTGTAAATAGGTTACTGTACCTTTAATTGCTGAATGACCGCGCTTAGACGTGTTTGAGTGCGTATATGTCACACTTGCAGCGCCCGCCGGCGCGCACCACCCACTGTGCCTCCTTTTTCTCTTTCCGACCTCCCTCAGCTGCAACCACCACGGCTCGTATCAAGGGGTGAGGAGCTGCCATGCCAGTGGCTTTTTTTATATGCGCTCCACATCCGGAGCGCGCCGCCCGCCCAGACATTCGCGGACGGAAACAGGCATTCTCATCTTTAAGAAAATTGCTGGACACTAATGGAACTGGAATGGTTTGCAACTGCTGTATATCCTTAACCTCATTGGTGGGAGTTCTGCTAGGAAAAGTTGAGTGTTTCTCTTGGGCAGGACTCACTGATTGTGTGAGGTTAGTTTAGTGCTGCTGTAAATATTTGCTAGGTCCTGATATTGTCAGCTTTGGGGATGAAACATGGCGATTGCTGCTTCCAAGGTCAGTTTTGCACAAAATGTGGCTCTGGGCAAATTCAAAAGTACAGAATAAACCCCATTTTCAGCAACTGACATCCGCTGAAGGTTGTTCCCACATCTGCTTCCAGGGCTCAGAACTATGCAGCATCTACCATCCAGCAATATTATAACGGAAGTCCAGCCTCTACTGAATTAAAATGCCTCCTACTCTGCAGTCAGGCAGTAGAAGTGGCTACATTTTTGCTTTTAATTAAATATTACTTTTCGATCCAGCAATATTATAGTGATCATCAATGTACTCAGTGCACGGCGGCCATCCTGGCTCCCAAAAGAAATTAAGAAAACTGCAGTCAGCTAATCAGGTGGCACAGTTTTCCAGAGAAAGTTAGGAACGGTTAAGAGCAAAAAGGGTTTGCGGGAGACATATCTATAAAATAGATGTAGCTTGTCAATGTACTGAGTGTGGGGAGCTGTCCGGGCCATCTTAAAGAGGACCAAAATCCAGGATTTTGACTTTCCTGCATCTTTGTCCTTTCCCCTGGGTTGCCCCGCTGTGTGAAACCCCCTAGATCGCCGAGCCCAACTCACCTCTTCTCAGTCCTAGGGCGCATGCACGGCCGCTCCTCCAATCAGCGTGCTTGGAGCCGCTGACATCACATTGTTTAGGCCTTCGCCTAAGGCCAGTGGCACCAAGCATGCTGGCGGCCACATCCCCCACTTCCCTCTAACAGGGAGCGTGCCCGTTCTGGCCATTCACAAATACCTGGCATGGGCTCGCGCCCTGCTAGAGGGATAGTGGTGATGTGGCCGCAGCTCGAGCATGCGCCTTTGCACTGGGAAACAAGGTAAGTGTATGGGGCGACCTGGGGCATCCCGGTTTTGGATGCACCGGGGGGGAGGAAATCCAAAACCAGGATGCCCCCAGGTCGCCCCAAACAAGCACCCATAAAGAGCTGGCTGGGAGTGCAATGCTTGAGTACATCTTCTGATATTTACACAATCCCTTCCCAGTTGTGGACACATGTTGTGGGGTAGTGGCCTTCATCAGCACTGGTGATGATGGCTGTATGAAAGGGTAAGGCTTAAAGGGACTCTGTAGACAAAGTGCATAAACTATCATTCAGCTGCTCACCTCCTAATGGCTGCCCTCTCCCTTTCTGGCAGCACTAAGCTGCTCCTGGAGGTAGAAACAAAGCAAAGAGTAGTGGCACACCCCCTGCATTTCTTTTTCATAGACCACCAATCATCCTTTGCCATAGGCCACCAATCATGGGCTTTGACTGGTGGTCTATAGCTCTGCCCCATTTGTCAGCTCACCAATGAGTACACTTGTACACCAGCACAGCCTTTCTCCCATTTCCCCTCCTTGTGCTTTCCACCCTCGACTAATTAGCATATGAATGTAAAAATCTAATTCAATGCATCTAATTAGCATTTGGGACATCTGTGGCTGTAAGTGTGCTTGTGGTTGTGATTAGGTCAAACAATCACAGCTTTGGAACATGGCAATAGAGCCTGCACCCAAGACAATATGTGTCTGTCCTCCAACTGTCCCAGGCAAATCTGTTTTTCTCTCTGCTGTGCGTTACACATAGTAACACATCCATTTATTAATAGTAATTTATGAACCTTGCAGGCAGCAACCACTGCTTTAGTGGCCCCACTTCCACTGGGTGGCTGCCACCAAGATGGTGGGTGTTTTTTTGGGGGGCTCAGTAGGGGTGGGGATAGAAAGCAAAGGTGTGACTATTTTTGGACTTTAGGTCCACTTAAACATGTTACCTGTATTTCCCTTTCTTGGACAGTTTGGGGGGGTTTATGATGGCAAGGACTAGACTGGAGGGGATTACAATATAAAACTTCATCTGGCGAAGAAATCTGAGTTTTCTCGAAAGCTTACCTTAAAGTGGACCAAAACCCACGGTGGTTTATGATGGCAAGGACTAGACTGGAGGGGATTACAATATAAAACTTCATCTCGCGAAGAAAACTGAGTTTTCTCGAAAGCTTACCTTAAAGTGGACCAAAACCCACGGTGATCGGCACTCGATTCCCCCCCGGGGCATCCGCTGTGTGAAACCCTCCAGGTCGCCCCATTCACTTCTGGGTTTTGGTACACTTTAAATATACTCAGCTATTCTCCGTCAGGTTTAGCTGATTTCTTCACTTTCCAGTGCTTCGAATGGTACACAGTACAGCAGAATACTGATTGCTCTCCTATAAGAACACATTTAAATAGCTCCTGAATCAACATTTGTTCGCTCTAGCAATGCGGGGATGGGGTAATGATACCAATGCCAGTCTGTCTCGCATTAAAAACCTTCTAGGCCCTGAACTGTAAAATGGCATCCAGCGGGCGAGCCCGTCTCTCTCTGTTTATTTAGCCTAATAATGATGACTGGCCTCCATATGGAGTTATGAAAGCATGCTAATGAATTGAGCTTCTTCATACGGAAAGCACAAATGGCAACAGGCATTCTTATTATCACTCCTGGTTACGGGAGGGCTTCACGCATTGGTGACCCCGCCGTGGCTCCATACAGAATTCTCGTAGCAGGAACTGTGTCCCGCTAAGCTAGACAGCTTCTGCTTTTTCCCTCTGATACCTCTGCAGGAAAACTGGAACAACACACCAGTTGCCCCAAGCAACCATTTGGACTTCAACTGTATAATTAGCAACAGGAGGAGTCATCCAAATAATCTCTTTCCATCTTTGTGATATTACAAGCACCCATAAAGAGCTGGCTGGGAGTGCAATGCTTGACTACATCGTCTGATATTTACACAATCACTTCCCAGTTGTGGACACATGTTGTGGGGTAGTGGCCTTCATCAGCACTGGTGATAATGGCTGTATGAAAGGGTAAGAGTCTGTAGACAAAGTGCATAAACTGTCATTCAGCTGCTTACCTCCTAATGGCTGCCCTCTATCTTTCCGGCAGCACTAAGCTGCTCCTGGAGGTAGAAACAAAGCAACTAGTAGTGGCACACCCCCTGAATTCCTTTGCCATAGACCACCAAACATCCTTTGCCATAGGCCACCAATCATGGGCTTTGACTGGTGGTCTATAGCTCTGCCCCGTTTGTCAGCTCACAAGGGAGTACACTTGTATTATGAAACCTCAGCCAGCACAGCCTTTCTCCCCTCTCCCCTCCTTGTGCTTTCCACGCTCTACTAATTAGCATATGAATGTCTAAATCTAATTAGTATTTCAATTACCAATACATCGAATTAGCATTTGGGACATCCATGGCTGTAAGTGTGCCTGTGGTTATGATTTGGTCAAACAATCACAGCTTTGGAACATGACAATAGAGCCTGCACCCAAGACAATCTGTGTCTGTCCTCCAACTGTCCCAGGCAAATCTATTTTTCTCTCTGCTGCGCCTTTGTCCAGGTCAAACTAGCACAGGTAATCTATGATTGGTCCAGACAAACTATCACATGTGATCTTCTTATTGGCCCAGATCTCCATACAACAGGTATCTATTGCCGTTCTGCTTAAATTGCATGAGAATACACACATGAAACTATGCCCAAAGCTACCAAGCCAGTCTCTTTATAACAAAAGAAGGTCTCTCTAGACCATGCTGAATACTGCCATGCTGGCTCCTGATTGGCAATTGTCCCATATACAAGGCGATTTTGATTGTATAAGATTTTACTATTTCTTTGGGAACAAAAATATATAAACTATCATAGCGTTACACATAGTAATTTTTTTCCCCGAATTAAACCAATCCATGTGGTGATGCCCAAAACAGTGGGCTGCCCGAGGAGCTGTTGAGGGGGGTTAGGTGCCTTGCTCAAGAGCACTTCAGTCATGTCCCGGACAGGAATTGAGCCTGCCACCTTAAGGCCACAGGCCGCTTCCTTAACCACTAGACCATGGCTGCTCCTTTATGATATTGCAAGCACCCTAAAAAGCTGGTCAGGAGTGCAATCACATCACAGTTGTGGACGCATGCTTTGGGATAGTGGTCTTCATCTGCACAAGGGTGATAGCTGTATGGGGGGGGGGTAAGGCTTAAGAGCAGTGATGCCCGGAGCGGTGGGGCTGCTGTTGCAATGGTGGCTGTTGAGCGGTTGGGGGTTAGGTGCCTTGCTCAGGAGCACTTCAGTCATGTTGGGACTGGTAATCAAACCTGCAACCTTCCAGTCACAGGCCCAAAAGACCCCTTTTTAAAGGTACAAGGTAATAAAGAGTCATGTGAAATAATTTTATTCTTGGTCTGTATGCATGTAAATGCTTTCTTTTGTTAGGAAAACACTCATTTCCTAATACCCTTGAATAGGGGACTTGTTGGTTTCTTTTATTCCATGGAACATAAAATGGATCTCTGCCTAAAGTGGATTCCTCTTCTAATATACAGTATGAAAATAGTATAAATAATATACAGTATTATTTGTATGTCCAATTCATACCTAACCACTTATGTTGTAGTAGGAATACAGGAAAGAGGCTTAGCAGCTTCGGTGAACAAACACCCTGAAAGTCATCTGGCAGTGATAGCTGCAGAACCGGGGGTCAGCCAATGGAGGATCGAGGACCAGAAAAAAAAACTATAGTGGTAGCAAGGACCAAAGTGTGATCAGCTGCAAGTATTGGTGAGGGGGGGGGGGGGGGGGGCAATGGAAGTGTGAGAACCAAAGAGCAATTAGCAGTGTTGGTGAGGAGCAGAGGTCGAACTACAGAGACCTACAGAGGCCTACCTCAATGGAGTTACAGGTGTACAATAGTTAGATATGCTGCACATCATAACCAGTACACTTGTAACATAGGGGCAAGTGTCTGCTGTTACAATGTAACAGCAAGAGACTTGGGCCCTTATTTATGAAGGAATAACGACAGGTAGCGACTGGTGAGCGACCGGTAATGACGGGCACCGCCACGAGAACGCCGGCTCCCCACCACAATCACACATTTATCAAGCCGATCCTGCTTAGCGACTGAGATAGCGCCAGATAGCCACGCCCACTCATTCATCATTATTCCAGCCTCAGCCCACAGCGCCAGCGTCCGACCTTGAACAGCGACAGGTATGACCTCTCGCTACCTGGCGCTCTCCAATGCATTTCAATGGAACAATCTTTAAATATTCATAATTAATTGTTAATGTTTTTTTTTAAATGTGAAAAATTCTGTGACCACTTCTGCCATGTTAGTTAATTTTTTTAAGGTAAAAAAAAAAAAAAAAATTGTGCAGAATTGATATTACAGGTCTGATATTATTGTATTCATATTACTAAATTCTTTTAAAATTTTTTTTTTTTTTTTTTGGTTTCCAAAAATATGGTGGTTTGGGGGTTAAAAAACTACTTTAAACACATCGCCGCCAGCGCTCTGGGGTTTAAACATGCATTTCACAGCGCGATAATTTTTTGAGCGTGATTTTTTGATGAACGTGGTGGGAGCCAGTCGCTATCATGCGCACCCATCGCGGAACCTGTCAAATAGCGACTCGTCACCCCGTATTCAACATTACTGCACACCGACTCAGTCGCTATCAACAACCGAACAATGGGCAAGCACAGCGACTACTAGCGGGCGCTGTGAAAATACTGCTCCAGTAGCTCAACTGTCGCTACCTGCCGCTATTAATGAATCGGCCTCCCCTTCACTGTTACATTGCAACTCGGCTGGAAGAGTTACGTTTACTATACATCCCAATTGTAAAAAGGCTTCATAAAGGCCACGCAAAAGGGACAAGTGGGCTGGCATCAAGAGAGAACGAAGACAAATTTCTTTAGGAAGCTGACTGGGGCCAACAACATATTAAGGGCAACTAGCTGTCATCTAGATCCCCTTAAGCACAGTATCCCATATCGGGAATGACTAAGGACGAGCAGCAGCAGATGGCATAAAAGAGTGACTCCTAAAACGCGGATATAGTAAAAAGGTTCTAAAGAAAGCTTAAAATAAAATGAAAGAGAGAGACAGAAATATTATACCAGCAGAGGATCCAAAGGCAGAAAACACCACCGTCCGTAGCATTTATGCTGTCCAACACAAAATAGTGAGGGCCCATATCCCGCCCTGCAGCCATCACAGCTGGGGACGTAGCGACCAGACCCCTTTTCAGTTCATGTAAGTGCAGTATGGGAAGGTAGGGGAAACACAGGAATAGTTAAAATGTAACGGGTAGCCCTAAAACTGAAATTGCTCATCTGTTGCAGGTGGGCATATTTAATATAGGGGGTGATGACAAGTCACAAGGGCTGACAGGATCCCGATCAGCATCCATTGAAGTATGTAAAAATGAATCACATTCATATGCAACACATGTTATAGACTTACCGGTATGTGGATACGATAATTGATAGTATGTTGTATTTATCATTTAATAGGTCCTGGGGGTATTGAGAAAGCTGAATGAGAAACGCATTTACCCACTGGGCGAGAATTTTTTCAGTGGAAATTTATACAACTACAGTGAAACCTTACTGGAATAAAGGAAACATTTTTAAGATACATATAATTGCTTTATGCAATCAAAGGTGCATGTGTTGGGGGATAGAAGGAGGTTTTGCTCAATGAACAATCAAACATATTCTGATATCCTGTTTGGCTACAATCAGGGGCAATTTAAGTGTGGTGGAGGCCCCTGGGTAAAAAAATCTGGTGGGGGCCCCAGATACCGTACGTTTTTTTCCTTTAAAATAATAGTCCAGCCAAGTAACTGATTGGTGGTTGTCTGGCTCCCGTCTACTTACTGGAACATCAGATCGAGTCCCTTGTGCCACCCTTGTGCGGGTTCGAGCTGCTCGAGAACTCCTGCTTTGCCATTCTGGGTAGGGGGTAGTGTAGTCACCCAGCTGGTCCAGCAGAAAACAGTGTTGCCAGCGGCTGTGCTTGGTGGTGGCCACCGGATGACAACTCAGCACCCACCCATCACTGTAGTGTTGCTGACAGCGGCTTTGCTGCTCTAGACTCTCTAACCTGCCCTGTGTTGACTTTGGCTGCAGTTTTGCAAAACAAAATAAGGCTTGCCCAGGTGCGGGGGGGGGGGGGGCACTGCCGCCCATAGCTTTTTTGCCAGCCCCACGGCCTGTCAGACCAAAGACTGAAAAGCCTCCTGGACCAAACCATAGGTTGGTGGAGGCCCCCTTTGCAGGGCAAGTGGTGAAGGCCCTGGAGCACGTGCCCCTTGCGCTCCCTCATAATCCAGCTCTTGCTACAATATAATTTAGAACGAAGTGACTAGTACTTATAAATATATATAAAAAAAAAATATTGATTAATATGCGTAGAATAAATATACCCAATGAAGTGAGCAAGGCTTACAGCAACAGCCCTGTTCAGCCATAATATCAATGAAATTAAAGTGACTAGTGCTATAAAAAATACAAAAAGAAACAATGAAATTAGTATTAATAAGATGGACACAAATAGTGCATAGTAAATAGAGCTAAATAATACCTAGAATAAATGCACTATTTAATATAGGTGCCACCCCAATATCCAAATTCATAAAAAAAATAATACTAAATACGAATTAATAAGAATTTGTGAAAAAGACACTATCCCAATGGGGCATTAACCTCCATCCACTATAAGTGAATACCCGAATCAATATATATAAATGCTATTAAATCACATTAAGGCCCTTATTTAACAAGGGATAGCGCCAGGTAGCGAATGGTGAGCGAACGGTAATGACGCTCACCGCCACGAGAACGCCGGCTCCCCTCCGCAATCACACATTTATCAAGCCGATCCTGCTTAGCGACTGACAGAGCGCCAGATAGCGAATCATTCATCATTATTCCAGCCTCACCCCACAGCGCCAGCGAGCGACCTTGAACAGCGACAGGTATGACCTCTCGCTACCTGGCGCTCTCCAATGCATTTCAATGGAGCAATCTTTAAATATTCATAATTAATTGCTATTAATGTTTTTTTTTTTTTTTTAAATGTCAAAAATTCTGTGACCACTTCTGCTATGTTAGATATTTGTTTTAAGGTAAAAAAAAAAAAATTGTGCAGAATTGATATTACAGGTCTGATATTAATTTATTCATATTACAAAATATTTGTAAAAACATGTTTTTTTTTTTTACCAAAAATATGGTGGTTTGGGGGTTAAAAAACTACTTTTAACCCATCGCCGCCAGCGCTCTGGGGTTTAAACAAGCATTTCACAGCGCGAGAATTTTTTGAGCGTGATTTATTAATGAATATGCTGGGAGCCGTTCGCTATGGCCATTCGCTGTCATGCGCTCCGATACAGCACGGAACCTGTCAAACAGCGACTCCTAACCCCGTATTCAACATTACCGCACACCGACTGAGTCGCTGTCAACAGCCGAACAACGGCCAAGCACAGCGAATACTAGCGTGCGCTGTGAAAATAACGCTACTGGCGCTCATCTGTCGCTACCTGGCGCTATTAATGAATCGGCCTCCCTATCAACCAGGGGAGGAAGTCTCACAATAGAAGCCAAACAAAGAAGTATCTAGATCATTGAACAGAGTAAATACTACCCCTAATTGAATCAAAGATCCAGTGGGGTGCGTCTGCATGCCCCACGCGTTCCACCGTGCACCCACAGCTTTTCCATATGTCCACTTGTCCACCCCTAACCTGTTCCACTCATCCCTCCTAGCAGTCCCACTCAGGACCTTTGTTCAAGGTTTTTCTTCTTGACGTATTGCCCACCATACTCTTCTCACTGTAGATACTAATCCTCAATGTGTAGCGTGTTAGATTTTAGAACCTTGCAGTTCACCTTGAAGTTCATACTGTCATAGTCATAACTGACAGGACAGCCGGCAAAGAAAAACTTTTATGTGCAATCAACACATTAGTGCATTTCTATTCATCTCTATTGGGAGCCCATTATTCCTGCTATAAAAGGAGACGTAAACATCAACCAAAATACCATTCTGAAGCTAATAATAAATGTGTGGCCCAATTATTGTCGTGCACATTTGTATATTTCAGCTTTTTTAATCTGATTAGCAAGGCAATTAGGACTTGTTTTGATGAGACTATTAGCAACTAAGCAAATATTTGCATGTCATTATTTTAATAAAATATCTGTTTAAACTGAAGCTGCCAATTACTGGGAAAATAATGTTCATGCCTAATAAAATAAAACAGACACCACACAATTAAATTAGCAGTAGCTCTAGACACATGGTGTTTATTCTAAAGCATAAATTAGTTTTGATCACAATATTGGTTGCTTAACACAAATGGAAATATATAATATATAATATGGTAGATAGTTTTGATGACTTCTGGGCCTTTCTGTCTGAAGTTTAGTCTTTAAAGCGGACCTTCACCCTGAATAAGAGTCTGTCTTATATGTTTCTCACACCCTGTACATACACATTGCTCACATTAAAAATCGTCCTACCTGCATCTACTGCATGTTATGAGCCTTTAAACATCCAAGATGGCGGCTTATGGAACATCAGGCAGCCTGCAAACAGGAAGTGCCTTCTGACTGTGCTGCTCTGCATTCTGGGACTGCTGACCTTTTCCTGACCCGAGATCTGCTCTGTCTAAGCAAAGCACAGCTATAACCCACCCCCTGTACTTTATCCCACATTAAAAATCATCCTACCTGCACCTACTGCATTTTCTGAGTCTTTAAACATCCAAGATGGTGGCTCGTGGAGTCTCAGGCTGCCTACAAACAGGAAGTGTTTTCTGACTGTGGCGCTTTGCATTCTGGGATTGCTGTCTTTTTCTTGACCCCAGCTCTGCTCTGTATGTGCAAAGCACAGCTATAACCCCCTGCACTCCCCCACTCTTTTCTATGTGATGCTTCTGAGTCAAGATGGCGTCGCCCATATCCTAAAGTCCTGAACAGAATTGCAGTCCAGTGGGGGAAAGAATAATTAAGAATAATAAGTAACTGACTAAACTTAAAATATATTAATTTTAGATGCTGGCGGAATCATTTTTTAAGGGTTTTGGCTTTTCAATAAATCATGCTGAAGGTCCGGTTTGACTAGTGAAATGCAACTCAGTTGGCTTGAGTTTATTTGACTGACTTGGCCAGTCAGGAATATTCCACTTCTTTGCTTTGCCTAAACTCCTGGGTAGCTTTGGCTTTATGTTTTGGGTCATCTGTATTATGAAACGCTGACCAATCAGTTTGGCTGGATTTGAGCACACAGTATATCTCTGAGTAGCTCAGAATTTATCCGGCTTCTTCTGTCCTGTGTCACATCATCAATAAACACTAGTGACCCAGTGCCACTGGCAGCCATGCATGCACAAGCCATCACATCTCCACCATGTTTTACAGATGATGTGCTATGCTTTGGATCCTAAGCTGTACCACACCTTCACCATACTTTTTGCTTCCCATCACCTATCCAAAGAATGTTCTTCCAGAACTGTGATGGTTTTTAGATGTTTTTAGATGTTAGATGTTAAAGTCCAATCTGGCCTTTTTTCTTGAGGCTTATGAGTGGCTTGCACCGTGCAACGAAGCAATCTTCTCTTGGATAGTATTCTCTGGTGAGTATTGTTCACGGGGGTCACTGTCGTGAAGGGGTTTCTCTTCACCATGAAAGTTATTCTGCGATCATCCACCAGTGTTGTCTTCCATGGGCGTCCAAGCCTTTTTGCATTAATGAGTTCCCTGGTGCTTTTTTACTCAGCATGTACCAAACTGAAGAAGCTGCCCTTTTTAATATTGTAGCAATTTCTCAGATGGGTTTCTTCTGTTTTCGCAGCTTAAGAATGGCTTGTTTCACCTGCATGGAGAGTTCCTTTGACCTCATGTTTTCTTTACAGCAAATTCTTCCAAATGCAAGCACCACACCTCAAATCATCTCCAGGTCTTTTATTATTGAGAATGACATAATGAAGCAATGGCCAACACTTGCCCATGAAACAGCCTTTGAGTCAGTTTTCCAATTACTTTTGGTCCCTTTAAAAACATGATGGCACATGTTAAGGAGCTGAAACTCCTAAACCGTTCAACCAATTTTTATGTGGATACCCTCAAACGAAAGCTTAAAGTCTGTACTACAACTAGAATAGGTTTCTGTAAACAGCTAAAAAAGCAAAATTCATGTCTGTGTCCAAATATTTATGGACCTAACTGTATAACCTATAACTGTCTCAACTTGTTCTGGCCTCACCACTCTGCCAGCAGTATTGGGGCCAACAAAAATGTGCTCCAAACCCTGGCATCTGCTTGCACCAGAGGAAGGTGTAGCATGCAAGGGTGAACATGTCCTCTCCCTGCAGCACCAGCTCTGTTACCAGCACCATGGCCACATCCCTGTTCCTTATTTGCTGCTTTCTGCATTGTTAGACACTTGCAGTTACAGCGCCCAAAATGGACAATTAATAAAACAAATACATGGGAAAATGCCCCTTAGGTGCTCTGAACCAGTGGATACCGTACTCCACTAACAATTGGTATAAGTAGGCACTAACATACAGGTGCCTTCAACTATGTGTGTCAGTGCCCACTTATACCAATAGTTGAAGGCACCTCTGTGTTAGTGCCCATGTATTGGTGTAAGTGTGCACACAGGTGCCTTCAACTATTGGTATAAGTGGGCACTAACAAACAGGTGCCATAACAAAAAGGGGCATTTAACTACTGGTATAAATTAGCTCTAACACAGAGGTGCCTTCAACTATTAGTATGAATTAGCACTAACACAGAGGTGCCCACAGCTATTGGTATAAAGGCTATCGTTTGCACTGCAGTGGTATCGGAGTACTGACACTGAGATGTTATTACTGACACTGCTGCAGTGCTATCAGAGTACTGAGATGCTATTACAGAGTACTGATACTGCTGCAGTGCTATCGAAGTACTGACACTGAGATGCTATTACAGAGTACTGACACTGCTGCAGTGCTATCGGAGTACTGACACTGAGATGCTATTACAGAGTACTGACACTGCTGCAGTCCTATCGGAGTACTGACACTGAGATGCTATTACAGAGAACTGAAACTGCTGCAGTCCTATCGGAGTACCGACACTGAGATGCTATTACAGAGTACTGACACTGCTGCAGTGCTATCAGAGTACTGAGATGCTATTACAGAGTACTGACACTGCTGCAGTAGTATCGAAGTACTGACACTGAGATGCTATTACAGAGAACTGACGCTGCTGCAGTCCTATCGGAGTACTGACACTGAGATGCTATTACAGAGTACTGACGACACTGCTGCAGTCCTATGGGAGTACTGACACTGAGATGCTATTACAGAGTACTGACACTGCTGCAGTGCTATACGAGTACTGACACTGCTGAAGTGCTATTAGAGTTTTGATGCTGCAGTACTATCCGAGTACTGGCACTGAGAGCCTATTACAGAGTACTGGCACTGCTGCAGTGCTATCCGAGTACTGACACTGAGATGCTATTACAGAGTACTGACACTGCTGCAGTCCTATCGGAGTACTGACACTGAGATGCTATTACAGAGTACTGACGACACTGCTGCAGTCCTATGGGAGTACTGACACTGAGATGCTATTACAGAGTACTGGCACTGCTGCAGTGCTATCCAAGTACTGACACTGCTGAAGTGCTATTAGAGTTTTGATGCTGCAGTACTATCCGAATACTGACACTCAGAGCCTATTACAGAGTACTGACACTGCTGCAGTACTATCAGAGTACTGACACTGAGAGTACTGACCCCCTACCTATCTCACCCTCTCTGCTTTCCCTGACCTGAAAAGGACAATAGAGTGCTTTAACACCTTTCTAGCCCTGCCTTTTATACAGTAGGGTAACGTGTTCCACCGGGCCAATGTTGGGAGGGGAAGGAGGAAGGCTGTGCAGCCAATCAGCCTTTTTCCAGAGTGCCGAATGCGTGCAGGGATTTCTGTTTAAAATCCGTTCTCGGGGTTGGGGACCCGAACACACAAAAATCGATAAAAGCCAAACTTTACAGTTCGGGTTCACCCAACCCTAACAATAAATATTAAGAATGAAAGGCATAAATTGGTTAATTCTATCCTGAAGCATTTTTAAATGACAGCTCCAGCAGTTAAAGTCAGTGGTGCCATTTATTCCACATATTCATAGAAACAGCTCTCATGGCATCTCAAATTCTTTTGCTGATAATTCTGGCAGAAATACCTGAAGCTATTGAGCTGTGAGAACACCAATGGATTACACTTTCATTTTTCTCCCCTTTTATGAAATGTACTCCTAACCGCAGCCTCAAAAATATATTCAAAGGATGGTTTAGTCCTCCTCAGGGAATTCCTACAATATCTAATTTGTCGACCTTTCACAACCACAAGTTGATGGTAAATATCAGCTCCCTCCTCTCTGTCAAAATCCCTGTGTGTTTCCACTATCCTTCTGATACTTCTCCCCTCCGCCCGCAGCTGACAGGGCTTAAAGGTCACTGCATGCATGTATCTGGATGATGGGGGGCTGCCAGCATATCTGATTTGAACGAGAGAACTTGAAATGTTAAACTAAATCATGCTTGTTATACGAGACGCGGCCAATGCATACGCAATGCTTAACATCGGGCCTCAAGGGTCCCAAACCAGAGAGGATCCTCAGTTCTTCTTCCAGACTCATGGGCAGCATAATTAGTTTAGTTCTTATTCACATGTTAGTAATGACTAAAGCTGAGGCACAACCTCCTAATGGGGAACTTCCCATAACTAAGAATTGTTGAGCTAGACTACCTGCCAATGTTTTATTGATATCCAAGAACCTTTTCTCCCACAGACCTAGATGACATTTATTAGTAGATAAGCCACAGTGTTGGACTGACACACCAGAAGACCCTCCAGGGGGCCCCAGGAACTGATGCAGAACCACCATCAGGGCAGTATATGTCTAAGACTAACAGTGTTTCTAAGTTGTCTAACATCTTGTTTGAGTTTGTTATTTATTTTAGAATAATTATTTCCTCTAGTGGGCCAACTCTGCATAGGCGTTACTACTATATAAAGGGCTTGCTCCAGGTTTATGTGGGCCCTTGGCTGAGAGAGTCTCAGTGGGATCCTTTGCAGTGTGTCACGTCACAATCCTGATTAGACCTTCTGTCATCAATAATCCTCTAGGCTTCGCCACCTTATTTGATACTGCTCACTGTCCTCTGATCCTTAGGCATTTACCCAGATATGCCCAGTGCTGGTCTGTGTCCCGACTACATAGCAACCAATGTGGCTGCTATAGGGCCTAGGTGAAGCAAACCATAACCTGATTTATCCACAAATCGATTGTGATGGAGGCCATGGGCAGGAAGTCTGTTGGTGTCCCCATATATATATTGCTGTGGGACCAGGCTGCTGCCGGGACCCTGTCCACCATTCACAAAATTGGTGGACAAAACTCCACTCCCTGCCTTTTCACTAGAATCTGGTGTGGGCTGCTCCATTCACTAATATGGTCTTCTGAAATGTCTTCTAAAATAGCTTCACCAACCTCTTTTTTTTTTAGAAAGAGCATGGGAGCAAATGAGAAGTCACAGTACTGGCATCAAGGCCGACATCTGGGCCCCTCTAATTGATACCCCATACAACAGTCCTGTCTGTACTGCCCTGATAGCATGATAGCAGCCCTGGAGCAAGAACTGTCTAGACCACTATTTCCCAACCTGCAACACACCGGCTTTGTTGGAGGCTGTACCACACACCTGCACATTGAGAGAACTGTTCACCGATCTCCGGTAAGTGCCCTTTCAAGCTTACATTACCATGTATTACCATGTAGGTAAAATAAACAACTTAAAAGCTTGAAATGCTCCTTCACCCTTGAAGAATAGAAAAAATATTGAACTTTTATAAATTAAGAGGAAAAAAAAGAAAAGAAAAAAAAGGGGGGGGGGGGTGTTGGCATAACATATAATCTAGTATCCAGTCAGCACAATGTTTATGAATTATTTTGCATATATTCAATCCAAGAGGACCAAATGTTATAGAACAATTATATGTGTTAATGTCAGTAAAATTTCATTTTTTTGTTAACCTTTACAAACTCAATGAAAAAGGATAGTAAAGAAAAACGTTCTTATCTAATACAATAAATGCTAAATTCTTATTTACCATTGTTCTTGAAATGCGCTTTTAATTATAAGTTATAAAACCTTAGTTAGTAGTTAGTAAGTTAGTACTAGTAAAGTTAGTAGCCATACACCTGCTATTGTTTGTCTGGTGGTTGTGAATATGAACGTTTACAATGTACGTTTGGATTTATTCAAGCTCTAATCGGCCTGATTCAAAGCTTCTCTCGCAAGCATTTCCGCATGCGGGAATGACGTTAAAGTCCAGTATTTGGCCTTTTTTCCATGTTGGGTTATTCTGTGCCGTTTTTTGATCTAAATTAGTTGCTTTGCTTGATTTTACGGTACGCCAATCGCCATATTATTCCGGTTGATGCCTAGATTTTTCTTGCATACAAACTTAATTTTTCGGATCTACCCTGCGCTTGCGCGTGATTCTCAGCCCTGATTTGCCCCTTTTCACCTTTCAGGTTCAAATTACACCCCATTTTTGCAAGCGAGCCCCTTGACGAGTTCTCTGATGAATGGCTGCAGCAGCGGAGGCTGTTAACTAGTTAACTTCCAGAGCTTAGTCATACCCGCAGTCAGCTGGGTATTAATCAGATGTCCGATCAGCAGGTGTTCAAATTGATCCAACTTAACCTCCTTTCTCTTGAGAAGCTCTACTCAGAGCAGTGGCTGTTGTTGCCCGCCCCCCCCCACCCCCCTACAAGAAAGGGACATGCAATTGGAGGTATGACCAAATTGGCTGCCTTAAATATTTAGTGAATGGCTCCTTCCAGAGGTTAGGGGCACTGTCAGTTGGCATATCCCAGCCTTTGCTGAGCCGGGCCCTGGCTACATTTCTGGATGGCATGGCTGTCCTGCAGGAGAAATACATCTCTTTTCCTGACAGCATGGCAGCCTGGAATGCAGTGAGTTTGGGTTTTTTTCAACATTGCGAATATGCCAAATGTCACGGGCACCTTCAACTGCCAAATCACCTAGTCACAGCAGGGGGATAAGAGCCTGCACCTGTACCGTTGGAGCATGGAAAGGTGAGTTTTTGTGATGAACTCGGGGGTTTCACACAACAGGTCATCCCAGGGGCAGACTGGCCGTCGTAGGGCATACCGGGACAAATCCCGGTAGGCCGGTGCTTCCCATCTGCCCGCCCAGGCCGCCACACCGAAGTGACTGCAGCTCCCCTCACCCGCCTCCTTTTCCCCCCGGCCGGTCGCTTCTTTCGCCTGACTTGACCAGCGAGGTGTGTGGCCTGCGTGCAACTTTTTTTCCCCGCCGGGCAGGGACAGAGCTGCACCAACTTAGTTCCCACACACGCTGTCCCCGACCAGGCGAGGAGAGAAGAAGCTGCTACGGCTCTACGCATAATCACAGACTAGCAGTGTGTCCAGCCCGGCAGGGTCGTGGGACACAGAAGAGATGAGGAGGAGACAAGAGGCGACTGCTGAAAGACTGATTCTTAGTTTTTCTATTCTTTAGTTTTTTTTTTTTAGCTAAGGCACTGGCATCTCTGGGCTCCAGCATGTTGGGGGGGGGGGGGGTATTCACTCTCATTAAAATGGACCAATCACCTCCACGGCTGGCCGAATAGGTGATTTGGGATGCCCTACTGTGTAAACCCTTCCAGATCGTCCAGAAACCCCTTGGCTTTCCATATTTCCCTTGCTGGGTCTGGGGGGGTTTCACACAATTGGGCATCCCAAACTGGGATATCCCCGGGGCAAGGACTAATTACAAGGATAGGCAAAGTGGACCAAAACCCAGGATTTTGACTATCCTGGGTTTTGTTCCTTGCGCCCAGGGCACCTCATTCGGGGATGCCCTACTGTGAGAACCCCCGCCCCCCCCCCCCCCAGGTCGCCGAAATCCTGGTCTCAAAGTTGCTCCGGCTGGTGCCAACCCTTGTCAGCAGCATAATGCCACATCACTCGGTAGTGATAGCAACATTGCGGTGACGGGGCTAGAAGTGGCGCTGCCTGTATTTAATGTAACATACTTTATGGGGCCGGGCACAGTACAAAAGGGCCGGTGTGACCAAAAAAGTCCCAGGCCGTTTTTGAATCCCAGTCCGCCCCTCCTGATTCAGGACGCCCCTGAGTAAAGGCAGCGCCGGCCCTGGTGAGTTTTGTTTCACTTTAATCACCTAAAACAATTAGACATAATGGAAAGTGTACACTTGGCTACTTGAATGAATAATAGCCGAATGATATTTTCCTATATATTGTATTTTTAAGGAGCTAAATGTACAGCTGCACAAGTTACAAAAAAGGAAATGTCTTTGAAAACAATTTCATTCCTCTGTCCTTATTTTCCTGTACAAATCCAATCAATCCGGCAGGATCAGACAGGGCACCTTCATCGTGGCTGCGAACAGACAGGAGGACATCATGTGGCATTTTAAAATGATTGTATTCATAAATGGTGCTGCTTGGGATAAACAAATATTACTATTCCTGTTCCTTTATCACAAATCTCTGCTCAGCTGTCATTTTTTTCTCTGGCTGATCTTTATGTTACATAAAAAGGGTAACTGTACAAGTTGTCGGAGCAGCTGTCTCCCCCCCACCCCAGACTGTCATGCATTTCTAGGTCATTCCTGAGGCGGGGAGCAGGGGGTGAGGTCGGATGATATAGGCCGATGTGATAGCTTCTACTAATGGTTAGGCTTCAGTCATTGGCTGTAGACCATATGCGCAGTTCTGTATACATTTCTATAGTCACTTTGATGACTAAAGTGATCCTATACCCAGATAGGACGTTTATGTTGTCACTTTCTATGTCCAGCCTAGTGCTCCAAAGCAGCCTGAGTTTCTTTTATTTTTTTACCAATGCCCAATATGCGTAACAACACGAACCGGATGCAGTTGGCCATATTGCTCCCTGATCTTGCGTCTGTGCAGTGCCCATGAATGGGATGCAACGGGGCCGCCTGAAATCCTGCGAGACTTTGCTGATCGGGACTTTGTGGGACTGGCATGGGGGGGGGGGCACCTATCGGGCCCTAGATGTCATACAAAAGGTAAGTAGGGGCCAATGGGGGGGGGGGGGGACGATCCCTTCTTACTTCTGGTCCGATGTTCCTCTTCCATCATCTCATCCCTGCAGAGCCATTGTGAAATAGATGGTTAAATCACCTTCTCCCCTGTAGGCTGGAATGGAGGCCTTGCCCAGATTCAAAAGATGCTTTAGAAGTGGCGTGACGCGGGAAAGCAAGATGATGGAGAAGGTGGAATGCTGGGTCATCCCATATCTTGACATTAGTCAACTTGTGGGAGACAGGACAGAAAGGCCAGGACAGCAATATGTGGTGCAGATAGCCCTTCTCAGCATTGTATTTCCAGCTATTTGGAGGTGTTTCCAGGAAAATTCTCTTTAAAATTATCAGTAGTCTTTGTCATTTGCTGTAGTTAGAAGCTTGTAGTAAGTCTCAATTGTTTTCATTTGTGGCCCATGCAGATGACAGCCAATGATGGATTTCTTTGGGTGTCATTAAAGGAGGTACCAAGACACGTCTCCTAATTTGGCATCAGGTATCCAATTTACCAGAGAAAACCTGGAGTTTGTAGGTTGGCAAGAGTGTATGTGCCAGACCAGGGGGTAAATATGTGTCTGTATACATGTGTATTTTTTAAGAGTTATCTCCTTCACCCTGCAATGACTCATAGCTGTGAGCTGATTATATTGTAACAGCAGGGCTTCAGGCACTGTTTATCAAGTGAGCACTTCATCCTCTGCACATATTGTACATGTTATAAGGGAGTAAGAGGCTTAAAGACATTCTGCATGGAAAAAAAGCCCTACTCACGTTTCATCCCCTGCAGGCCATTGCTGCTAGTCAGGTGCTCGGACACATACTGCAATGTGTGATCAAGTCCTGCACTACCCGCCGCTGCCTCAAGTTTTGCAATTGTTGATGCACTGCCCCGTGGCCTTTGTCACAGGAACTATGGCACGCCCCTCCATTAACTGCAATGGAGAGGGAGGTGCCATCGTTTTTGTGAAGAATGGCACGGGCGGTTCATCGCAATTGCACGGAGAGCAGATCTGCATGACGATGCGGCAGAGGCAGCGCGGGATTGTATCACACAATGCAGTAAGTGTCTGAGTGCTGAAATAGCAGCAATCGCCAACAGGGTATAAAAGGTGAGTATAGCAGGGTTGGGTTTTTTTTGCCTGCAGGATATCTTGAAAGTGCAAAAAAACCCTTGTGGCATGGCCCTGGAATGTAAAAGATTCCAGAGCGGGCCCCGAGCCTTCCGCCGGGACATCCCATCACTCAGCTGCCTCCATGTTCCCTCGCTGATGTAATCATCCCTCTTCAGGCTGTGAACTCGCTCCCGCCTCCAGCCATCCAGATAGGCTGGGGCCAGGAGCTCATGCACTGCTGGGGATGTGGCCACTGCACTCCTGATAAGTGCTAAAGCTCTGCATGTAAACAGATCCGTTTGCCGGGCATTGTTTGCATGAAAGTGACTCTGATTGGACGACAGCCTGCACATTGGTCGTAGGACAGGAAAGAGGTTAGTTGTTCTGGGTGGTATGGGGGGGGTTCACACAGTGGGACATCCTAATTTGGGATACCCCCAGAGCGGGGAAAAATCCTGATAGTCCAAATCCTAGGTTTTGTTCCGCTTTAATAACTCTATCGGGGGGGTATTGTAGGTTCTCTCAAGATTATAAAGGACAATGAGGGGAATAAAAGACCTCCCTAGGCAGGGGCAGAACTATAGAGGGTACAGGGGGCAGGGACGGCTCTAGGTTTGATGGGGCCCTTGGGCAGGAGAGTCTTAGTGGGCCCCAAAGTAATGAGTCACATGATGTAACCTTTCAGCTCTGCTGCCACAAATGGGTCGTCTCCTGCTGCTGATCACTCTCCAGTCCTTATTGCCTTCCGTATAGCCACCAATCGCCCTCCGGTTCTTATTGCTCTCCCTATAGCTACCAATCTCCCTCCCAACCTTATTGCCTTCCCTGTAGCCACTAATCGTCCTCCAGTCCTTATTGCCTTCCCTATAGCCACCGATCGTCCTCTAGTCCTTATTGCCTTCCCTATAGCCACTAATCGTCCTCCAGTCCTTATTGCCTTCCCTATAGCCACCGATCGTCCTCTAGTCCTTATTGCCTTCCCTATAGCCACCGATCATCCTCTAGTCCTTATTGCCTTCCCTATAGCCACCGATCGTCCTCTAGTCCTTATTGCCTTCCCTATAGCCACCGATCGTCCTGTAGTCCTTGTTGCTTTCCCTATAGCCACCAATCGTCCTCTAGTCCTTGTTGCCTTCCCTATAGCCACCGATCGTCCTCTAGTCCTTGTTGCCTTCCCTATAGCCACCAATTGTCCTCTAGTCCTTGTTGCTTTCCCTATAGCCACCGATCGTCCTCTAGTCCTTGTTGCTTTCCCTATAGCCACCGATCGTCCTCTAGTCCTTGTTGCTTTCCCTATAGCCACCGATCGTCCTCTAGTCCTTGTTGCTTTCCCTATAGCCACCGATCGTCCTCTAGTCCTTGTTGCCTTCCCTATAGCCACCGATCGTCCTCTAGTCCTTGTTGCTTTCCCTATAGCCACCGATCGTCCTCTAGTCCTTGTTGCTTTCCCTATAGCCACCGATCGTCCTCTAGTCCTTGTTGCATTCTCTATTGCTACCAAGCATCTTCAGCCCTTACTGCTTGCTCTGCTGCCACTAAAGACTTCATCATTGCTATAGGTTGTCACCTGGTTCTCACCACCTCTGTTGAGCAGCTCTGCACACAACACCTGGCACTCGGTGGTTCGGGTCCACTGTAAAATAACACCATGGCCAAGTGTGGGCCCCTGAAGATGCCAGGGTCCCTGGCAATTGCCCAGGTTTGCCCTGTGCTTGCGTCGGCCCTGACAGGGGGTATAACTGGACTGGGGCCCAGGAGGTTAGGGGGGCCCCATCATTGTCACTCCTTTGCCTTATTTATCATACTTGTGCTTAATTAGCATCATTTAGAGGAAGAATCATTTGTCTCTGCTTTTTCAGTCTTTAGCTGTCTAGCTGCATGAAACTGAGTTACAAGACAGAAAGAAGTTTACTTTATGAGCCTTCAAAGGGTCCCATTTAATGTTCGTACCAGGGCCCAGTCACATATAGTTACACCACTGTCCCCAGACAAGCAGTTTAGGCAGATTAGCAGCACTGGGCTGTTTTAATACAGTAAGTTTTTTTTTTTTTTTTGCAATATAGATTTATTCAGATTTTCAAGGTTAACAATGAACATCAAAACACAGCAGGATAACAGTGACAGGAATGATAACCAACTTAGACATGTCGGTCCACAGGTTCAAGAAACACACACCAAAAAAAACAATTACGTTCAGAACAGAATCGGCCCCACCCACCCCGTCTGCCCCCACCCGCCCCTCAACTTCACCTCTCGGTGAATTGTACTGTACTTTGACCCCGTAGGAAACAATAATCATGCAAGCCGTAGCCTGCACCTGAAATCCACGATCCACACATAGGGCCAGTCTGGAAGTCCAGTGGGCAGCAACAATTACATTTCAGCGTATCCCGACAGGGCGGGAATAGTATGAACGGGAGCTGTTAGAGCCGATAAAAATCCCCTGCAGACCTCCAAGGAGGACAAAAGGAAAAATCAGATATAGAAAAGAAAATGAGAGAAAGGAAAAAACAACAAACACCTAGAGAGACTCAGGGGGGGAGGGAAGGACAAAAGGAGGGGGGGGGTAAGAGGATGATGACGGAAGGAAGCAGAGGCGCGCGGCTATGCTCTGTCTATGGTGCTTCGGAGGACAAGCGATTGTCTCTATAATCGATCCACCCAGCCCAGGTCAGCGTATGCCTCTCCCGCATGTCCTTGGCCTCGAAAGCCATCTCCTCCATTCTGCGTATAACCTCCACCTCCCGGGCCCACTCCAGGAACGTCGGCAAGACCGCGGACTTCCAATGCCTTGGAATAATCGTTCTCATTGCTGTTATGAAGTGCCGCAAGACTCCTCTTTTGTTACCAGAAATGGACCCAGGGAGCAGAGACAACAACGCCAGCTGAGGGGTGTTCTGCACTGACTCCCCCGCTATAGCATTATAGGTTGACAAGACCCTCTCCCAGAGATCCCTGATAGCAGGACAACTCCACCAGATATGCAACATGGTACCAGGCTCCCTCAAACACCGCCAACACCTATCAGAGCAGGACTTATTATATTTGTGTATATCCACCGGGCACCTATACCAACGAGCCAAAACCTTGTAATTCCGTTCTTGCGCTGCACAGGGGACCGATAGTTTGTGGGTGAATAAATAAATCTTATCTAAGTCCTCACTGCCTATCTGTACACCCAGTTCCTCCTCCCATTTCCCAATAAATCCCGGCGGTGAGCTGTGTTTGACCTCCAGCAGTGTGCGGTAAAGGACTGCAACCGCATGTTTATCCGGAGGAGCTCGGATCAGCGTGTATTCCAACTGTGTTAGGGGTCTAATCCCTCGGTCCGTAAGGTTTTGGGATTTTATAAAGGCACTCAATTGATTATATAGGAGCCACGAAATACGCTGTCCCGGCGCGCCCTGCCTCATCTCATCCAGTGTGGGAAGCCTGCCCGAGGCTAAGATGTCCCCAATGGTGACGTTAGATGACGCCTCCCAAGTCAGAAAACTCCTAGCTTGCATGCCCGGGGCGAAGGAGCAATTATCAAAGAGCGGGGTCAAGGGGCCAGGCCTATGGACCACTTCCCCCCGCTTGGTCAGTTTGTCCCATACCTTCAGGAATTGCCACGCCAAAAATGGGAGGGAATCTCTCCGCCGCTTGGGGATAGGGCCTCCCCACGGCAGAGAGACTGGGTTAATGGGAGACAATGCCTTTTCCAATTCCACCCACTGTTTTCCCTCCCCTCTCCCAGCCCAGTCCAAAATGCGTAGAGACATTACAGCTGTATGGTATGTTCTCAGATCGGGAAGCCCCGCCCCACCGTTCGGTTTAAGCCTAGTCAGGGTACTAAATCTGATCCGGGGTTTCCCCGTGCCCCATACGAATCTCAAAAATGTTGTCCTCAGCCTCCTGAAAAAGCCATTAGGCAAATATATAGGGATCGTTTGAAAAAAATAGAGAAATTTAGGGAGGATGTCCATTTTCAAGACGTTAATCCTCCCGAACCAAGAGAATTGCCTTTTGTTGTAAGTATTCAGCTCATTCAACGTCCTCAGGAGCAGAGGAGAATAATTGAGGTCATATAGGCGGGACAAGTCAGCGGGCACCTGTACACCGAGGTATTTTATGGAATGGGGCTGCCATTTAAATGGGAAGTTGGATTCCAATTGTTTAACTTCCCTCTGTGGGAGGGAAATATTCAAAGCCTCCGATTTCGAGTAATTAATTTTAAAATTACTCACGCGCCCGAATGTCTCAAACTCCTGGAGGGCTGCCGGAAAGGAGATCAGGGGTGCCTTCAAATGTAGCAATAGATCATCGGCATATAAAGAGGCTTTATATTCATGGTCCCCCACAACCAAACCCCTGATGTCAGGGTTCCGCCGTATGGCCACCGCTAAGTGCTCCATTGTGATGACATATAACAATGGAGAAAGCGGGCAACCCTGCCGTGTGCCATTACTAACCTTAAAGGCCGATGAAAGGAGACCATTCACCCTCACCCTTGCCGTGGGCCCGGAATATAGGGCCAATATCCTGGAGAGGAGGGACGGACCAACACCGATCTGCAGAAGAGAAGCCTTAAGAAACATCCAATCCACTCTATCGAATGCCTTTTCCGCATCACACGATAATAGGCAAGCGGGTACCTTATTAGAGTTAGCATATGCAATTAGGTTAAGTACCTTATTGGTGTTGTCCCGCGCCTCCCGCCCAGGCACAAACCCCACCTGATCCAGGCTTATCAATCCCGGAAGTAACGGCTGAAGCCTGGAGGATATAACTTTAGCATATAATTTAATGTCCACATTAATTAACGATATTGGCCTGTAGCTGCTACATAAGGATGGGTCTTTCCCTGGCTTCGGGAGGACCGTAATAATGGCCTCTAAAGACTGCCCCGGAAACCCGCATTTAGGACCTATCGAATTAAATACTCTGACCAGGAAGGGAAGTAGTTCGGGAGCCAGCTGCTTATAAAATTTGGGGGTATAGCCATCTACCCCCGGGCTCTTACCTTGCGGTGTCTCTTTAATTGCCTTGGCCACCTCACATACCGTAAAAGGCTCCTCCAAAACCTCTGCCTCCTCCCCGGGAATGGAAGGAAGGGATGTATCATGGACATATTTAACCACGTCCTCAGGTGGGTCTGCAAAAATTGGGACAGTCTGATCCTGTTTTAGATTATATAAGGATTGGTAGTAGTCCCTGAACGCGTCTGTTATCTGGGAAGGAACCACCATCATATGCCCCTGTGGTCCCCTGACACTGGGGACATAGGTGTTCGCAATTCTAGGGTGTAACGCCCTGGCTAGCTGCCTCCCACATTTGTCGGACGATTCGTAATAAAGCGCCTTTTGCCGTTCCCTGAACCTTAGGTACGCCTGATTATAGAGTCCCTGCAGCTTCTCTCTGGCTCTCGACAAGTCAAGGAGCAAAACATTAGTTGGGTTCTTTTTATGGTCCTGTTCCAATGATTGGATAAGCTGTATAGTGTCCCGAATTGAAGTGGCTCGCTGCTTTTTTAGCCTGGTCCCATGCTTAATAAATTCCCCTCGCACCACGCATTTTAAAGCCTCCCACTGATATGGAAGGGGTGTAGAGTCTTGTGCATGATTCCTCAGGAATTCCTTGATCGTTTCCCTGATCCCTGACATGCAGACAGCGTCCCCCAGCAGATTATTATTAAGCTTCCAGTTCCAGCACTTCGGGTAAAGCCCGGGTAGGTACACCGAGAGAAATATTGGAGCATGGTCCGACCACACAATCTGGCCAATCCGTGCTTGCGGAGCCCAATCCATGGCGTGATGGCTCAGATATAGATAGTCTATTCTGCTATAAGATTTCCTAGCAGAAGAGAAGAACGTAAAGTCCTTGTCCCGTCCATGCAGGGCCCGCCACGAATCTACCAACTGCATGTCAGCCAGCACTTTTTTCAGCCTATTTCGCTTACTCAGGGACACTGCCGACACGCCCGAGGAGGAATCCAACTCAGGCTGCATGGAGATATTAAAATCCCCTCCCACTAGCAAGGTGCCCTCAGAGAACCCCTCTAACATCCTAAGAACTCGTACACAAAAGCCCACCTGGTCAATGTTAGGAGCATAGATGTTCGCTATAGTGTATACCTTCGTATATAGCTCTACTTTAAGAAATACGAATCGCCCATTGGGATCAGCCTTAATGTCTACTACCTTGTGCGGGAGAGACTTATGGATAGCAATCGAAACCCCTGTTGCCTTTATGTTGGGATTGGGTGCATGGTGCCAGGTAGGGTAATATCTATTCCTAATGCTCGGAACCTGGCCCTCTTTAAAATGCGTCTCCTGAAGAAGCAAAATGGCCACCCTGTGCTTATGCATATCATATAACACTTGTGACCTTTTCTCCGGGACATTTAGCCCTTTAACATTAAATGAGCCAACCACTAATTCCGCCATCGTCCGCGCGCCTCTTGGGGGGTGGGAAGGACGGATCGGGGGAGGGGGGAGTTAGAGAGAGACAGGAGGGTTTGTGACACTGAGGGTATCTAAAAAGAGGGGATAAGAATACAATAACAAATTCAACTAAGAAAACAGGTACTAGTGCTAGTATTAGCGGTAACGCTCTCTTGATACTCTTTATAAGAGACGAGCGTTCTGGCCTACTGGGGGGAAGTGGAAAGCCATAACCGCGGGCACGGAGTTGCTTCTGCCTTATACACACGCCATGAGAGTCCACTTCTCCACAGCCACAAGCCACCATGAAGCACCGCAGCAATAACATTGAACTTTAACCAAAGCAAAAGAACATCAAAAACAGTTATCAACTATAGGTTCCCAAACCCCCACGCCGACCCCCCCCCAGTTGTGGGGCAAGACGGCATAAGAGGTCCGGGAAACTCCCATTCCCTAATTCCACCCGAGGAGCAGCCGCATTAGCCTGCCAACTTGCGTCAACATGGTGGGTCACCCCTCCTCCACACCAACCATCCTCAGCCATGCTACTCCTACCCACCCCCGGAGCAACAGCCACACGAGCCAGGGCAGACCGCACCGTCCACGGGCCAACGAATTATACTCACGCTGGCCCATGTCCAGCACCGCCCCCCGGGGACACCCACACCAAGCACCCCCCGGCACCTCCATCAACAGTCAGAAAGGGAAAGGCCATCCATGCCTGCAGCACTTCATGACTGCAGTCCAGTAACCAGTCCCGGGGGGGGCGAGGACAGGACGCCCGGACACCGCTGGTGCCTACAACCGGACTAAACAGCTTGTCGGCGTCCGCCACCTCTGATTCTGTTCCTCTGTGGCCTTGGACCTCCAGGAAGTGGGCGTCCGCCCGGCCCACCGAAGTCTCCCACGGAGGGCAACAACCAATCGTCCACCTGTATACTCGGTATGTCCAAAAAGCTGAAAAGATCCGGAAGTTGCGAGTGCGACCGCAGAGCAAACGATCGCCCCCTCTTCATAACCACCAGGTGGAATGGGTGGCCCCACCTGTACGTCGCTCCGACTGATTTAATAGCTTCCAGCAATGGTCTCATGAGTCGACGCATTTGAAGGGTGCGTCTGGCCAGATCGGGAAGCAAGGTGATCCTGGATCCGTTGTAGGAGAAGGGGCCCCTGTCCCAGGCTCTTCTCATTATGTCATCCTTGATTTTATAGAAGTGGACCCGGCATACTATGTCCCTTGGTCTGTCAGGATCCATGGAGCGCGGGCCCGGGGCCCTATGGGCTCTATCGATCTCGATATGTTCTCCAAGGGGCCTGTCCAGGACAATGTTGAAGATCCGGACGACCACCTCGCTAAGGTTATTATTCTCTGGAACCTCTGGGAGACCGCGTATCCGTATGTTGTTCCTGCGGCTCCTGTTCTCCAGGTCATCCAGGTGCATTAGGGCCCTGATTGTTTGTTGGTTAGAGTCCACCTGGGCCCGTTGCATCGCTGCCTGTGTCCGCTCCAGCGCTGCCAGTCGCTGGTCCGTATCGACCTGTTGTTGCTCAAGAGTGTTCACTCTTCCAGAGACCTCGGAGACCGCACGCGTCACCTCCTCAAGCTCCCTTCTCAGGAGAGATTCCATCCTAGTTGTATAATTCTCAAAGTCTCTCCTGGATGGTAAGAATTTCAGCAAGATGTCGAGATTATATTGTTCCTGTGGAAGAGATCTACGATGCGCTGGGTCTTTAGAGGCCCCTGTAGCCTGGGACCAGGTGGGCGACTGTGGCCCAATCGGGCTATCTGGCCCTTCTGAAAACATAGGGCTGGTTACGGCAGACGGGCAGAATCTCCGGTCCTCTAAGTCCGGGGGAAGGCCTCCGGGCCCGGCTGGTGACGGAGTCGAGCTCCTCTCATGGGGTGCGCCCCAGGGTTCGCCATCTCTCTCATCTCTTTGGAGGTTGGCCTCCTGCCCCCTGCTCCCATGGGGCCCGCTAGCAAGGATCCGATCGCCGGAGGACATCTCCTCCCCACCGGCGGCCCCACCACCCGGGGCAGACTGGACTTCATCGCGAGGAGGGGGGTGAACCTCGGCCATCACCACCACCGGACCAGGGGTGCCCCTCCTCCCGTCGGCCCCACTTGATGGCGTCGGAGACCGTCCCCTACAGACAAGGCAGTCCCCTTTGCAATATGGGCTTGTTGGGCATGCTCTGCAACGCGCCGCTGTCCGGCCGGGGGAACGAGCCTGTATTTGGGGTGAGCACCGCAGCCCCGACTGCAGTCCCTGGGGCCATGTCTCCCAGGTGCCCGACTGATTGGCTCCCTCCTGTGGCCCCCTTGTATTTGTGTTTTCCCCCTCCGGGTTATCTCCCCGCTCCCGGGTGGCCAGTCCGATCCCCGCAGGCCGCGCCACATTTGTCTGCTGCTCTGACTGGGGGGGGGTCCCCCTTACCTTGCTCTGTGCCTCCTCGGCCGGGCTTCTGGTTACCCTGCCGCCGCCGTCCTCGCAAGGTAATGCCCCGGATCTCCACAGCTGATCAGGCGGCCCGCTCCGCACCTCCAGGCCTCTCGTCCCGCTGGCAGCGCCCGTGTGGTGTGGCGCCCCGGAGCTCATGTGCTGACCCGGCGGGGGGGACCTCCTCCTCCCCGCTCTGCGACTCCCCGCCCGGGCTTCTGCTGACACTGCCGCCGCCGCGGAGGAAGGCGGCACACGTGTGCTGCGGCGCCTGCGACTCCCCGCCCGGGCTCCTGCTGTCACTGCCGCCGCCGCGGAGGACGGCGGCGCACGTGTGCTGCGGCTCTCCCCGCCTCGCCTCTTCCACAGCCACGGGGACCATTACGATGGGCTCTTCTGCCCTGTCATCCAGGCGTCGTTTAGTCTGGGGGGGCGATCGAACTCTAAGCCCCCCCCCTGGACTGGGTGAAGGACTCCTAACCTCCGCTACTTGCTCCGTCGCCGCCATCTTGGTCTCCCTGCTGCTGTTCCCAGACGGCTGCTTTGTCTTCAAAAATCGGCTGATCTTGCCAGCTTTTTCATTCGCAGGGGTCGCCTTGCTCTTCCTGCGCCTGGACATCCCGTTGTTAAGCAGATTGGAGGTAAGACTCCCACGTTCTCCTAGCACTTCTGCAGAGCTCCTAAAAATTGCGCCCTCACGCCGCCATAGCTAAGCCACGCCCCCCCTTAATACAGTAAGTTATGGGCCCTCTTTCAACGGCTACAAAACTCAGACAATCAATGTCTTCTTGTAATTAAAAGAACAATCTGGCAACTCCAACATCTAATACATTCCTCTCATCTATAAAACATGTGGAGTGTTTTCCGCCAACACAGACATATTACAAGTAAAGTCATATTCTTTAGAGAAAGTTTGATTACACTTGCTAAAGATATAACCACGCTGACCCGACAAGTAAGCGTGCAAGGTCAGTTGAGGAGCATATTAGTAGCAGGACAAGTACAATTCTTTCAAGCTGACACAATGTGAAGAGCGGTAAATGAAAGATTGGTGGGACAGAACAATGTCTGCCCTACTGCTTCTCCTGTGCATTACAGGGACCCCGATCCGCCGCTCACAGAGAAATGTTTTATTTGCAGACCTTGAATCTTGCTTGTAGTTTCCTGTTACTTGAATAAAACATCAGTACAGATCATCCTGTACCGAAACGTACTCATCCAACACCATTAGGCTGCCTTAATTGATATGCAGAGCAAAAAAATGTTCCCTCTGATTTGAATGGTAAAACTGCAGTTTTAGGACCACTCCCTATAGCCAGTGTCTGAGTGGCCCACCTGATCACCAGAGGATCGCCCAGAGCTGCCCAGACACTGACCCCAGGTCACCATCAGGGACGTGCAAGAGATCCAAGACTAACAGCGTTTCCGGTTTTTAAGTGTTATACTAGTTTGTTACCTATCCAGTTACTGTATTTTCGCCCTATAGGACGTACTGATTTTTCCCTAAAAGCGTGTGGGGGTGCTCAGTGCGTCTTATATGGCGAAAAATACAGTAACTGGATAAGTCTTATTGGGTGAATGTAGAAAAAAAGTGAAAAATAGTACGGTATACTTATGAGTCTCGCACCCACTGTCCACGCTGTGTCGCCTCCACACCTCTCGGGCTAGTGCACACTGACACTCGAGTGTTTGTGTCAGTGCGCGCTGACACAAACCAGCACACGCCGAGGCGGTGACGGCACTGGAAGCCATATCGGTGACAGCGTTTATGTAAGTATACTTTTTATTTTTTCTGAGGGGTTGGGGAGAATACCTATGGGGAATGGGAGGGGGGAATGCCACACTTCCTATGGGGTGGGGGAATGCCACATTGCCTATGGGAGGGGGGATTGCCACACTGCCTATGGGAATGGGAGGGGGGGATGCCACACTGCCTATGGGAATGGGAGGGGGGAATGCCACACTGCCTATATGGGGAATGGGAGGGGGGAATGCCACACTGGCTATATGGGGAATGGGAGGGGGAATGCCACACTGGCTATATGGGGAATGGGAGGGGGAATGCCACACTGGCTATATGGGGAATGGGAGGGGGAAATGCCACACTGCCTATATGGGGAATGGGAGGGGGGAATGCCACACTGGCTATATGGGGAATGGGAGGGGGGATGCCACACTGCCTATATGGGGAATGGGAAGGGGGAATGCCACACTGCCTATATGGGGAATGGGAGGGGGAATGCCACACTGGCTATATGGGGAATGGGAGGGGGGATGCCACACTGCCTATATGGGGAATGGGAAGGGGGAATGCCACACTGCCTATATGGGGAATGGGAGGGGGAATGCCACACTGCCTATATGGGGAATGGGAGGGAGGAATGCCACACTGCCTATATGGGGAATGGGAGGGGGGAATGCCACACTGCCTATATGGGGAATGGGAGGGGGAATGCCACACTGCCTATATGGGAATGGAAGGGGGGAATGCCACACTGCCTATATGGGGAATGGGAGGGGGGAATGCCACATTGCCTATATGGGGAAAAGGAGGGCGGAATTCCACACTGCCTATATAGGGAATGGGAGGGGGGAATGCCACACTGGCTATATGGGGAATGGAAGGGGGGAATGCCACACTGGCTATATGGGGAATGGGAGGGGGAATGCCACACTGCCTATATGGGGAATGGGAGGGGGGAATGCCACATTGCCTATATGGGGAAAAGGAGGGGGGAATTCCACACTGCCTATATAGGGAATGGGAGGGGGGAATGCCACACTGCCTATATGGGGAATGGAAGGGGGGAATGCCACACTGGCTATATGGGGAATGGGAGGGGGAATGCCACACTGCCTATATGGGGAATGGGAGGGGGGAATGCCACATTGCCTATATGGGGAATGGGAGGGGAATGCCACACTGCCTATATGGGGAATGGGAGGGGGGAATGCCACATTGCCTATATGGGGAATGGGAGGGGAATGCCACATTGCCTATATGGGGAATGGGAGGGGAATGCCACACTGCCTATATGGGGAATGGGAGGGGGGAATGCCACATTGCCTATGGGAATTGGAGGGGGAGTGCCACACTGCCTATGGGAATGCCAGGGAGGAATGCCACACTGCCTATGGGAATGGGATGGGGGAATGACACACTGCCTATGGGAATGGGAGGGGGAATGCGACACTGCCCATGGAGAATGGGGGGGGGGGGGTTTGCACAACATTTAGTTTAGAAAAAAACATTTCCTTATTTTCCACCGCCAAATCCTAGGTGTGTCTTATATGGCGAAAATACGGTGCATTTTATGCTTGGTTAATTATCATCATTCAGCCCCAAAAATGATTTCCTCTGGTGAGTCCCAAAAATTAGTTCCTCTAGTGGGCTCAAGGTACTCCAGTCTATACAACCCAAAATGACCCACTATTTTTGTAACCTGGCCCCCTACTAAAATCATATTAACCCCAGAAGGGGTCAGCACACTGGGCCATTATGAGCTCTGTCTGCTGACTTTTCATGATGGCAGCACCCAGGTGCGGACAGGCCATAGGGAGGGCTGGGAAAAAAGCCATTCGGCAGGGATGTACACCGTTTCACAGGGCCCCATAGTAAAAGTCATAGTGGGCCCTCCTAAAAAGGCTCACCCCCCCAGCTGTATATTACCTGCAGTGAAGCTTAGTTTGTGAGTAGAACAATCAGTAAGTGACCAGGCTCACATAAATATGATAGTACGCTGTCCATTTTTTTAGGATAGAAGCAGTAGGTAATGCTGGATGTCACTGTATGGTGGGCACACCAAAGTTCATTCTCCTGGTGGGCAGCAGACACCCCAGTCTCACACTGTCAAAGACTGTTGTCTGATTTGAGTTCTAGGTAGTGCTAACGCACTGTGGGGCCTGAGTTGGTGGGGCCCAGTGAGGTCCAAGGTTCGTTCTCCTGGTGGGCCCCAGGTACCCCAGTCTGACACTGTCAAAGAATGTAGTCTGATTTGAGTTATAGATAGTGCTAACACGCTGTGGGACCTGGGTTGGTGGGGCACAGTGAGGTCCATTGTGCTGCTTGTTTCTCCTAGTGCAATAGATTTCCAGGGGAAACCATGTGTTTGTATCTTAGTTCCTATGGAGCTCCTTGTAGGCAGTGCACCAACACTGCATAATGCTGTGGCCCCAACCTGATGCTGCTGCCATAGCTGTTGCAAGGTAGGAGGAGGCAGCTTCCTTTTGGTCCCCTACCGCCTTGGGCCCAGTAGTAGTTGCCTACCCTGCCTCTATGGTATGTACGCCCATAATGGTGGGCCACACTGTGCTGGGTTCAGTCCACCTCTCAGCCTAGCAAAAAAGATGGGGGTTTGACTATAGAAAAGAGGCTACAAAGCAGGAACAACCACCTTATACAGCACAGCAGAATGGATCAACTGCATAGAAGTAAGGAAATAAAGCTTTGATTTAACTTTGACCCAAATCCACACAGCAACGCGGTAGAACAGTTAGTGGTAAACTGATGGAGGGTGAGCTGTTCACCCAGCTGATTTAAGATAAAGGTTGTTACAAACGTCACATTTACACCTATTCCACATGCTCCGGTTTACCAAACTTACATTAACAGCTCAATGCCTCTGACACGAAAACACTCTATAAGCAAATGTTCTGCAATCTCATGCTCCACTAGCCTTATCCTTTTGTGGTTTACAATATGTCAAGCTTTTGTTGAACACAACTACAAAATAGGCTTTGACTTGCAGAGCTCTGTTTCCAGGCCCAGGTGCCAATATTCATGTAACGCAGCTATGAATGACTTGCCATGTTCACAAGAGAGTGAAAGCCTCAAAAACAACTCATACAAACAGCAACAACTTACTGACAACACACTCACTTATGAAAACTCATACAAACAGCAACAACTTACTGACAACACACTCACTTATGACAACTCATACAAACAGCAACAACTTACTGACAACACACTCACTTATGACAACTCATACAAACAGCAACAACTTACTGACAACACGCTCACTTATGACAACTCATACAAACGGCAACAACCTACTGACAACACACTCACTTATGACAACTCATACAAACAGCAACAACTTTCTGACAACAGATTCACTCATGACAACTCATACAAACAGCAACAACTTACTGACAATACACTCATTTATGACAACTCATACAAACAGCAACAACTTTCTGACAACACACTCACTTATGACAACTCATACAAACAGCAACACACTTACTGACAACACACTCATTTATGACAACTCATACAAACAGCAACAACTTTCTGACAACACACTCACTTATGACAACTCATACAAACAGCAACAACTTACTGACAACACACTCACTTATGACAACTCATACAAAAACAAAACAACTTACTGACAACAGATTCACTTATGACAACTCATACAAACAGCAACAACTTACTGACAACACACTCACTTATGACAACTCATACAAACAGCAACAACTTTCTGACAACACGCTCACTTATGACAACTCATATAAACAGCAACAACTTACTGACAACACACTCACTTATGACAACTCATACAAAAACAAAACAACTTACTGACAACAGATTCACTTATGACAACTCATACAAACAGCAACAACTTACTGACAACACACTCACTTATGACAACTCATACAAACAGCAACAACTTTCTGACAACACGCTCACTTATGACAACTCATATAAACAGCAACAACTTACTGACAACACACTCACTTATGACAACTCATACAAACAGCAACAACTTTCTGACAACACACTCACTTATGACAACTCATACAAACGGCAACAACCTACTGACAACACACTCACTTATGACAACTCATACAAACAGCAACAACTTTCTGACATCACACTCACTTATGACAACTCATACAAACAGCAACAACTTACTGGCAACACACTCACTTATGACAACTCATACAAACAGCAACAACTTTCTGACATCACACTCACTTATGACAACTCATACAAACAGCAACAACTTACTGACAACACACTCACTTATGACAACTCATACAAACAGCAACAACTTTCTGACAACACGCTCACTTATGACAACTCATATAAACAGCAACAACTTACTGACAACACACTCACTTATGACAACTCATACAAACAGCAACAACTTTCTGACAACACACTCACTTATGACAACTCATACAAACGGCAACAACCTACTGACAACACACTCACTTATGACAACTCATACAAACAGCAACAACTTTCTGACATCACACTCACTTATGACAACTCATACAAACAGCAACAACTTACTGGCAACACACTCACTTATGACAACTCATACAAACAGCAACAACTTTCTGACATCACACTCACTTATGACAACTCATACAAACAGCAACAACTTATTGACAACACACTCACTTATGACAACTCATACAAAAACAAAACAACTTACTGACAACAGATTCACTTATGACAACTCATACAAACAGCAACAACTTTCTGACAACACGCTCACTTATGACAACTCATACAAACAGCAACAACTTACTGACAACACACTCACTTATGACAACTCATACAAACAGCAACAACTTATTGACAACACACTCACTTATGACAACTCATACAAAAACAAAACAACTTACTGACAACAGATTCACTTATGACAACTCATACAAACAGCAACAACTTACTGACAACACACTCACTTATGACAACTCATACAAAAACAAAACAACTTACTGACAACAGATTCACTTATGACAACTCATACAAACAGCAACAACTTACTGACAACACACTCACTTATGACAACTCATACAAAAACAAAACAACTTACTGACAACAGATTCACTTATGACAACTCATACTAACAGCAACAACTTTCTGACAACACACTCACTTATGACAACTCATACAAACGGCAACAACTTTCTGACAACACACTCACTTATGACAACTCATACAAGCACCTGATTGCTGGATCTCAGCCTGCACCACAGTCCATGTTTCCCATGTAGTCCAAGCCCAAACATGAGGCTCGGATTGATGGCGGACCGCACTTACAACCCACCATCGGTCATCTCTATTCATTTCAATAGAGAGGGAGTGCTGAGGCCTGACACATACCTTCCATTGTAGTAAATAGAGAGAGTGCGGCCATGCCCCTGCGACTGCTGGTCAGAGGGGTGAGAGCTGACACTGAAGGCTCGGCAAATGATGTTTAGGCTTGGGGCAACGCAGGAAACATGGGCTGCAGCACGGGCTTGGATCCAGCGATCAGGTGAGTTGCTGATCGGCTGAGCTAAACAAAAGGTGAGTAACCATTTCTTTTTTTCTTTGGCTGTTGAATGACTTTTATTGCAGACATTGATATGTTTATAATATGCAGAAAGAGGGGCACCAGCCCTTTAAAGCCGGCAGCTCCATGAGTGGCCTGTGCTTCCTGCGGAAGCTGACCAGCCATAGGTATGGGGAGGGTTAGATCGGGGGGAGACCTCAAGGGGGAGAGGGAGTATAAAGGTTTTGGTTGCCCCTCCCCTTCCTTTTTGACCCCCTGATCTCCTCCTGGAACATGCTTTCCCACCCTCCCGCCCTCTATTTGGGTGATGGAATGGTTTAATTGTTCACCGTGACAGGACGTTTAGATTTTGCACTGCATTTTGTTAACTTTATAATAAGAAATAACAAAAATAATAATGTTATATATTTATGTATAAAAGTATGTTTATTATTTGGATTTTTTATGTCAATGCGTATGTATCGCGGGTGTTGCTATTACATGTTTTAAGTTACTGGGATATTTTATTGTCACAGCCGTTGGGTGGTGCCCTCTTTCAAGTTTGGGTCTGAGATAGCCGTGAAATGGGTAGCAGGAGGAGTCAAGTAAGTTCTGCTGAAACCGACAAGGAGGGTAGGTGTCTGAGCTTTGGGGCAGGGGAGGAGCAAAAGGGGGTGAGTTGGTTTCTGGCAGTTAGCCCAGTTGAGCTCTCAGGCTTAGGAGGGACGTGGCTAAGCTCAAAAATTGGCTTCGGGTTGTCTCCCCTCCCTCCCTTTTGCTAGCTCAATTGGGGTGGGAAAATTTCAGCCCCAGATTAGGATTTTTATTTATTCTTATTTTTGTTGAGGCTGTGGCCGATTAAATTCCATCATTCCAAAGAAATGGTTGTCGGGATGGTTATTTGGGGAAGGGTGGGGGTGGTTGGCAGCTGAAGGTTTATGGAGCGCTAGCCCAATAATGTGTCGGATGTTAGGAGAACTTTTTTCAGGGCTAGTCAAGTCAATTTAGTACTAGATTTCCTATTTAAAAAAGTTTGTCTGGGCTTATAAAAATATGCAAAAGATGAGGATTTTAGTGACTAACCATAAAATATTATTTAGGAATAAAGCAAGGCGAGGCAAAGATGTTTTGCTAGCCTACAGAAGCAATATGTACAGTAGTAACTCTAATCAGCACCCTCTGTCTACCATAACTATGAGGCCGATTCATTAATAGCGCCAGGTAGCGACAGATGAGCGCCAGTAGCGTGATTTTCTCAGCGCCAGCTAGTATTCGCTGTGCTTGGCCGGGGTTTGCTTGTTGACAGCGACCCCGTCGGTGTGCGGTAATGTTGAATACGGGCTGGGGGGTCGCTGTTTCACAGGTTCCGCGTTGTATGGGTGCGCCTGACAACGAATGGCCAGATCGAACGGCTTGCTGCAGATTCGCGCTGTGAATTCCTTGTTTAAACCCCAGAGCGCTGGCGGCGATGTGTGTAAAATAGTTTTTAACCCCCAAACAACCATATTTTTTGATTGTAAAATTATACAAGTTTTTATAAACATTTTGTAATATGAATACATTAATATCAGACCTGTAATATCAATTCTGCACAAATTTTTTTTTTTTTTTTTTTTTTACCTTCAAAAAAAAACCTAACATTGCAGAAGTGGTCACAGAATTTTTGACATAAAAAAAAAAAAAATAAACATTAATAGGAATTAATTATGATTAATTAAAGGTTGCTCCATTGAAATGCATTGGACATCGCCAGGGAGCGACAGGTCATACCTGGCGCTGTGATGGGATTAGCAGCGGCGCTGTTCGTTGCAGTCGGCTACATGATGAATAACGCACTAGCTGTCGCTCTCGCCGACACTAGCCTCATTTAGCGTGATAAATGCGTCATTGTGACCGCCGCCGGGGCGTACTTGAGTCGGTAGCCGCCGTTAGCTGGCGGTACCTGGCGCTCGTCAGACACTACCTGGCGCTAGCCCTTGATAAATAAGGCCCTATATGGGGGTATTAGCTCCTTTCACGGGTATTTTAAACCAATCTTTCTCCATATCCAAGATGCAAACCAGACTGTCATCAAATGAGAGTCCTGTGCCATTTAGATGTTGGTTACCGCTTCAGCTGTTTCTCTGATTGTCGTTTTGGGAACACAGCGCCACTGGCGCCCTGGGGGCAAATATCAGCTCCTGATTTTACCAGCACAACTAGCCCATGGCCAGCCTGCATCAACCCTGCTGAGTGTCCCAGTGTGCCCCCTGGCCAATCAATAAGTACACTCTAAGATTAAGGATATAACATAGCAGGGATGGATCATGGGCAGCGATGGCTATGACCAAATTGATGACATGGATGCTTTAGTATTCTAGAGGCAAGTTATGTGGCAGAACATGGGCAAGGGTTTCTTGGTTAAGGGGGGTACAGTGGGGTCAGGTACATGGACTGTGGGTGTAATAGGCAGCAGTCCAAATCTCCTTATGACCAGTCCCCCCCCTGCACAGCACCATAAGTACCTCTATGTCTTCATAATATAGTGCGAAAGAAATTCATTCACTTTGAGAACATATAGATACCCCAAAATGAAGTTAGAATGAATATATATATATATATATATATATATATTTCCAGTTTGATCTATTACAGGCATGCCCCATGTTGCCCTAGGAGCTATCTGATGTGGCCCCTGGCACAGTAAGAATGGGAGCTTACTTATATACGATTGGTGAATTGGCAAAAAGAGTTGGCTGCGGGTCCTTGGAGAAACACAGTGACATTGATTGTACAACACCATCCCTGGGTGAAATCTCTGGCACAATAGTAAAGTAATAGTTATTCTATATTAACTATATGCTAAGCATTAGCACAGTAGGAGTTTAAATGGGTTGAGTAAAAATCACTCTAATAGAGTCTGTGGATACAGTATCCTGATCGACATCATATTATTTAAAATGGAAAAAATATGAAACTATTAATAGTGGTCCATGAAAATTTTTGAAATCACTTAAGGGGCCCATGGTCTTAAGAAGGTTGAGAAGCCTGATGTAATAAAACAGCAGGCTTAATAGTGCACAGCTACTTCCATTAAATATTATATCGTCAGGCCTGCTTCTAGGGGAGGTCGAGTTGGCTGATGGTGCCAAGTATTGGAGTTTAGTAACGCAAGGTGTGCGTTACAAACTCCAATACATGTTCTCTATGGTCCCGAGGATATAGGGACTTAGTTCCAGCAGCCCAATCATCTTTTCAATATTTTCATCAAAATTTTATAGGTGTGCCCCTTTCCTACCTTTTATCTAACCTGATGTTGCCAAGGCCATTGGGTATATGGGGGGCACCTTTATCTCAGTTTTCCACAGATTGGTCAGGGTCCCTGTTAGTGGTTCAGGCCATATGCTAGAACCATGATCTGCACCTATATAGTGGGCACTGCCTGCTGCTAAGGAATAGGCACTGCATGGTACATACTGAATGGGGCAGACGTGCCCATAAGATAGGTGAGCAGGGGCAGAATATTTCTCCATCCTGCACTGAGCAATATCGCCTAGAAGTTGCCCGATATGTTGTCATAGGGAGCTGAAAGTTAAAGCTTATATCTGTAGTGCATTCTTTGAAAAGAAAAATGATTCAACCAGAATCCACCCCCCTCAAGAAAGTTTTAGTAAAAGTAAGTGTTGTGTAACATTCCCCTTCACTTCTGGTCCACACGAGGGTTTCTGAACTGTTGTTTTCCTAAAGGTCAGATCCTCTGAAGAATCTCTTTTAATATAATATGCACATCTGCAATGAAGCGCGGCCCTTGTTCATTCAGGTTCTAACAACAGGGAACAAATGGGAATTGTATGAAACAAACCGACCCACTCCATTTTGTTTTCTAACAAAGGGTTTCATGGCAAGTTTTGAGTCTGTTTTCAGACTATTTGAATGTTATCCCTCTTGATATAATGTAGTGCTATGGACATATTTTTAACAATCAATCTTTAAGAAATATGTCTAAAATTGATATCAAATGATTTGATGGACAGTTGTAATGTATATGGGTTTACAAAGCCAATAAGACTGCTAATTAGCATTCCTTGTGGTTGAGACAGGCTTCCTTTGTCCTGTAATGGGAAACAGAAGTCAGGCAACCTTTGGCATCTAGATGCATTGATGAAGCAATAGCTTCTGATAGTACTGTAGTGAGATGGATGAAGTAGTAAGGCAGGAACCTGAGCATGCGTCGTAGGACTCGGAAGAGGTGAATTTGTTTGGGTGACCTGGGGGGGTTGGACACAGTGGGGCACTTCTGATCGTGGTGCCCCGGGGGCAAGGACCAAAACCCAGGATAGTCAAAATCCTGGGTTTCGGTCCACTTCAAACCGGACCTTCACCCTGAATAAGAGTCTATCTTGTATGTTTTCCTAACCCTGTACATACAAATTGCTTACATTATGAATTATCCTACCTGCATCTACTGCCTTTAATGACCTTTAAAACATCCAAGAGTCTCAGGCTGCCTGTAGACAGGAAGTGTCTTTTCACTAAGCTGCTCTGCATTCTGGGATTGCTGTCCTTTTCCTGACCACAACTTTGTTCTTTCTGTGCAAAGCACAGCTATAACTCGCCCCCTGCACTCCCCCCTTTTCTCCTTAAAAAGGACCATCACCCAGGGGTGATCGGCCCGGGAATCTATAAGATTCCCGGGCCGATCACCTCCCTCACCGCGGGGCATCCGAGATCGAGATGTCCCGCGGGGTGAACCCCCCCCCCCCAAAAAGCCCCAAAAAATCTTACCTTATCGGCGACGGATCAGCTGCCGCTGCCTCCCGCCCTGTAAAAGGGACGCGTGGGAGGCGGCGGCTTATCCGTCGCTTGTCCGTCGCCGAAAAGGTACGTTTTTTGGGTGTTGGTCCACTTTAAAATGTGATGCTTCTGAGGCAAGATGGCGACGCCCATGTCCTGGAGTCCTGAGCAGAGTTGCAGCCCAGCGAGGGAAAGAAAATATTTATTTTAAATGCTGAGGAATTGTTTTTTAAGGGTTTGGGCTTTTCATTAAATGATGTTGAAGGTCCCATTTAAGAAAACTGGATTCTGCTTCAGAATTTAAAAATAATTGGTTGGGCAGGAGAACTGTGTTGAGAGATTTTTCTGTTAACTGAGTGAGATTTTCCAAAAGCAACAGTTGACCAGATGTTGCAAGGGGACTTGAAAATAGAATTCCACTGCAGGAACATTAAAAGACAAGTATCATTTGCTTGTTCTTTCTGGCCACTGATGTGGAGGTTGATTCACTACTAGCGCCAGGTATTGCCAGATGAGCGTCTTTATAGCGGCGCTTAGAGCGACCACTAGTAGATGTTGTAAGCGGGTATCGGGCTCTGTAACCTAGCGTTGCGATTGCTGTAGTAACCTGGCCGGCATTCATGAATGTGATGTGAGTTGGGCGCTCTAACACCAGTACAGCGCTGCAGGGAGCGAGAGGTAGCGCCAGCTCAGTGTGTCTTCCAGTCGGCGCGCCACACCATGTTTAACAAAAGACTAGATACACACATCGTCAGCGCTCTAAATCTGGTGCTACAGCGCCAGAAGCTGTCTGATTAAAGTCTGTTTTTGAACACATATCCACCAGTAATAAAGCGAAAACACATAGAATGACGTTGTTTTAACACTGTGGCAGACCTGTAAATACAATTCTGCATAAAAATATAAAGTCCAAAAAAATGTATAAAAGTGTTTGTTTGCAGCCAGGAGAGGTCACACGATTGGAGCAAAACAAATAAATAAATTGCCAAACACGCTATTTATACACAACCTTTAAAGCCCCATTTAAAAAGGTATAGGGGAGCGCTACAGTGCGAGAGGTACTACATGGCGCTCCTGAGCTTAGAGCGCCAGCGCCATACGCTGAGCTGCCTGGATTAATACATGTGATGCTACATGGCGCTGTTAGAGGCGATCACCAGATTCGCTTTCTTAAATGTGGTTTTGCGTACAGCACCCAGCGTTCACCAGACGCTGCCTGCCGCTACGAGTCGCTACCTGGCTCTATCCCTTCTTAAATAACCCCCTTAATATATTTCATCACAGTCTTTTACCTCTCAGCTGATGAATTAGTTACATTCTCCTGCTGCTGGGAATGGCTGTTACATTGTGATACATTGTAACAAGTATGTATCATGTAGACGAAACAATGAATCACAATGTAACAGCCCTTTTCAGCAGCAGCACAATGTAACACATTTATCAGCCCAGAGGCAGAAGACAGTCAGTGATGAAAACATATTCAAGTCATCGCCAGAAAGAGCAGACAAATGATACTTGTCCTTTAAAAGACTTTCTAACTTTGCCTGGAGCTACGCTTGGAGATGAGGATTCAACTTTTTTGCAGCATTTTTTCACTTTGTCGAAAGTGTTTTCATGCTGTTTTCTTTCCAAGGGACATTATTTGAAATGTGCAGCCATATATCTCAGATGAGATGCCAGATCAGACTGTGTATAGTGATGCAGTGAGTCTGCTTTTCACCTTGGTTTGCATGATTTTTGTCATCAACAGGGTGTATTGTAGTGCTATGGACATATTATTTATTAAGATTATTTATGTATGTTTAGTTTGACAAAATGTTCAGAAAAAGAAAAATGCAATAGTAAACATACACTTATAAAAGACAAAGTGAAAATAGTTGGACTCTTTTGCTTGTTAAAAATTCGAATCAGGCGATTTTTCTCAAGAAATTTGTGTTCATTCGATTGCTGCAGAAATCTCTCACTCCCATCCTCCTTCCAGTGCCGGAAATTTCCGCATCGTCCAGCAGGCATCAAGGTCTTCAGTGGGACGGAGGGACCGGAACCCTCCACCCAGCACTGGGAAGCGGCCTCTCACTCCCTGCCGAAGGGAGGAGCTATTCATAGATTATTATTGTTTATTTATATAGCGTCATCATCTTCCGTAGCACTTTACAAAGTAGTAATTACAGACAGGGTAGAAACATACGGTACATATACTATTTCAAATGCAGCTTTACAGAGTTGACAGTGGATATTCTGAGTACAAGATACAATAGGGGAGAGAGCCCTGCCCTTGCGAGCTTACAGTCTAAAGGAAGAGGGGTGAAGACGAGGGGGAAGGATCACAAACAGTCAGTATTGAGCTTTGTGGCATATGCCCTTTAGAAGATTGGTTAGGCCAGATTATATACTTGTCTGAATAAGTGAGTTTTAAGGGCGCCTTTGAAGGTTTTGAGGGTTGTGGAGTGGCGGATTGGGCAGGGGAGGGCATTCCAGAAGATTGGAGATGCGCATGAGAAGTCCTGGAGGCGGGAATGAGAGGAGGTGACCAGGGAGGAGGACAGGAGAAGGTCGGCAGAAGAGCGGAGGCTGCGTCTAGGTTGATACTGTTGGATTAGAGATGAGATGTAAGGAGGGGCCTGCTTGGAGAGAGCTTTGTATGCGAGAGTTAGAGTTTTGAAAAGGATTCGCTGTGGGACTGGCAGCCAGTGTAGGGATTGGCAGAGAGGCGCAGAACTGGAGGAGCGAGAGGAGAGATGGATGAGGCGAGCAGCAGAGTTCAGGATAGATTGGAGGGGTGCCAGTCTGTTAGTTGGTAAGCCACAAAGAAGGATGTTGCAGTAATCCAGACGGGATATGACCAGGGCATGCACTAGCATTTTAGTGGTGTCAGGTGAGAGGAAAGGACGGATGCAGGAGATGTTTTTAAGTTGGAGGCGACAGGAGATGGCCAGGGAGTGAATATGTGGTTTGAAAGAGAGGGCAGAGTCCAGAATGACTCCCAGGCACCGAGCTTGGGGAGTTGCTGTTATTGTGTAATTGTTGACAGAAATAGACGTGTTAGAGAGGGGAGGGGAGTTAGATGTTAGATTACCAGTTCTGTCTTGTCCATGTTTAGCTTGAGGTAGTGAGATGACATGAATGAAGAAATAGCTGAGAGACAGTTGGGGAGGCGAGATAGGAGTGAGGAGAGATTGGGGCCTGAGAGATATATCTGAGTGTCATCCGCATAGAAGTGGTATTGGAGTGGGAAGTGGGAAGTTATCCACCTCACTCTTCACCTATAAATAGCCCCTCCCTGCATCAGGGTGCGAGTTGGCGGGATTTGAATCCTCCACCCGGCTGCAGAGAGGCATGGGACACCCACACTGAGGATTGCAAGGAAGGAGGCGAGTATCAGTCATATACCTGCATGCCGGCTCCCCCATTGCTCTGATCTGGAGGCTGGTGGTGGGCGCTGTGGAGGGGAGGGGGGGGAAACCAGCTGCTCTATTAATGCCCACCACTGCCTGCCCGCCTATGGACCTGAGCAATAGGGGAGCCAGCGTGCAGGTGACAGTGAGTTTCAGGAAAAATATGATCGGCATAAATCAATTTGTGTCGAACCGAACGTTTCCTAGAATTCTGAGCAAATTCCAATTCACAAAAGTGGAACATCGGACCGAAAATAAAAAGGGCCCAATTTCTCCCCCCCCCCCCCCATCGCCCCTACTTAACCTTTGGATGTCGCCGCGGCCTACTACCCATCCATATGCTGCCCCCTGCGCCATCTTAGCTGCATGTTGGTGACAACAAGTCTTTAGAGAAATCTTGCAGGATTTTGGGTGGAACGATTGCATCCCGTTCATGAGCACTGCACAGGCGTGAGATTGGGGGCCGCGCGCATTGCCTTATCGCATACAAGAAGGTCGTCTGGAAACCAAGGGACCTAGAAGATGGATTCCTTGGTGAGGTGAGTAAATAATGCCCCAAGGTTAAACTGGGTGGGGGCAGAGGGGGGGGGGGTTTAACCGATATTCCTCTTTAAAGTGGACCAACACCCAGGATTTTCACTATCCTGGGTTTTGGTCCACTTCCGCGGGGCACCCCGATCTAAGGTTTCTGGGCGTCCCGGGGGGTTTCACCCAGTGGGGCATCCCAATTTCGGATGCCCCGCAGGGAGGGATCTGATTGGCTGTTGGGCCACTTTAAGGGCAATTTCTGAGAGTGTGAAACTGTTACAAAGTTCTTATGGGTGGTTTTCTGATCAGGAGGAGGACAGGGAAAGCATTGTTCTGGATTTATGCTGTTATTGCAGTGTCCCTCCCTCCATGTCTGCTAGGGCACCTGAAGAATTATAATAAGAGCTCACTTAGGCTTGGCTTTCATGGTTATTTTAAGCTCTTCTCTGCCTATCCCTTCTGTCAGGAATTCTCACTCACTGATTTTTTTCTCCCACGACTCTCTGATCAGCTTTTTAAACTTTGTCTCATGTTTCTGATATTCAATTAATGAATGTAACTTATGCTAACTGCTCCTGAGCAGGCTGGCTGTCCCCATATCTGACCTCGAACACCCGCTGTGACTCTTTCTGAGCATTCTGAGCTGCTGTTGGGGGCATTTGCATTACTTTACATTTACACGACTTCATTCTTTTTCCTAAATCCCAACTCCAGCCACATTGGCTGCTATATATCCCCATATTTGAGAGATTTAGCCTCACTTCCTGGTCATCTAAAAACAAAACCCATTCCTTGAAACTTTGGCCCTTATTTAAGAAGGGATAGCATCAGTTTGTGGCTGGTTAATGACAGGTAGCGACTGGTGAACGCCGGACATGGCACGCAATTACACATTTATCAAGCAGAATCTGTTTAGCGACTGGGATAGCGCCATGTAGCGTCTGATTCATCATTTTCACAGCCTCAGCGAACAGTGCCGGCGTTCAGCCTTGCACAGCGCCAGGTATGACCTCTCGCTACCTGTCGCTCTCCCATACATTTCAATGGACGATCCTTTTCTTCTCTTTAAACGGTTTTTTTTTTTAAAATCACAAATAATTCTGTGACCTCTTCTGGCATTGGAAAAGCAGTTTTTTCATATTTTTTTTAAATATTTCCTCAGAAATGACATTACAGGTCTGGCATTAAAGTGTTCATGTTACAATGTTGTTACAATGTAATTCCATATGTTTTCGCTTTGTTACTAGTTGATAGATGCTTGAAAACAGACTTTAAACACACCGCCTCCTGCGCTCTGGGCTTCAAACAAATATTTTTCAGCACCAGAGATTTGTGAGGCTGTTTTTTGCTGAATATGGTGTGAGTCGGTCGCTATGAGCAGTCGCTAACGTGCGCTCCCATACAGCGCTGTACTGGTCAAATAGCGACTCCTCACAATGTATTCAACATTACTGAACAGCGACGGGAGTTGCTATAAAGTAGCGACTCACGGCCGAGCACTGCGACTAGTAGTGGGCGCTCTGAAAATGCCTGCTACAGACGCTCATCTGTCGTTACCTGCCACTAATGATGAATCAGCCTCCCCGTATCAGAGAAGGTCCTGGCCCATGGGGACAACTAAATTACACCCCCACGCCATCAATGAGCCCTGCATCAGAGAGATACTCTCCTTTTCCCAGCAGAGCTCCAGCCACACATCCTACAGCCACGCTAAATAATTGCAGTGTGCAGCTGTTTCATGTTTCCCATAATGCACAACTATTTCCTAAATATGGGGCTAAGGGGCAGAAGGAATAGGCGGGTTGAAGTTCTTGCAGACCTAAATCCTACCTGGCACAGATTTGCCAGGGAGAATTTAGGCCTGCTTGAGATCAAGGTTGACAGGAGGTATTAGGTCTGCCTTAAACTAAAAAAAAAGCCTCACAGTGTCTAGAGCAGGGGTGGGCAATTATTTTTTCCATGGGACCACATGAGAAACTTAAAATATTGTGGAGGGCCGGGCCAAAAGGCTGAACTCAATTATGCATAATATAATTGCATTTCTTTATAAAAAAGCAGTAAATAGCATTGCTGTGACAAGCTGCTACGAGTATATGTTATAGTTACACAATGAAAAAGTTAGGTTGCCTTACAAAAAAATGTAATTTATTAAATAAAATTTCCCAAAGCAATGGTAAACAAAATGAAAAGGGGGGATATCACCTCACAGATGTCAGCAGCTCACTCTTCCACCACACTGGGCAGAGCAAATGCAGCCCCACTTCCCTTCCACTCCTTCCCCTTAAAGTGGACCAAAACCCTGCTGGATCCATTCCCTCCCCACGGGGCATCAAAAATCGGGATGCCCCGCTGTGTGAAATCCCCCAGGACGCCCTCTACACTTACATTTGTGACTGGCCGGTGCGGGCACCCTCCCTGTTAGAGGAAAGTGCGAGATGCGGCCGCAGCGCGCTCAGATCCGCTGAGCTAAGACGTGTGGGCCTTACAATGCCCAGGTGTGGTCTAGAGGTATTATCACTAACACAGCGGTCACTGGCACAGAAATCCATTTTTGTCTTTCCACTGATATAAAAGTGGACTAAAACCCTTGCTATGAATAACATTTAGGGATGCCCCTTGTGTTGTAAACCTCTGTTGATCTCCCATGGCCGTGCGTGGGCTTACATCCTATAGAATTCTGATTGAGTACCAGCTGCTTTCACCAGCACCAGTGAGAGGAAAAGGAAATAAGGTTCTGTTCCCCCTGATACACTCAAACACATCACCCTTGGATTTCATTCCTACCAGGAGAAGAAACCATAAGCCTTGCGGGAGTTTTATTCAGTTTGGGTGTTTAGTGACTCTCATTAGTCGGTGTGTTTATATAGATTTTTTAAATTAAGAAATGTAATGGAGTATTTAATGGAGCACTATCACACATTTTAGAGGCCAGCACAGATTTAAATTGAATGTTTTAAGCATTTAAATAATAAACTGAGAAGTAAATGTGTGTGGGAAAAACTAGCCTGCGCGCTCCCTGGGAGTAGTGTCAGTAGTTGCAAAAAAGCCTGGGTGATGGCTCCTGTCACCCAGGAACAAACCATGTTGCTGTTGTGTTGTGGTGAGCTGCGTAGCTGAAGTGAAGGGCAGTGTCGGGGGGCGGAGTTAGATGGGGTCCGGAGGCTGTGTTCTGTGTAACCTATGTAATCTATGTCTCCTCGGGAGGAGAGAGAGATGTAGAGCTGTCTAGCTGTCTCCTCGGGAGGAGAGAGAGATGTAGAGCTGTCTAGCTGTCTCCTCGGGAGGAGAGAGAGATTTGGAGGAAAGAGAGATGTAGAACTGTCTAGCCAAGGAGAGAGAGATGTAGAGCTGTCTAGTCGAGGAGAGAGAAAGAGATCATATGATGGCTGCTTGGTTGTGAGTTATTATATTAAATGTGTGATCCAGCTTAAGAAAGCAAGATAGCTCAGCTAAGGAAGTGATGGTCTCTGAATCAGAGAGTCTAGATCTTGAATCTGTGGTTGGGTCAGTCGGGGAGGCTGATTCATCATTAGCGGCAGGTAGCGACAGATGAGCGTCTGTAGCAGGCATTTTCAGAGCGCCCGCTAGTGCTCGGCCGTGGGTTGCTACTTTATAGCGACTCAGTCGCTGTTCAGTAATGTTGAATACATCGTGAGGAGTCGCTATTTGACCAGTACAGCGCTGTATGGGAGCGCATGTTAGCGACTGCTCATAGCGACTGACTCACACCATATTCAGCAAAAAAACAGCCTCACAAATCTCTGGCGCTGAAAAATACTTGTTTGAAGCCCAGAGCGCAGGAGGCGGTGTGTTTAAAGTGTGTTTTCAAGCATCTATCAACTAGTAACAAAGCAAAAACATATGGAATTACATTGTAGCAACATTGTAACATGAACACTTTAATGGTAGACCTGTAATGTCATTTCTGAGGAAATATATAAAAAATGAAAACATTTTTTAAAAACTGCTATTTCAATGCCAGAAGAGGTCAAATAATTATTTGTGATTTTTTTGAAAAACAAAAAAACAAAAACCCCATTTAAAGAGAAGAAAAGGATCGTCCATTGAAATGTATGGCAGAGCGTCAGGTAGCAAGAGGTCATACCTGGCGCTGTGCAAGGCTGAACGCCGGCGCTGTTCGTTGAGGCTGGGAAAATGATGAATCGGACGCTACATGGCGCTATCCCAGTCGCTAAACAGATTCTGCTTGATAAATGTGTAATTGCGTGCCGTGTCCGGCGTTCACCAGTCGCTACCTGTCATTAACCAGCCACTACCTGACGGTATCCCTTCATGAATAAGGCCCTAATTCCTGCAGGACCACTACTCACACAGGCCCTGCAAAACATGTCCACCCTTTGCAGCCAGTTTTAGTTTGGCCAAAGCTGTGACTACAACACTGACATCTCCTGACATCACAGTGAATAGAGCGTGGTAAATTTGAGAGGCATAATTGTTTGGAGTTATGATGCATGACTTTTTTAACCTTGCCCTGCTGCCTCTGTTCCTCTCGCTGTACGATGTTACAAACGTGGCTAGATCCTGCAGCTACATCATAACAAGCCAGCTGTCATCCCACTATGTTACATTGTAATAGCAGCCACATTTTTTTCTGCTACATTGTAACAGTGGCCTTTCAGCTGACAGCAGATCACTAGCAAATCTGTACTTGATGCAACATTTTAAACAACCAATAGAAATGAAACAGCTATAAGAACACAAGTGATCTAAAATCCAATGGCTGTGCTCTGTTTTAGTCAAGGCCATTCAGTCTCCGAGCCATGGGGAACTCAGCCCCTATGCCTTTTTTTTTAATGACACACAGCACAGATGCAAATTCATGTAGAATCTGCATTTTTACACGTGTTTGTATTGCGTACAACAGACTGCATCTGGACTTGATTGCATTGACACCATAGATGTGTTAATCTGGTAACCTGGAGCGAAGAGAATAACCTCATCCTTAACACCCAGAAAACGGTTGAGCTGATTGTCGACTTCAGGCGATCCCACCCAGCGCACCGTCCCATCTCCATGGGTAAGGATGAGGTCAAAATCGCTACCAGCGCAAAATTTCTCGGCACGGTGATAACGGACGACTTGAAGTGGAGTAGACAAGCCACCGTTGTCCTAAAGAAGGCTCAACAGAGACTTTATTTCCTAAGACAACTTGCGAAATAAGGAATGTCTAAAAGGATCCTGAAGACCTTCTACATCGGTGCAGTAGGCTCACTCCTGACCTTCTCCTTCACTGCCTCCTATTGTGGGACCACTGCCAAGGACAAGATCAGGCTGAAGAGGATCACCAGGACTGCTGAGCGGATCACAGGATGTCCCCTACCTGACCTAGATGAACAATTCAAGGAAAGGATCCGCTCAAGGTCAAAAAGAATAGTTGGAGACCCCACACACCCAGGTCACCCCTTCAATCTCCTACCCTCTGGACGGAGGTACTGGGCTATCTCGTCCAGGACCACCCGGTACAAAACAGTTTCTACCCACTAGCTGTTAAAGCACTAAATAACCAACTTTAAGAATCCTGCAAGAACTTTCGGTCCCCAGCGCATCACCAGTTAGCAAACGAATTGTCGTATGTAACTAAAGCCCCTTGTATAATATGTATATCTAGTTGTATAATATGTGTTGTATAGTATGTATATCTAGCAAATGTTTGAACCCCTTGATGTATATAGTATGTGTGTCCAGCAAATGTTCAACCTCTATGGAGAACCCCCCTTCCAGAAAATATTCCTTGTATGTATTCTGTACCTACTTGGCGACCAATAAAGTATTCGTATTCGTATTAAAAGGGCCATAGAAGAGCTACTGTTGGATTTTTTTGCCCTTACCACTGCATTAGGGTTCAGTTTAGCACCAGATGCAAAAAGTAAACTTCGGAATAAAAAGCACATTTCTATTTTATTTTTCATCCAAAGTGTACTTTATCTGCACTTTGCTGAATCAACCCCTTAAAGCCGGGATTTATGTGGAGGCTAATTTATTACTAACGCCAGGTATCGGCAGATGAGTGTCTGTATAGTGGTGCATAGAGCAACTGCTAGCAGATGCTGTAAGAGGGTATCGGGCGCTGTAACAGAGCGCCTCAGTCACTGTAGTAACCTGGCCCGCATTGATGAATGTGATGTATGTTGGGCGTTCTAACACCAGTACAGCGCTGCAGGGAGCGAGAGGTAGTGCCAGCTCAGTGCGTCTGGCACTCGGCGCTCCACATCTTATCAAAAAAGGACACACACACAGCATCAAAATCTGGTCACGATAGCATAGAGCGCCAGACGCTGTGTGATTAAAGTCTGTTTTTGAACACATATCCACCAGTAACAAAGCAAAAACACATGGAATGACATTGTTGTAACACTGTGACATTAACACTTTAGTGCCAGACCTGTAATGACAATTCTGCATAAAATGTAAAAAGTTTCTAAAGGTGTTTGTTTGCAGCCAGGAGAGGTCACACAATGATTTGAGCAAAAAAAAAAAAAAATGCCAAACACGCTGTTTAAACACCAGCAAATGAGCGGCCATTGAAATGTATGGGAGAGCGACACTGAGCGAAAGGTAATACCTGGCTCTCTGGAAGCTAGAGCCCGGCTCTATACGCCGAGCCGCCTGTAATAATACATCGGACGCTACATGGTGCTGTTAGAGGCGCTCACCAGATTTGCTTTCATAAATGTGGTTTTGTGTACAGCGCCCGGCATTCACCAGACGCTGCCTGCTGCTACGAGACACTACCTGGCGCTATCCCTTCTTAAATAACCCCCTAACTGTGCCAGCACAGTGTCAGTTAAAACCACCAGCTAGCTAGCCAGCCTTTGCCCTGGTAAAGTCTAGGCCAGGCATAGTGAGGCTTAGGTCAGCACACAGTGCACACAAAACAGTTCATGGTAAATACTGATCAAATTAAACAATGTAATTTGTGGTTTAAAAGTTTTATAATATACCGTAACATTGCCTGAGCTGATAACACATCATGTTCTCTCCCTATTGGGTTGATTTATGGCCGTACGCACACTTTTTATGCGTAAAAATGGTTTACCCACAGGAAATCCACTACAGATTGGAGAATAGAGATTCACCTCAACCACAGAAGCTAGAGAGACAAATTTGCTACTGCTAAACAGAAAATACAAGGGAAACACATGGGGCCAGTGACTGCCTTAGCCTGCACAATGCGCACAGAGCTTGGCCATTTCTGCATAAAAATAGCTGAATTTCATGCGCAACTTGCAAATCGGAAACTTGCAATCACACGTTACATTCCATTTGTGCAATGTGCACATGCGCGATTCTAGCACACTGTGCCATATATCAGGCGCTGGATCACAAGTTTACACATGCAGAAGCACCTGCACACGGTTTTTGCCGCATAGATATGAATCAACCCCTATATCATTTCAGCTTATTCAATGAGGTTCAAAAAATTGTCAATGTTAAAAAAATGTTTTAATAATTATATATAGACAAACTAAAATCAAATACTTCAGGTTTTGTTGAGACAAAATCCTACAAATAACCTGCAGTCAAAAATGTTGCCTGTATATGGCCATTCCAATTATTTGTATGTTTAAGTGGTCCAAATTTCGGTCCAAATTTCGGCAAAATGGGTGCTTATCCGCATTGTGACAAGCGTTGGGAGGCATCCAGATTGCATGAATAAACCCCCACAACCCCCTTTTTCACTCAAAGCGACCCTGCAATTGACCAACGGTGGTCACAAGCTTCTATTTTTCCAGCTTGTGGTCAAAACATGTGACCACCAGTGGCCAATCATGAGGCCACCCGGCCACTGAGAAGCCGCCCACGGCCTGTCAAGAAGCCACCCAGCTGCCACCCGCCACAATGCCGTCAGAGCCGTCCACAAGATGCCAGCTGGATCCCAGCCGCCCAACAGAAGCCAGACAGAGCCCCTCACCCTCCTGCTAAGAAGCCACTCAAGGCACTCAATGGTGAGTTTATTTTTTTAATGAAGTAAACTCCCCTTAGAGATGAGCGATTGGTAAATTCAATTCAGATGAGCCAGAATTTCTCCAGCGAATTGTCTAAATGGTATTTTAAAGGAATTTGCTCATATTTACTGGTTGTTAACTGCATTACACAATTACAATTAATGACATTAATCATAATTTCAATTCTCTACAAGCATAATCCTGAAACCCAAAATTGTATCTATGGAAGTAATTATTGGAGCACTGATTTGCGGCCATTTTTTCTATTGTGTCCAAGTGCAGTGCTGCACGCATCACACACTATAAGCAAATCAGCGAGCCTTACCTTGATCAGTCCTAATCTGCTTTGGGCAGTGTCCGTATCAAAGCATTGAGACAAAGGTGAGTCGGCGTCCCAGGAATGGAAGGAGGAGATCTGATAGCTCAGCCGTCTGAAAATCAAGAGGAAAATCATTGTGATGAGCAGAGGAACTCCCAGCTTTGTGTCTGCCCTGAAGGGATTTTTCTCTGACTTGTAGGAATAAAATATGTTGCATAAGAAATGTGATTTTATACCGCGACGGGCAAAAAGAAAGGAGAGCATGTGTTATATAAGCGTCTTTCTTTCCTGGGTCACCTTCAAATGGTGAAATTTTATTGTAATATAAAGAAAACTCAGATCAGATATTATCTAGGGTTTTGGGAAATTGTTAGATTATTAAACCTTTTTTTTTACAGTAGAAGTAGCAATTTTAAAGGTGGAACTGAAAATCATAACCTACTGTTGAAGACCCAAAGTTCTGAATTTTCAGTACCTGTTTCAATTACCTGTTGAGGATATTTGGTATACAGGTCCATGTGTGCCCCTCACTTGCTGCTGAAGCCACCCCATATCAATGCAATTTTGCATGGGGGCCTGCAAGGGAGGGGGCATAGCGAATAGGATTCCCCCCACAGCGATCAAGACCCATTCTAACAAATTGTCTAAATGTATTAACCCTAAACTTGTCATTTGGGATACCCCCCCCCCCCCAGTTAAATAGAATGCCTAGATGTGTGAAATTCCACAGAACACCATGTATACTCACCATGCATAAGGCGACCACGCCAGCACTCCCAGCTTCCCTCAGGCTGATGCAAGTAGCAGTGGCCGGCATTCCTGAATGGCAGGCCGGGTACATGGAGGAGTGGCCAGCCTTTCGCACTCTACATAGGTTTGCTCACTCTAATGTCATAATCGGTTGCATTACCTCTCCCTCTTCCCTCCTGCTGTGACTATAACAAACAAGAAGAGTAACTAAGAAAAGCCTGCTAGCTCCCTGGTGAGAGTTACATTGTGCTATATTGTTATAGCCACGATGCAGCTGGTGTACCCTAATTGTTTCTATTTTAATCAGCTGTGATACACTGTAAAGCAGTCGTGAGCTTGCTATTGCTTTTGTAGCTCACAGATAGCTGACATCTTTCTGTGATGTGTGCATCATGTTGCTGTGATGGAGAGAACACTGTGAAGGTTGTTTTCTCTGTACACTACAATGACGCAGGTCTTCTATTAAAGGAGGAGTGGCTGCAGCATGTGTGTGTAACTACTTCATGCCCCCCATTGTTTGAAGCTCTGATGTGATAAGGTGAGTATCTCTCTAATGCACTCACTGATGGCAATCAGGGGGAAGGTTAGGTTACCATATCAAATTTAACACACAGGTGACATGTAGGTACTTAAAATGAATCAAATCCATAATCATATAAGCTGCAGATTAAAGATATTCAATTTCCTATCTAAAGTTCCAATATTAAATATAATTAAAAAACTTAATGAATCTGCGCACCTTAAACTTTTCTTCCATTTAGTTTAAAATGTTGTGCTGTTTCATTTAGTTTAAAATGTTGTGCTGTGCTCTTGCCATCGAATCTCTAGCCCTATTTTTTTATCACAGATGTTCAATGTACTGTATCACACGCAATCAATTGAATAGGTGGAAATCATTCACCACCATGGTCTGGGAACTGTGCAGTTGGGAACCACCAGAAGACACTTTGTTGTTTACCACCAGCACCACCCTCATTTGGCAGTTTATGTATTCTTCCATCCCCCACTTGGTCACTTGGCTCTCTCCATATCCTCTTGGTTTCCTCCTGTGTGCAGAGACTGATGACATCACAATAGAGTGATGAAATGAAACATGCGTCAGTTAATGTAAGTTATATCCATTGATTAGCGGTAAAATAAATATCGAATAAGTAAAATTGTGCCCCTGTAGGTTTTGCTAGTGAACTACAACAAACATTGCAACTGGTGCTAATAACCCAGCGCCGCTGGCTACACAGTGTCTCATATACACAGTGAAGTGAAGAAACAGGCACACCAAGGTGAGAGGAGAGGGGTAAAGCTGTGTGACCAAATGGGAGATGGAGGAATACGAGAGCTTTAAATTGAGGCGGCATCATTTATAAACAAATAGTCTTCTGGCAGTTCCCGGATGTACAGCTCCTCGACCACGTTGATGTGTTTTTTTCCACCCATTCATTCATTTTATTGCAAGACATGTGATACATTAAAGATATGTAAAATAGGCCGGGAGATCCAATTACAATAGCCCAGTACAACATTTTAAACAGGGAAGAAACTATAGGTCACCATATAAACAATGTTTAAAGTAGGCCAACACCCTGAGGTGATCGGCCCGGGAATCTATAAGATTCCCGGGCCGATCACCTCACACACCGCGGGACATCCGAGATCGGGATGTCCCGCGGGGTGTAAACCCCCCAAAACCCCCGAAAAACCTTACCTCTCCAGCCGCTGCTTCCGCCGCCGCCTCACTCGCGCTCCTCTAGACGTGCGCGCGCCGGCCTTCTCTGAATGGCCGGCGCGGGCGCGCACACGTCAAGAGTGACGCGCGGGAGGCGCCGACGGGCAAGCTGATTGTCCGTCGCTGTCAATCAGCTTGTCCGTCGGCGCCGATTGGACGGCGCGGCCACGTGGGAGCGGGGAGAGGTGAGTTTTGGGGGCTTTCTGGGGGGTTTCACACAGCGGGGAAGTGGACCAATACCCAGGATAGTCAAAATCCTGGGTGTTGGTCCACTTTAAGATTATATATAGTGGAAATCCATTGCCATTAGCAAATAGAATACTGGAGTGAAAGGGTTCCTGGCTGCCATCTCCTAATTGATTAGATCAGGGGTGCTCAACCTTTTGACAAGTGCAGGCCACTTGGAATGACTTGGAACCTGGTCTTGGGCCACAATGAGTAGGTTCAGAATTGTTTCATTTGGTAGAACATAATTAAGATTTTCTACAACAATCAGGATATCCAGTGTCTCCACAAACTCCACTTGTATGTCCTTCCACCACACCCCTACATTCATATTTAACCCACACACTTGCAATAACTGTTGTTATTGTTGTTGTTGATTGGTTTACCTCTGAATATTTGGGTCCGTTATTTATAGCCCTGCCCCATCAATCCCACATCTTAACCATTTTTCCAATACTTAACCCCTCTAAGCTAATGCTTTACCAAAATATTGTGCCAAAGATTTACCACGTTGCTCAAAGCCAAAACCACTGTCACGTCTATCTTTCAATGCTCCTTTTCTATATCACTTGCTGTGAAATTGCCCATCCCTACTGTACCCCGATTTAACTACCTTTACATGTCAGTTCTATTAACCCCTTCCACTTTCCCCACAGCAGGTCAGGGGCCATATAAGATGTTTCTGATGTTTCCGGGTTGCAGATTGACCACATGTGGATTAGATGGATAGAGGAGAAACTATAGTCTCTGTAGTGAGAAAATGAATTAGTGAGTAAGAGTAAGTGGGTATGGGGTAACATTTCAAGTGGACCTCCATGCTCCCTAGCTGGGTAATAGGGACATTAAACTAACCCAACCAACCAATATATAAAATATAACTCAAAACTATAATTACACATATTATTATTAAGTATGTGTTGTGTAAACGTTTCCTGCTGCAGCCTCCACTATGAACTCATTTACATAATATTACAAAAATTACAGATATATATGTGCACAGTTATTATGGCCTCACAATGCAAACTGTCCTTTGACCTATGGTATAGTCCGTATTCTACTTGTCAATGTGTTTCCCTTTTCTGGTGGCTTCTTTGGAGACATAAGGTTCTAAAACAATGTAAAAAGCATAATATCGAGTTCGCCTATATCTCAATCTCTGTGAAAACTGCAGTGGACTTTAACACAGAGGATTTTCAAAGGGGTTTCTAGGATTGTTAAACATTCTGTCAAAGTGATTGATTTAAAATCAAACGGTGGAAAATAAACATCCAAAAACTATACAACACAGCAGAAACAATGTTTCTGCTGTGTCCTTTAGTAACTTTTTAAGCATCAGACTCACTTTATCAATTCAGAGTGACTTGTACCACACCCAACCTATCCATGTCCCTATGCTTAGCACAATTTGAAACAAAAGAGTCACACTAATGTAAAAAATTCAATCAACTACAGCAGATGTGCAAGGTCAAAATACATGACAAACTCCAAGAAAGTCAGGACAGATAAACTGACCTGGACAGACCGCACAACTCTGTTGTAAAATACTTATACACATTATCTTTACTAGCTAAAAAGAAAGAGCACAATTCGGGCAATAACTCATTGGGGGTCAATCATTGCAAGGAGCCGGAAGTTGGGACCTAATGTGACAGGTCAGTCACATAAACCTGTGCAGCAGTGTAACTGTACTGGTCTGTCACTCAAGTCCAAGGTTGCCATGCAAAGACCCCCTCCCACCAGTATCAGGGGAGGATTGCAGTTATCAGTTTGTTTATCAGTCTTAGCACAGGGGAAGGGAGGGTGGCTAGTTAGTTACACAAAGCTTAGACTTCCTCTTTGCTCTTCCCTTTTCGCACCCACGCTGCATATGTGGGCTCTCATCCAATCAAAGCCGTTTGGTGTGCATATTCAAAGATCGGCAAACGGCTGTTTATGGCGATTGGGAATGGCTGGGGGCGGGAGCGCACTCACAGCCCAAAAATGCAGGGATATGGCTACCCGATGTTTTGCATCAGTAAGTGAGCCAGGAAGCAGGTCAGTTTTGCAGCGCCCACCAGGAGGAGGGGTATGCATGGCGGGGAAATCCATAAGCAGTAATGCAAGAAGCCGGGAGGCAAAGACCATGTTACGTAAACACAGCCCCACAATTAACTCTCTCAAGTAATCACCATAACAAGGCAAAAGAAGATAACAGAACAAGGGTGGAATGAAGCGACCCGTGCTGGATATCCATAAAATCAGTTCTACAGATGAGTAATCACAGAATTGTATTTTTCTGGGCATCCAGCACGGGTCGCTTCATCTTCAATTCTTCACTATTGGGACATCCAAAAGCAGTGTCCAAGAATAAGGGTGGGATCCCCAGTGAGAAACAGTACATAGTTCATGCCACTACCGCCTGAAGCACCTTGCGACCAAAAACAGCATCAGCTGAGGCCCTAACGTCAACCTTGTAAAACTTAGAAAAAGTATGAACAGAAGACCAAGTAGCGGCCTTACAAACCTGTTCAACAGAAGCCTGCTGAAGAGGCACCAATAGCTCTAGTGGAGTGAGCTGTAACATTGAAAGGGGGTTCCTTCCCCTTGGCAGAATACGATTGCACCACCGCCTGCCTGATCCACTTGCTGATAGTGGATATGGCTGGGGGCAAGCCCTTCTTAGGTCCGTCAGGGAGAACAAACAGTCCGACTTCCGAAATGACTCTGTGGCAACCAAATAGTACTTAAGCGCCCTGACCACATGCAGAGAATGAAAATTCCATTCCTTAGAATTATAAGGGGCAGGACACAAGGAAGGCAAGACAATGTCCTCATTGAAATGAAAGGCAGAGACAACTTTGGGCAAGAATTCCGGTTTGAGACGGAACACCACCTTATTTTGATGCCACTCAAAATAAGGAGGTTTCATAGAAAGCACCACCAGCTCAGAGACGCGACGCACCGAGGTGATAGCTACCAAAAAGACCACCTTCAGAGTCAGAATGGACAGAGCTGCATCTCACAAGGGCTCAAAGGGGGGACCCTGGAGAGCAGAAAGCACCAAGTTCAAATCCTACACCGGTAGCAAAGGCTTACGCGGCGGACGTACATGAGTAACTCCTTGGAAAAAATTCTTAATAAGCCTATGACTGGCGAAGGATCTTTGGAAAAAATGGCCAAGGCCGAAACCTGTCCTTTGAGGGTACTCAGTTGTAGACCCAACTCTAGACCATGTTGTAGAAACTCCAAAATCCTGGAAAGGGAAAAAGTGCGACAAGGAAAAGACTTAGACTCACACCAGGCAATGTAAGCGTGCCAGACCCTGTAATAAATCATAGAAGAAGATTCCTTCCGAGCATGAATCATGGTACTGACAACCGAGGCCGGCAGCCCCTTATCCATCAGAATGGAGGTTTCCGCAGCCAAGCCGTCAAAGCCAGCGCTTGTAAATTGGGATGGCGCAGCTGTCCCTGAGTGAGGAGCCCTGGATCGTCGGGCATGACGAAATTTTCCACCACCATCTGGACGATGTCCGCGAACCAGACTCTTCTCGGCCAGTGTGGAGCCACCAGGATGGCCGGTACCCCTTCCTGGGCTATCTTGCGTAGCACACGACCCAGTAGAGGAAAGGGAGGAAAAGCAGAAAGCAGTCAAAAATCCATCCAAGGAATTGCGCGTCCGTGGCGAAGGCCAGAGGATCTCTTGACAGAGAGACGAATCTTGGAAGCTTGAGATTGTGACGGGACCGCACGACCCTGTAGGTGGGGGATCAACTGAGCGAGGACCAACCTGATCGCTCTCAGCTCCAGAAGATTGATAGGTACATGCAAGGGGTACAGCCTCGAAGCAAGACACCATGAGGCTCACCAACTGCATCCCCAGATGGATGGAGGGATGGGGACACGTCAACAAGGCCCTCGCCTGCGTCTGAAGCCCCTTCACCTTCTGCTGAGGAAGGAACACCTTGACCTGAGAAGTATCCCACGTCAAGCCTAGGAAGGACCTCACCAATGAGGGAGTGATTGAAGACTTGGTATAATTGATCACCCAACCGAAAGCTTCGAGAGTGGACAATACCTTCTGAGTATCGCTCTCGGTTTGTTGAAAAGATTGAGCAGCAATCAGCAAGTCGTCCAGGTAAGGAAGAATGCGAATGCCCTGGCCCCTCAGGAGGGCCATGACACCCGCCAACACCTTGGTGAACACCCGAGGGGCCGACGAGATACCAAACGGCAAGGCCACAAACTGGTAGCGTTGATACTCCAAGGCGAACCTCAGGAACTTCTGAGGTCCCGGAAGATAGGAACGTGTAGATAGGCATCCTTGATGTCCACTGTGGTCATGAAGTCGCCGGGCCGAAGGGAGCTCACCGCCGACCGTGAAGTCTCCATGCGGAAGTGTTTGAACCTGACAAATCTGTTGAGGCCCTTCAGGTCCAGGATGGGTCTCAGGGAACCCCCGACCCCGCTCCTGAAGAGGCACAGGACAAATCACTCCGGATAATAGAAGACGTTGGACAGCCAACCTCAGGCCCTGCGCCATCACGGGGTTTTGGGAGATCCGGGACCGAAGAAATCTCTGGGGCGGCCAAGCTGCCAGCTCTATCCTGTAGCCGGAGGACACCACCTCCTGAATCCACCGGTCCGAGATGCGTTGTCCCCAGACGTGAGCAAAGAGCAGAAGCCTTCCCCCCACCCGGATGGGTGAGGGCGCCTCCTCATGCCTGAGGGGCCTTGGTGGGGGGCTTGGACCCTCAGGAGAGACCGGGACGCCCGCGGGACCTACCTCGTCCCCATCGTCCTTGGCCGAGAGCACAAATGCGATAAAGTCAGTGCAAACCAAAAGTTCCTTATACTCATCCGCTCGATTGCGGGAGCGGGCGGCCTCCACAAGGTGCTTAAGCTTCTTTTTTATGGCGACAATAGCCGCGGCACAGACCGGGTGTAGACCGGCCCCCACAAACGTAAAGGCATGGCAAGCGAGCTGATCCATGCGCCGATCAGCATTATCACGCAAGGTAGTAGTGTGCGGAGAAGGCATAACAGACATATTGGAGAGCCCCAGTACAGGAGCGTCCACCGCCGGGGGACAAGACCAAAGACGGACGAACTCCTCCGAAGAGGGATACCGTCTGTCCAGCCCCTTAGGCACAGAGGGCAGCTTATTGGGCCTTTCCCATTCCTTAAAAACCATCTTGGAAAAATGACCCTGCTCCGGAAACACCAGGCGCTCTCTATCAGGGCGGGAAAGCTCTCCCTGCTTCTTTTTGGCCGCCTTAGGGGGAACACTGTGCAAAGTCTATCCGTATCATCGGGGAGTCCCATGTCCTTGTCCGAGGAAGACCCTGGGTCACTGTCAAAGTCGCCCGGACGGTCCCCTGAGGAATCGGAATCATGGAACATCTCGCCCTCCTCCATGGAGTCACGGAGTCAAGTGCCGCTCCTTACTAGAGGCCTTGCCGGCAGCCGGGCGAGCCAATTGCCATTCAAGGCTGGCCATGCGCAATGCCAGGGCCGAATGGGACCCCCGACTGACCTCCCCCTCGCTGGGGGCTAAATGCAGACGCGAAGGAGTCGGCGAGGCCACAGGTAAAATGGGACTGGGAAGTGGGACGCTAGGCCCATTCTGTTCCGCAATAACGCTTTGGGCGCAGGGGACACAAACCGCGCTGCGACCGCTCAAAGGGGATGCACCACACATAAGACACAGTGGGGCCCGCCCCGAGGGGCCCCAAGCTCGCTATCCCCAGAAGCATCCATATGGTGATTATAGAAAAAATATATAATATATAAATATATATATATATATATCCACGGGTAACTGGCGCTAAGCCCGACCCGGAATCCCCTCACAAGGCCCCCTAAATGCCAAGGATGGGGAGAAGGGGAGGGGGGTGGTGGATGGACCGGGGGAAACCAGAAGAAAAAGAGGGAGCCCACCTGAAAGACACAAGAATGACCAAGATGAGCATCCCACAGCCCGTGCACACATTCAAAAAGAATGGACCGGACTCACGGACCAGGAAAAGAAGCTCCGATGGATCGCCGCGCCAGGAAGGAAGCCACTCCAGCAGCCAGAAGCGCCACTGACCTGAACCGAAAACGCCCAGGAGAGGACCCCCGCAGTAGACCGGAGGACCACGGAGACAGCAGGCCCCACATCGCAGAGAGCACACTATCAATGGTGCCGGAGGAAGGCCGCAGCGAGAACCTCGAGGGGCGGGCTGCGCTGTGATGACGCGTAACCATCCCCCGGCAACGTGAAAAGGCAGGGAGGGATCTCCCCCCCCCCCCCCCCCCCCGGCAGCCCACCCCCACCGTGGAGCACACGGCCATGCCCGGGGTGGCGATGAAAACCGGCGGGCAGCCACAGAGAAGCGGTCGGCCCCCGCCCCCCCCCCCTCCCCGAGGCAGCAAAAGCAGCTGAGAGCAGGGGGGGGAGGCATAGGAAGGGAGCGCACCAAGCACAATGACAAGCAGAGCAAAAAATAAAACACACACACAAAAAGTGAATCATGGCATGTGGAAAATAAGCATGTGGGAATAAAAAATCAAGAGTGAACAAGGTGGTTCCTCCCCCCCCCCCCCCAAAAAAAAAGCTCACCATAGCCTATGGCCGACTACCCTTTGTGTTCTCCTACCTTCACCTGAACCGCAGCCAGGGCTGGGAGGCAGGATGGGTTCCGGAACAGGTGGGAATAGGCCTGCAGGGCCGACGGGCTTGCCTGCGAAAATCCAGAGAGAGATAATCTTCTGTCTTCGCAGCCAGGACTGCAAGTAAACTCGGTATTATGGGTAGTTTGCTGCCTTTAATGGGCCGGGAGGAGTCACAAGTCTTCTTGCAATCGACTGCGCCACCTGGTGGCGGATAACCCAATAGTAAAGAATTGAAGATGAAGCGACCCGTGCTGGATGCCCAGAAAATAAAAACCTTCCCAGCCCATTCACCATTTTAACAGCAGCTTATTTTGAGCAGAGCCACAGTCATTTTATGGGATCTTGTGACAGTCATTCTCCTGACCTGCTGTAAACAGCTTGCGATGAACAAGGCGCGCTGCAGATCATATGGCTGTTTAAAGTCATCCCAGGCACGGTTTAATTAGTTTTTTTAGCAGTCATTCCATCTCAGTATAATTTATGACTGCCTGTGGCTGGACGCACCAAGCTAGCTATGAATGAAGCATCATTGTCTCATTCATAATTGGCAACATCTCAGATCTCTCTGCCAACACTGGCTACAGCTACTTCTAGTAAGAGAACTTATCTGTGAGGCTCATGAAACATATTCAAATAGATTTTCCTTTTAAAGTAGAAATTGAACCCCTGTATACTTCTTACCCGACGCCTTCGATATTTAACAAGTTGATATTTAACTGCGGCGCCACCTGCATGTAGAACTAGGTACAACATCTTTACACTGCATTGCAAAGAAATATGTGTAAAACTTGGGTTTGTAATCTAAGCTTAAAGCAGACCAAAACCCACTGAACTTGTGAAATAAATCTGGCCAAAGCCCCTGTCGATATTCACTTCTTAGGGTATAAAACTAGAAATGAATATTTTCGCTTTTCAAATCATCCTGGAACCCTTTTATTTTTGCTGTCCCTCTGTAAGATGGCAGGCAATCAGTCATTGCATAGGTGTGGCAATGGCATCATTGCCACACATAATAATGGCGATGAATGGAGGAGGCGGAGCCTTACAGCTAAAACAATTATCTGGGCCATTATCTGGGATTAGAGTGAAGCAGGAGCAGGAAAAAATGGCAAAAGGTACTCAATTCAATTTAATTTCAATTAAATGTACTGTTCGCTAAGTATATCATGAGATGAACAAGGAATTATTTTTGGCATATACACAGTGCAACAGTTAATGTAATTAACTACAGTTTACATAGAAAAAGGAAACAGAGATACAGATGCTCTTCCATAGTGCAATTGATACCGGCTAATGCAACCCTTTGAGCCTGGGCCTATGACGCTTGGGTTTTGTTCAGGATGCGTACAGTCAAAGTAAAGAAACCCTTCCTAGATCTAGAAGTCCTGCAAGCTGGTACCGCAAGACGCCGCCCAGATGGTAAATACTGAAATTGGGCATGTCCAGTGTGGGAGGGGTCCCGAAGAATCTTTTCTGCCTCTGTCTTTGTCCTGTGTTTCCGGTTCCTGCAGGGGTGGTAAGGGTGCTCCAATTATTCTTTCTGCTGTCTTCATTGTTTTTTGGAGTCTACACTTGTCTCTTTTAGTTGATCCCTCGAACCAGACAGAAAAGGAAAAGCATAGTACGAAATCTATGACAGCATTAAAGAAAAGCACAACCTTTTTGACAGTCCCATCTTCTTCAGTTGCCTCAGTAAAAACAGTCTTTGTTTTGCTTTTTTCAGTAGAGCCGTGGTGTTCCTGTCCCAGCTGAGGTTGTAGGAGATGGTCACACCAAGAAATTTATCTCACTCGCTCTTTTGATTTCTACCCCATTGATGGACAGGGGTGACAAGGGTGCCGGATTCCTACTGGAGTCCACTACCATCTTTTTTTCATGGGTTTATAACCAGATTGTGTCTAGTGCACCAACTGACTAGCTCCTCCACTGCTCCTCGTTAGATTTTCTCTTTGCCGTTCTTAACCATATGACCTATAACGGTTGTGTAATCGGCAAACTACTCTTTAAAGAACAACTCCCTTTTTCCCAGGTTTTTTGTGTTCTGCCTTATTGTTTTCCTCTCCCAGGGCATAAAACAAACCAGTGTGTTAGGATTGTGTCCCCAGACCTGTGCTTTCCTTATCTGCATGCAGCTCCCATATTTTACCTGACTTGGTAAAGTAGGAGTGGCTTTCTTGCACATTAGTTAAGCTCTTAGTATGATTTCTGACAACAAATCCCAGAATCCTTCCACTGTAACAGGTGAGCTCATCAGCAGCTTTGGCTAAGCAAAGCAGCAGCAATTACATCCCCCACTGAGAACACTGCCAGTAACCCTTTAGCTACTGGGACACAGACTGTGTTACCCCTATCTGAAGAGGTTGAATTAATGCAGATGGGGTTAAACTGGTCTTCTCTGCCTCATCCAGAGTCAGGAAGTTTTTGATCTGTACATCAGCACACCACTTTAATGTACATTGCTAAGGTAAACACGTCATTGCTGGGGGTTTTCTTTTATCACATGGCATTGCAAAAAAATAGAAAAGAAAAAAACAGCTGATAAGCTCAGCACGTTGAGTACAGCATATTGGCACCTCATAATGGAACCTTTTAAAAATGTCATCGAAAGTGGAATTCCCCTAAAAAGAGTGTGTAGAGTAAAAAAAATGTTGTTATTTTTCATTACCTACATTGCATGGGGGCATCCCGAAGTAGTGGAGTGGGTAAACGGGGGTGGAATATTACCATGTGACCTAACGCCATCAGCAGGTAGAATGCTACCACCCCCCCCCCCCACACACACACACACACACACCTACCCCTTGAACTGGCGTAGACATTCCTCAGAATGCTTACTTGTTCACAAAGAATTAATTTTATACACTAAATTAACCATACTTCCATCTCGTGGCTCATGCCCTCAAAATAATTACTAAAGCTAATAATACTATTAATAATACTGATGCCAAGCTCCCTAGGTCGACATTCCCAAGAAATCCCTTTCATTCATTAGAAACAGCCATTGACGGTTAATTATGTAGATAGTTATACATAATATATTTAATATAATATATACTAATATATACTAATTTTAAATAATGTAACATTTTCCAATTGTTTGGTGGGCTTCTCATATACATCCATAATACATCCCGTTCTAGAGATCCCAAAACAAGCCCCCTAATGTTCTGGCTGGTCTAAGCCCCTATGCTCATATCTGGCCATGAGCTAGTGGCCTTATTAGAGTTAACACGTAATGTTAACCTGGCCTTATAATCACATTACATTCTGTGATTACACCAGAGCTAGAAATAACTGTGCAGTCAATGGTTCTGTTACAGTGAGTCACCCTTCTACAGTTAGTGGTCTTGAAAAAATACGAAGCCTCTTACAGTCATCTAGGAACAGCACGGGCACCTTAAATGTAATGTACCTCTGCTAAAGCGCATACACTACAAATTGCCATAAAAACTGGAATGCTTGCTGTAAAGCAAGAGTGGAAGCATCTACAAAAAACTACCAGACGCAAGTGCTCCATAAAAAGGAAATGCAAGTCCAGGAGGATGACTGGGCTCAAATATGTATTTACTGGCCAGCAACCAACTTACCAAGAATTATTCTTCTGGGGTTGGAATGATCCAGCAAATGTAGTGATGCCACCAGTTTATTGACTATCCTTATTGCATATTATAAATGAGCTAAACTGGATTACTAATAAACTAATGCCCTTTCTAATGTCATCTGCAAATTTTTAGTTAAAGTGAACCAACACCCATTTCCCAAAATGGGTGTTGATTGCACTGTGGGGTAGATGGGGGGATTGCTGATGTCCTCCATGTCCTGGTGGTCGCGTGATATGTGGTATGTAGTTCACTTCCTGATTTCCTGGCCCCAAAAGAACTCTGAACCAATGAGGATCCATCAATGGTCGTGGTTTAGGCAGGGAAGCAAAGAAAATGTACAAAGAACAAGGATGCCCCCCTTGTGCTAGATACAGGTTTGGCCAGCCCTGTTTTTGTATAAAATGGGTGTTCTTCTGCTTTAATTGTCCCATTTGCAACTACTGGCATCACTTCCTGACCAAAGATTTTGATGTAACAAATACACATAGCAATTTCAAGCTTAATAATGCGCTTTTCAGAATTCCATGAAAAGCTAAGTGGAATGCGCATGGCCGAGAGCTACCAGTATTGCAGTTTCTAATAATGATGAATTCCATATAATAATTTGCTTGTACGCTTGCGAAATAAATCTGATTATTTATATAAAACTATTATGGCCACACATTACACAGGCTTTTAGTTTGAAGCCGAAAACCTGGCAGTTTAATTGCTTGATTTAAATTTTCTGTGGCCACACAAAAAAATGAGAAACAAAGTCGGCTGAAACATTGCTTTTAATTATGTAAATTTATATCTGAGGAGCCAAATTTACACAAAGCAATACCATTAATTATTTATTTGCTTATTAAGGTGGCCTGTGTGTTCCTGGGGCTAATTGACTGACAGCATTTCTTAAACGTGCTTCTGAATTGCATTGCGCTGGCGTGATAAGATCGTGTTTCCCCCCCGCGTCCTCTCCCGGCTGTCATTTTTTTGAGATGTCTGTCACTCAACTCTATAGAAGTACAAGAATAAAAAGAAAGCAAAATAATGGAAGCAAGGAGCATGGGGAAAAACTGAAATGCAGGCACAACGCCGTGAACTTCAGGGGAAGAAGCACCAACCTGCAAGGATAAATAAATGGAAATGAATAGGGGGCTATTAATAGTAGTAAAACGCTAACCATGACATTTTAAATATTTTATATATCATTAGGTACAAAGACTTGTCATAGAATGAAATAATAACTAGTATACCCAAGCTGGAAGCTCCTGGAAGAGGATCGGAACTAGATAATGACTCAGCAAGTCGCTGCTAAATTTAAGCAAGTGAGCAAATACAGTGCCTTATTTTTTACCATATAAGACGCACTTATTTTTCCCAAAAGTGGGGGTGAATGTCAATGCGTCTTTTAGGGCAAATGTAAAAAAAAAAAACAACAACAAAAGAAATTAAACTCACATTGATCCACACATCCCTGCTGTTTTGGCTTTCTCGCCCTGTACATTGTCCCCACTGCCGCTGCTTCTTCCGGTGGCTCCTGCACACATAGAACACACACCTTGCTCCATTCAGCGAGTGGGTGTGGCAGACACTCGAGCGTCACCCACGCCCACCCACTGAATGGAGCCGGGTGTCTGCACTGTGTGTGCAGGCACTGCCAGAGAAGAGGCAGCAGTGGAGACAGTGGGCAGCATGGACGGCAGGGACATCGGGGGGCAATGGACATGTGAGTTTTTTTTTCTTTTGCCTATGGGGAATGGGAAGGGGGAGGCCACACTGCCTATATGGGAATAGGAGGGGGGAATGTACACTGCCTATATGGGGAATGGGAGGGGGGATTCCACATTGCCTATATGGGGAATGGGGGGGTGCCACTCTGCCTGTTAGTGGGGGATTATGGACCTTGCCTATTATTTGGTTCTTGGGGGGACGGTGTATAGCGACTAGCTTCCTTAACTTCCTTAACCTGGCTTGATAATCATCTGATTGGTTGAGGCAGAGACAGCAGGCTTAACCTCATCTGTATTATCAACCTCATCAGATAGAGGAGATCACAGTTTTGTGTTCTGGTAGCTAAAGCATTCTCACCTGAGGAGGTCAATACAAAATGAATATGCAAAATATGTGTTTGAATGTGCTACCTACCACAAGCAGATTCCCCTTAGCCCCATAAAGTTATTATGCAGCACCCATCCACTCATCAGCCCCTAATATGAATACGCAAAGAGTGTACAAATCACCACTTACCCCCCCCCCCCCCCGCCAAATTGATATCTAGAGTGTGCACTGATCCCCAGCCAACAAAAGATTATGCATAGTTCCAAAAAATAAACTTACAGGTGGTCTCCCAGCCACAGAAACATCCTTAGAAACGCAGGGGGTGGACAAGTGGTTAAATGCAGACTATACCAGTGGCACAAGGGATTAAATGCAGACCTTGAGAAGGGCATTAATGCAAAGGGTGCAAAGGAGGGAACAGGGAGCTGAGCATGTAGGAACTGCCATGGGTTAAATGCAGAGTGGGGGGACCCAAAGGGCTACACTGTGACAGTCTGTGTGGCAGAGAGGGTGCAGGGTGTTAAATGCAGACTGTGTGGGGGGTTCATAGAGTTAAATGCAGACAGCGCAGTGGGAAGGCCATCGATTCAGGATGCCCCTGTAAAGCAGACCCTCCAAGCTCCTATTAAAAATAATATAGCATATAATGACTTATATATCTTATATTTCAATTGCCTTCAATAGCCTCCCTAAATTAAGCCTAACATGGGTCTCTCCACATACTGGCTTGCGACTCTGTTTTGGTACTCACGGGGAGGCTGATTCATCATTAGCGGCAGGTAGCGACAGATGAGCGTCTGTAGCAGGTAGTCGCAGTGCTCGGCCGTGAGTCACTAGTTTATAGCGACTCAGTCACTGTTCAGTAATGTTGAATACATTGTGAGGAGTCACTATTTGACCAGTACAGCGCTGTATGGGAGCGCATGTTAGCGACTGCTCATAGCGACCGACTCACACCATATTCAGCAAAAAAACAGCCTCACAAATCTCTGGCGCTGAAAAATGCTTGTTTGAAGCCCACAGCGCTGGAGGCGGTGTGTTTAAAGTGTGTTTTCCAGCATCTATCCACTAGTAACAAAGCGAAAACATATGGATTTACATTGTAACTACATGAACACTTTAATGGCAGACCTGTAATGTCATTTCTGAAGGAATTTTTTAAAAATCATAAAAATTTGAAAAAACAGCTTTTTCAATGTCAGAAGAGGTCACAGAATTATTTGTGATTTTTTGGCAAAAAAAAAAAAAACCCGGTTTAAAGAGAAGAAAAGGTTCGTCCATTGAAATGTATTGGAGAGCGACAGGTAGCGAGAGGTCATCCCTGGCGCTGTGCAAAGCTGAACGCTGGCGCTGTTCGCTGAGGCTGTGAAAATGAGGAATCAGACGCTACATGGCGCTATCCCAGTCGCTAAACAGATTCTGCTTGATAAATGTGGAATTGCGTGCCGTGTCCGGTGTTCACCAGTCGCTATCTGTCGCTACCTCACATTAACCTGGCGCTACCTGACGCTATCCCTTCTTAAATAAGGGCCTAAGTCTCACTCCCCATACAGCCAGAAACCTCCGCCCTAGTGCTGATGAGAGCCTAAAGCTCGAAACATGTGTCCACTAGTTGGATGTGTCTGGCTGTGTAAATTTCAAGCTAATCCTTGGCATTGCACTCTTAGCATTTCTAAGGGCCTTGGATGGCACAGAGACATAAAGAGATTATTTGCATAGCTCCGCCTTCTGTAAGAATAGATGGGTAATGCTATCTGTCCTTGGACTGGGTACTGTGCAAATACTTTCTATTCTAGGAAAGCCCCTCTGTTCCTTTACCTAAGTAGAGTGTTTTTTGGTCTCTTTAGCCCCCCAATATTAAGCCTAACATGTGTCTCTCCACATACTGGCTTGCGACTTTGTTTTTATATTTCAATACAAAATGTGTGGTGTAATGAGGAGCATCAGTTACTGACACAGGGGACCCTTACAAACAGAGGGCCCTTACACACTGTGCCTTTCCCTTGCGTTGCAGTGGAAATAAACTAGTGCAGCATATTGTATATGACGCTGTGTCTCCATTGCCGTGTGGTGTAGTGGCTGCCCTGTATGCCGCCCTGATATTTCATGTCATCTAATGGAGGAAGCTGTGACAGAAGTGGCAGCAATGGACAGTGAAGAAGTGGCAGCAGCAGGAGACATTGAAGTGCTGGCATCAGTACCCTGCACATGGAGAAGACCCTGCATTGGCGAGGGCAGGAGGAGGATGGACCGACGACAGAAACCAGTGTCAGAAGTGTGGACCAGGAGGCGGTAGTGAGAATTAACCCTGTCACTGCACAGCTATGCAGGCTAGTAATACATGTGCTTTACCTGAACTGTCTATATACTTTTACTGTCTATGTTGTGGTTGCTCTGCAGGTAAAACACTGCATGCAACGGTTTGCATAACACGGCACAGAGACATTTACGGGCAGAGTTTTATTCTCACCTGTATCACATTGAAGTATTTCTACCACCTAGGCCTCTTTCACATTGTGCATTTCCACAAATGCAGTGCAGCACCTTTGTTGTGACATGGTGCAGGGCAAGGGTGGGAGCAAAGGCAGAGGCGCGGGCAACTGGAGATCAGAGGTGGTAGAAGCAGCAGGAGAAGGTGGTGCAGAAGATTATGTAGGAGGGGTCAGAACCCAGCATCCTCCTCCGGTCCGTCACCTGCTGCTACCATCTTTATTGTGTCCTTCCACCTGCTTTTTCAGTCCTTTGCTCCAGCAAGAAGAATAAAGAACCTGTTGAAAGAAGGTGGCTGTAGCAGGCACCGGACAGAAGGATGAAGGCCAGTTACATCAGGAGGGGACTAGCGGCAATTGACTGAAAATGGGCCCTTTCACTGCACCACAATGCAACCACCCAGCCGAAGCGGCACGGGAGCCGCGTGCGCAGGTGTTCCTGCTGCTTTTTCCCTATCTCTCTCTGATTATTAGGAACAGTTGTGTGGTCAGCACTATGGCTTGGTAACTTTTAATTGATTATTGTGTCGGATTGGCTCTATTCTATTGCACTATGCACTTTTTGTGTCCTTAACTGTGAAAAACATTTTGGAGGGGTTAATCACGTTATATACTGCATAACATTATTGGATTATTCTATATATAAGTGTGTATTTATTCTTCTCTTGGGGTATTGTATTTGGTTTTATTAACTGAGGTATTGGATCTAGCACTTGTCACTTTATTAGGACATTTTGCACATCAGTGTGATTTATTGTGGGGTTAAATAGGTTATGGTTTGATTTTGTGCCGGTACAAACCATTTTGCAAAAAAGAACCCCCTCTACTATTATATTGTGTGGGTTTTTTCTGTTTCATTAGAGATAAATATTTATTAATGATAATGAATTGTCCCTCTTTATGGGCAATCTTGAATATCAATTATGTGTTAAGTCAGGGAAAAGGCAGCTGTTTTTAATTTGTGTGTTTGTTGATTGTCATTGTGTTTTGTGTGTAAACATTTTTTCTCACATTAAAAGTCTTTTGTATAGATTCTACTGTTTGGTGCTCCTTTTTGAGGTGGATGTGACAAGGTGGATCATAGTCCCTCTTGTTGTTGCCACAATGCAATGTCGGTATATTCGAAATGGCACCCCCCATATGTTCTCAGGCCCCACTTTGGCACCCCCTGACCTGCTGCACGTGAGGCAAGTGACCCCCCCCCCCCTGCTCCCCCTAGCTACACCCCTGGGCTGCCTTGAAGTGGGTAAAAAATGCAGTGTAATGCAGTGTACTGATGTGAAATAGACCAGTTAGTTTTATGAGCAGTATGTAATTCCCACGTGGAGTATTTTTTCCTCCAATGCCATGAGAGAAGATGTGAAAGGGGCCTTTAGACTCTCCATCTGACCAGCCATCTATCGGTACATACCTAAATCCATCTCTGAGGTTTCGGAGAAAGTGAAATGATCTAAAAACCTAGGATAATGATTAATTCATCCATGCCCTTCAAGAAACTGGCACACTATGGCTAGAACCATTTTAAAGCAGGTGAATACTGATGTAAATATAGCCCAATATAAACTACGAGCTTTTGGACCATTTATAATTTATCTCCTGTTTTCATATAAATTCAGCACACTACAGGCATTTTATAGCATCAGCAAGTGTGTGAGCATCCCAAAAAAATAAAATCTGAACAAGTGCAGCATTTCACCCAGTGGTATAGCATTGCGCATTAACATGCTGTTCATTCCGTTGCATTGATGGTTATGGTTATTAACATGAATTTGTATAGTGTCATGTTAATCTGCCAGGCATTGCGGTGGGAAGAGCAAACTGACATATGGAAACAAATCAAACAGATGGAAAATTTTGCTTCTATGTTGCTGCTGAATAGATCTGTCATTTACGTCTCCATATAATGTTTACCGCATAGAAGAACGTTTTACACTTTCTTTTTATTGATTGTTGATTGATTATTTGATTGCTAAGTATAAAAATCTATAAGGTATCATCTTTTGACTTTATAGATCTAATATTAATTAATTATTACCAGTGTAACAAAAATGCTGTAAAAACAGCAGTTAGATAGAAGTATACTCATGCAGTCACCATCAAGGCAGTACATAGGGACAGACTGAGCCAACAATCAGGCTGGGATATTCCTATAACTTTCACGGGCTGTATGTTGCCAAACGTAATATCTTTGACCACGCTGAAAGCACGTGGGACCTAAATACAGAGTCCGGAAAAGATAAGAAAACCTCCCCGCTTTTCCAATCTGGGGAACCGGATGAGCCTGTAGAAGCGGATTCCATTTACAAGGACATTCCCCCCACACAGTAATGAAAGGACTGAGGAAGGCAGTTCCCGAATGGTTCACAACCTAAACGCACTGAAAGGACTGAGGAAGGCAGTTCCCGAATGGTTCACAACCTAAATGCACTGAAAGGACTGAGGAAGGCAGTTCCCGAATGGTTCACAACCTAAATGCACTGAAAGGACTGAGGAAGGCAGTTCCCGAATGGTTCACAACCTAAACGCACTGAAGAAGCCGTTAGAGCGAAACGCGTATGTAAATTTACCTCACTTGCTACAAACGAGGGATTACATGCAAACCTATTTTACTTGCTACAAAAGAGGGATCACAAGCCCAACATTCTTGCTACAAACAGCACTTGCTACAAACAAGGGACTATAAACCCAATATACCTGTTATAAACAGGAGAGTAAACAGAGAAACAACCCTGAATTAAGGGCTGCTCACCAAAATAATCGGTGAAAAGAAACCCTTTGTATATAGTATATATTGTAAAATATTTTCCTTTTTGTTTTTCTACCGTTATATGCTTAGTTTATTATATTTCTTATATATTTTTTGTATTTTGTATTGCTTATGAAAATGTAGATGTAATTGCTAAGAATAAAAACTGCTTATTGCATTTAAAAATTCAACAAAAGCAACCTTTAATGGGAAACAACAAGGCGCACCTGGAACCCGCTTAGAGGGTGCCACACAGGGCAATTACGTAAGACCCTGAAGACACCACTCTAAGGGGGACCAACTCAAACTTATTCTTTATTTCTCTCTGAACTCCGGTTCAGAAGCGCCTTGCCCAAAACTACTTGGTACCTCCCAGACCAAAGAACACCCCCCCTTCCCCCCCACAAAACAAACGTAATATCTACCATTTATGATCCTATACTTGGTCTCCTGCTTATCCTTTAAACCTGATGGGGAAAGCATTTTTTGTCTACATGCCACTATAAGCCTGAATCAGAGCCTCTCCTGTATGCATTCACACATTTTGGGCCGTGTTTGCTTTATTCCCGGGACTTTTCAGTTTGTGTACGCGAAACCATGTATTAGCCACATTAATCGCGTCAGACCGAGTTTATGTGTTCTTGCATGCATATGTTTATGGATTTAGCCTGCACTTTTACATTATTCTGAGCCCTGACTTTGCCTTTGGCAGGGCGATAAAAACGGTAAAGTTAACAGTTTAAAATCACGCCCTATTTTTGGTACACACTTCCGGGTTTCGCTGGGGCGCTTCACGCAGCTTGAAAATGGTGGAAGAGAACCAGCAACATGGCACCAACCCTCTTCACCTGCAACTAGCAGGAGTAAATCATGCTGGTAAGTACGCATGCTATACCATGCTTCGCCTATGCATGCTTGACGCTTTACAAGCAGGCAACTGGGCAGACAGGTGACAGACTGGCTGGTGGGGCCAAGGTACATGGCGGGACGAACAGTAATGGCGGAGGCCTGGTTTTTACAGACAAATAGGGTTTTGGGTCGACTTCAGAGCGCAAAAATGTGCCGACCACAAACCTGGCTGCCTGTTGAAGGCCTAGACCTTAAACAGGCCAAAGTTAATAAGCCATCCGTACGTACTGCAGTGGTAAGCAGGGTCACCCCATTTGTCATCCAAAAAGGTGTATGTCACGGATGTCAGAGAACTTGTAATCAAACAGGTGTAAGTCACGTTTGGCCAATAAACTCACACGCAACTCAGCTTTGGCTTAAACAGTGTAGCTCTGCTTTATTGACTTCACATCACAGTGTGCTCACGGCACATTCACAAGCTAAAGCTGTAACTTCCATATAAGCAAATTTCTAATACCAACGTATAAATCCAATATTCACAGTGCACAGTTCACAGTTGATCACGGTAGCATAGTGCCTACTCCACCCCACTTTGATGTGAACACTAGCTCACATTTAGGCAGGCAATCACGCAGGGCATTGGTTGCTAAAGGAGAAACTTGACCTAAGAAATATTGGTCACAACTTAAATTCAAGGCTTCCAGTGGTCCCACTAGCATGAACATCAATCAGTGAATGTCCAGGGACAAAACTCCCAACTGGGTTCAATACTTCCCCGGGGCTTAAGGGTTCCTAACAGGGACAGCTGCATCTTACCGGAGGTCAGGGCCATTTCTCAGCCTTGCACACTCACATCAACAGGTGGCTCCTTCTCTGTTAATTCCACGCCAAAGGCACCCTCATGGGTTCTCTTTCTCCCAACAGTGTCCTCTCCAAGCATCAAAAACCCCTTGCACACCAAAGTGGTTGCTGTTCCTGCCACTCTCTTATCTGGCACAAAACGATCTTTTATATGCTGACCTACCCAGTAACCTACCATGAACTCCACCTATCATACCCCTGGTATATAGAGGGACTCCACCCAATACCTATAGCTGGGGGCCTAACCCCACCCCTATAGTCTAACTCTACCCCTTCTGATCTCTTATTAATGGGTGTCCCACCCTCTTTTCTCTGGTTATAAGATAGACCCACCTGCTACCTACCTGTTATAAGACAACTCTGCCCTTGTATCTTTTATTATAAGGTTGCTCCTCCCCTTGCCCTCCCATCTGCCATCCTGTTGAAGGACAAAAGTAAAGAGGGGAGGGGGCTGCCCTCCGGAGCAAACTCTGCCACGTAAGGTCACCCACCTCCACTAGCAGACACCACACATCCCAAACTAGGGATAACTGGATGATTCCAGCCTCCCAAGCAAGGATGAAGCTGTCCAGCCAGAAGCAGCTCAACTCTGCTGACGACCTGATGCCTCCAGGGTGGATAATCTGCACTAGAGGTCCCCAAGGCATCCCCACTGCACCAAGGGCAACCACCGACCTCCCTCCCCACCCAACCAGAAAACGTGCAACCGGGATAAGGGCTGTGGATGTACATCCCCCAGCAAGGGTAAGCCCCACTCTTGCCTTCCACTTCTAGGCAAGGGAACTCTCTGTGTCCTCCTGTACTAACCCTTCCCATTATCCCTTGCAGAGGTTGTGGCTGGATGTGCTGGGGACACCCAGGGATGCCACGGGACTCCCCAGAAAGACTCATCCTGCTGTCTGGAGAACCCATGTCTGGGGTTTACAGCTTCCCCATTTGGGCACACGTGAAAGCATTAAAACAGTTTTTAGCTGTTTCCCTGTACACTGTTTTCGTTTAGATGCCACATTTGCATCAATACTTATGTACGTACAAATATACCCCACAACCTTTCAATAAAAAACGCCAGACTCATCCAACACAAAAAAACACATTAGTAGTAAGTGTGTGTCATCCACTTCTAAGATGGCAAGTGAACAGATATTACATTGGTTCACATCCCGATTTAGGATGCTCCGCCAATCACTAGCTTTCCTCCAATCAGCTTCTTTGGCCGCACATAATATTGTGCTGCTGAAGAAGCTAAATGGAATCCTAGCCGCACTTGCATTCCTAGGCTGTGTAACGGCCACGCCAGCCATTCGGTTACGGCAGGCGTGACCGCGCATAGCTGGAAAAAGATGCAAGTGATGCTGCTGCTGACCGCTTATGTGCTGTGCGCTTGTCGGTGAGGTATGCATACCAGGTGATTAGGGGGTTTCAGACAGCAGGGCATCCTAAATCAGGATGCCATAGAAAGAGGGAATCAGACAGTCCTCTTTAAAGTGATCCTATAGGAAAATAGGAAGTTTATGTCATCACTTTCTATCCCCAGCCCAGTGCCTTTGGCCAATATTCATAAAAACACGAACAGGGTGCAGTCTGCTGTTCGAATGATTGGCCGTATTGCTCCCTGGTGCTTTCCAGCAATTATACATTCAGTTAAACACAGCTCAGCATTGGTGGTCAGTCTTAGCAGTTATGATAACTGCCATTATGTGGCAGTTTACCTTGGAACTGAATGAATTAGCATATGACCACTATTCAACATAATGATTCCTGTTAGTGTTTTTATAAATATTGGCCAAAGGCTTTAGTGAAAAATGAAACATAGGCTGTTTTGGGGCACTGGGCTGGAGACAGAAGGTGATGACATAAAGTTCTTATCATTGTATAGGTACAGTTTAACAAGGTCTGTGCTAGAAATGAGTCTAACTAAATGAAAAGGGCAAGCGGGGCAGCATTGGGGCAAGCTTTAGCTTTTTAGCTTTATAGTGTATGTTTCTTATCCCATCCATCATTTTGACAAGCTATTCTTCTGTACGGGTTTACTTATTTTTTTAACTTAATCAATTACCAGGATCTCAATCCCACCACATGCTGTGTATATGTGGATGTCACCTACAGACCATGCACTGTGCGGCTGCAGTTAATTCTACTGCAAGTGAGAAGGGTGCCACCATGTAATTAGGGGTGCTGAAACTCCCCAAATCAATTCCTAGGTGTAGAGGAGTGAAAAATGCTCAATTATTTATCAAATTACCAGTCCTAGGGCTTCAATTAATAGCCTTGAATCTGGCAGCATGGAGTTTTTGTGAGGGGCACTTGTAGTGTGGGGTAGTCTGATTAATGGAATAAAACACACCACACCAGATAAATAAGAACCCATTTAGAATTTAACGGTTGAATATTAGGCAAACTATTGAACACAATAGTTGGTGTATATAGCCACTGGATTAAGGCAATAAATGACTGTAGAAGAATCTAGTATAATTTCTACTTGAAGAATATGGGGGGATATCTCAAACAAAGGATAAACTTGTATTTAGGTCACTTTATCATATATGGCTATCTGGATAACTTTAAAACACACTGTATGCTCTGTGTAATTAAAATAATCTATCAATACACACAATTTATTTAAATTGTAAGAGGCCGATTCATAATAGCGGCAGGTAGCAACAGTTGAGCGACTGTAGCAGTATTTTCACAGTGCCCGCTAGTAGTCGCTGTGCTTGGCCATTGTTCGGTTGTTGATTGAGTCTGTGTGAGTCGGTGTGGCGTAATGTTGAATACAAGGTTACGAGTCGCTATTTGACAGGTTCAGCGATGTATGGGTGCGCATGATAGCGACTGGTCAGAGCGACCGGCTCCCACCATATTCATCAAAAAATCATGCTCAAATCATGCGCTGTGAAATGCATGTTTAAACCCCAGAGCGCTGGCGGCGATGTGTTAAAAGTAGTTTTTTAACCCCCAAACCACCATATTTTTGGAAACCAAAAAAAAAAAAAAAATTTTTAAAGAATTTAGTAATATGAATACCAGACCTGTAATATCAATTCTGCACAATTTTTTTTTTTTTTTTTACCTTAAAAAAATTATCTAACATGGCAGAAGTGGTCACAGAATTTTTCACATTTAAAAAAAAAAAAAAAAAAAAAAAAAAAACATTAATAATTAATTATGAATATTTAAAGATTGTTCGATTGAAATGCATTGGAGAGCGCCAGGTAGCGAGAGGTCATACCTGTCGCTGTTCAAGGTCGGACGCTGGCGCTGTGGGCTGAGGCTGGAATAATGATGAATGATTCGCTATCTGGCGCTATCTCAGTCGATAAGCAGGATCGGCTTGATAAATGTGTGATTGTGGTGGGGAGCCGTCGTTCTTGTGGCGGTGCCCATCATTACCGGCCGCTCACCAGTCGCTACCTGTCGCTATTCCTTCATAAATAAGGGCCTTAGATTAACTCTATATAATAAACTTCCGGTAGATGATGTGTAACTGTGCTGTAAATAGTGAGGAGAACTGAGAAAAGTTCACCAAACGATCTTGGTGGTCCTGGTGGTCCTGTTATTGCTGACTAAAATGATGCTGTTTCTTTAAATATTTTCCGGATATTTCTTTCTTCAAGTGGTCACGGCCTCAAAAACTCTCCTAAATAAAATTACCAAGGGCGTCGAGTCCATTTCTTTGTGCTCCGCGGGAGGCTTCACACAGAGCAGAGGTTTGTTAGCAGAGGTTTGTTATATGTCGGTTACACACTAATAGGTATGGGAGGGACAGGATAGATAAAAATAGAGGAAAAATGCTGAACATACAGTGGGGTGCAAGCAGAGGTGGACTGGCAATAGGGAGACCTGGGAAAATTGGGGCTGCTGCTTCTAACACCCCATCCGATTTCTGCTTTCCTAGTCTCCATCCCGACCCCTCTGCAACTGACCCACTGAACCCTGCAGGTAAGAAGCACTAGGTAATGTTTTGCCCCTGTATGTCAGCAGTGGCTTGTTGCGACCCCCATCCAATTACTTGCAGCCATGTGGATGCAGATAAGCTCAGTGTACATTAGCATGGACCTGATGTTCTTCAGTGATGCCTCTTTGCTATTGATAGCAGCAAGACTGGGGGATGACCATTTGATCTCCAGCCATGTGTTGCCAGACCCAGTGCCCCCTATACCTGTCTGGTTTATACCTGGCTTTTGTAAATAAAAAAAAGGAGAAAAAGCTACTGCATGGCTTTTAAAAAAAAAAAAACGTGGTGTCTGGAATATTGCCTACAGCAGGTCTAAATGAGTTTAAGAGGCCGATTCATTAACAGCGGCAGGTAGCGACAGTTGAGCGACTGTAGCGGCATTTTCAGAGCGCCTGCTAGTAGTCGCTGTGCTTGGCCGTTGTTCAGTAGTTGATAGCGACTCAGTCGGTTTGCCGTAATGTTGAATATTGGGTGAGGAGTCGCTATTTGACAGGTTCCGCGCTGTATGGGAGCGCATGATAGCGACTGGCCATAGCGACCGGCTCCCACCATATTCATTAACAAATCACGCTCAAAAAATTCTCGTGCTGTAAAATGCATGTTTAAACCCCAGAGTGCTGGCGGCAATGGGTTAAAAGTAGTTTTTTAACCCCCAAACAACCATATTTTTGGAAACCAAAAAAAACAAGTTTTTTAAATAATTTTGTAATATGATACATTAATATCAGACCTGTAATATCAATTCTGTACTTTATTTTTTTTAATTTTTTTTACCTTAAAAAAATTATTAAAAGTGGTCACAGAATTTTTCACATTTAAAAAAAAAAAAAAAAAATTAATTATGAATATTTAAAGATTGTTCCATTGAAATGCATTGGAGAGCACCAGGTAGTGAGAGGTCATACCTGTCGCTGTTCAAGGTCGGACGCTGGCGCTGTGGGCTGAGGCTGGAATAATGATGAATGAGTCGCTATATGGTGCTATCTCAGTCGCTAAGCAGGATTGGCTTGATAAATGTGTGATTGTGGTGGGGAGCCGGCGTTCACGTGGCGGGGCCCGTCATTACCGGCCGCTCACCAGTCGCTACCTGTCGCTATCCCTTGTTAAATAAGGGCCCAAGTTAAAGTGAACCAAAACCTAGGATTTTGAGTATCCTGGGTTTTGGTCCTTTCCCCCTGAGTGAAACCCCCCAGATTGCCTAAGGCAACTCACCTCTTTCCGGTTCTATGGCACATGCGCGGCCGCTCATCCAATCAGCGCACTCGGAGACGCTGTCACGTTGTCTAAGGCTTCGTCTAAGGTGAGCGGCTCCGAGGGTGCTGACAGACACATCCTCCGCTTCCCTCTAACAGGTAGCGTGCCTTCACCGCCCACTCACAAATGCCTGGTGCGGGCATGCGCCCTGCTAGAGGGATAGTGGAGATGTGGCCACAGCTTGCGCATGCGCTGTTGGACCGGGAAACAAGGTAAGTGAATGCGGCGACCTGGGGGTTTCACACAGTGGGGCATACCGATTTTGGATGCCCTGGGGGGGATTGATCGGCATGGGTTTTGGTCTCCTTTAAGAGTGTAAAAAGTAAAAAAAAAAACACTTGAATCGCACATTATACACATGCAATTTATTTTTTTAAGTGCACTTTTCATTAAAAAACTGCATTTACTGTATCAATCCATATATGTCTAAATGCTTATGTACATCTCAGTTTGCCTCTTATTAAAAAAAGTTTGAGCGTTTTCGCCATAAAAAGGCCTGAAATGAAGACCACTCAACAGCAAAATGCTTCCCTTCGTTATCCAACGGCTTTAGCTGAAGAACTTCTCAAAATTTCCATAGCTCGCTATGTTCTCATTAATTTCAGACATTGTACAAGAACACTTGACAGGGCTCATGAGGCCCTGAGCATTACAAGGCCTCCTAATCTCTGTGCACTATAATTTTATTAGGAAACCTGTCATTTATTATGTAAAGTGGTGTTCAAATAATAGAGGTATCTTCAAGTGCACACTCCAGGTAGCAATCTACCAGGTTTTGTAAACAAAGATGAGAACCCTGTAATTTCCTCTTCGGGGAATTAAGGTCAAACAGCCACTTAAAACCCTGGCTTTTAATGAAATGCAGGTGCTGATATTTCAAAGCTTTACTAAGTTGACTAATATGTGGGGTTTATCTGTGATCTGTAGTCTTAGACCAAACTGATAATATCTTTCAGAGTGAGTTCACTTTCAAAAGTAATAACTACAGAAAAATATGGAGTCAACAGCTAGAGATTACCTCCCATAGAGAGACCCAATGCACTATGGGAAAACAGAAGTGATATAAGGAACCACCCACTTCCTATTTCTTCAGATAGACATGTGATAATGAGAGAGAGAGCAGATTCATCGTGTGTGAGAATATATAATATCACACATAAGAGAAGGGTGATGGGTATAAGTGGTGGTTGACACACAGGAGAGATGGATAACCAGAATATTCTGCTAGACAGTAATCATGCTAGGACAGCTCTGAAGGAGAAACACAGTTTAAGCCTAGAAGGAACGGGATGGTCACATACTTTAAGGTACCAACAGTTTCTAGTGTAGTGCATGAATGCAAGGACTGTCCTTCGCATGGGCCAGATTAATTGTGGTGGAGGCCCTGGGGCACAAAATCTGGTGAAGGCCCCAGGTACAGTATTGTTTTTTCCTTTAAAATAATAGTTAGGGATGAGCGAACCGGTTCGGACGAACCGGAATTCGCTCCGAATTTCAGGGAAAATTCGATTCGGCACGAACCCGAATTTATTTGGTTCGTTCCGATCTAATATTCCCTGCAATAATAAAAAAAAGAAATGCCGGCATGGTGGGAGCCTGCCCGCTCCCACCATGCCGGCATTTTTTCAGATGAGCGATTCGTGAAAGTTCGATTCGGGCGAACCCGAATTTCTTGGGGAAATTTGGCGAATCGCCCGAATCGAACTTTCAAGAAGTTCGCTTATCATTAAATAGTCCAGCCAAGTAACTGATTGGTGGTTGTCCAGCCTGAGGAAATGGGAGTTACCCACGGAATGTGTGGATGCTTTGGATGCTGGCGGGTGGTAGAGAGACCTGGTGACTAATCTGTAATTTTTTAAGTGTTATTGAATTACTGGATTGTTTGGGTTATTGGATTTTATATATATTTTGTTGATTGTTTTTTTAGTGACTGAAGGGGTCCCATTTAGGGGGGGCGAGCTCCCTTTGGGAGCAGCATCCTTTACACCTTTTGTGATATGTGGTTTAATATAATGGTGCTTTGATTGGACAGCACAGCTTATTTTCACAGTATATCTATAGTGAACATTGCCCTGAGGAAGTGGTGTGGTGACACCACGATACGCGTTGGCGACGGTTTGTGGGGGCGCCTGTGGTCGGTTTGTATGCACGTTCCTTGCTCTCTTTCCTTTGGCCCACCCTGGTGCGTTGTCTTGTACCTGGTTAGGCTTTCACTTACCTTATGATAGGTTTATTATTGAGTCATATTTTGTTTGCATTTTGCACATATTTTGCACTAATTTGCACATGATTGATGGTATAGAGAGATTAATTCAATTTAATATAGATGTCTTTGAAGGAATACTTTTTTGGAATGAATTTATTCACTAGTATTATGTATAATATATGAGACCTCTGGCGCCCTCTGATGGTATTATGTTTTTATATGTGAATGTGTTTGTTTATATGTGGTTTTAACCTGTAGTCATTATGTAATAAATTGATATACTTTTTATATATCCTTGTAAGGTGGTGCCACTTATTCCATAGCACTTAGTGGAGAGTGTGGTCCTCTCCTCCCCCCCCCCCTTTGTGCATTTTGGTATTGTGCTTGGGTGGTTGTGCACACCATTACCTATTAATATATACTTTAGGTTAACAGACTGGTGCTGCCCATTTTTCTTGTTTGTGTCTATAGTGAACTTTTGCAAATTGCACAATCCTTTACACACTTTTGCACAATTTTTTTTTTAATTTATTTATGTATTTTTTTACTTTTTGTTTGTATGCATTTGGAGTATGCTAATATTGGATTTATTGATTATAGATGAAATATTGAATTTTCTCCCCACCATCTACGCATCCTTTATGTTTGATACTGGCTTTTTGATTTAGATTGGTGTGCCTCTTTTTGTTTGTTTGATACTGATTGGTGGTTGTCTGCGCCCGCCTACTTACTGGAACGTCAGATCGAGTCCCTTGTGCCAGCCTTTTGCCGGTGCGTGCTGCTCGGGAACTCCTGCTTTGCCATTCTGGGCTGGGGGGGTGTAGTTGCCCAGCTGGTCCAGCAGTTCCCTGCATTGAGCTGCCAGCAGATGGGCTTGGTGGCTTATGTGCAGTGAGCGGCCACCGATTGAAAGTTCTGCAGCCACCCATCACTGTAGCGTTACTGATGGCGGCTTTGCTGCTCTAGACTCTGCGTCCTGCCTTGTGGTGGCTTTGGCTGCAGGTTTGCAAAAACAAAAAAAAGTTTTGACACTGCTGCCGATAGCTTTGTTGTTGGCCCTGCGGCCCATCAGACCAAAGACTGAAAAGCCTCCTGGACCAGACCATAACCCAAAGGTTGGTGGAGGCCCCCTTTGCAGGGCAAATGGTGGAGGCTCCCGGGGCGTGCTCCCCTTGCGCTCTCCTCATAATCCGCCCTGGTTCAGCTGAAATGATTGCTGTTGTTCTAAAACAAGTGAAGGAAAGTTACTGCTGCTAAACAGTGTGAGCCCTCCACCGAGTAATACAGTGTTGTAAGGATTTATCTCACTTCTCACAGAGTCTCAAAGAATCCGTGATACCCCACACTGCTCTACCGTGTCTGTGGCGTGTGGGCATCAGAAAGCTGATCTGTAATACAAGGCTGGAAGGCTTTTATCCCTCTTCTTCCCCCCCCCCCCCCCCCCAACCACAGCCGGGTAAATCAGTATTGTGTCTGTTTTGCTGCCGGTCTTCCTGTGTATCAGCAAAGTGTGTGTGTGTGTGGGGGGGGGGGGGGGGTCTCCTTCTTTGTTTCTAAAGGCTGCCAGTTTTATAAATCCTGGTACCTTTGTCTCAGATCCTCTATCTGTGATTTTCATAATCCGGCACACATGTCTGCAGGTGACTCCAGCTTTGTCCAGTCCCCAGGCTCGTGATCCACATTCGCTACAGCCTGCTGTTGTGCATGCGCAAAATATTGCCAGTCGTGGGTATGCAAGGAACACAGTTAATGGTGCACACATGGGGTTAACTATCATCCATGTGCTAATTGTCAGCAAACTAGTGATGTGGATTTGTCAGATGACTAGCGACAATCTGGCTAATTAAGTTACACAGTTGTTTTTGTCAGCTGACTAGGAGAGAACCAGAGAAGCAATATGATGCCAGAAGATTTCCATGTTATCCTGCTGTGCCACTCTTGGAGGCCGATTCATTAATAGCGGCAGGTAGCGACAGTTGAGCGACTGTAGCAGTATTTTCACAGCGCCTGCTAGTAGTCGCTGTGCTTGGCCGTTGTTCGGTTGTTGACAGCGACTCAGTCGGTGTGCAGTAATGTTGAATATTGGGTGAGGAGTCACTATTTGACAGGTTCCGCACTGTATGGGAGCGCATGATAGCGACTGGCCATAGCGACCGGCTCCCACCATATTCATTAACAAATCACGCTCAAAAAATTCTCGCGCTGTGAAATGCATGTTTAAACCCCAGAGCGCTGGCGGCGATGGGTTAAAAGTAGTTTTTTAACCCCCAAACAACCATATTTTTGGAAACCAAAAAAAACAAGTTTTTAATAACATTTTGTAATAATATATTTTTTTTTTTTTTACCTTAAAAAAATCTAACATGGCAGAAGTGGTCACAGAATTTGTCACATTTAAAAAAAAAAAAAAAAGAAAAAACATTAATATGAATTAATTATGAATATTTAAAGATTGTTCCATTGAAATGCATTGGAGAGCGCCAGGTAGCGAGAGGTCATACCTGTCGCTGTTCAAGGTCGGACGCTGGCACTGTGGGCTGAAGCTGGAATAATGATGAATGAGTGGCTAACTGGCGCTATCTCAGTCGGTAAGCAGGATCGGCTTGATAAATGTGTGATTGTGGTGGGGAGCCGGCGTTCTCGTGGCGGTGCCCGTCATTACCGGTCGCTCACCAGGCGCTACCTGTCGCTATCCCTTGTTAAATAAGGGCCTTGGTGTCTGATTTCTGATTCTTGACTCTTTTAAATTAAACCCTTGCTGGACTTGCTATTCCGTGTATGACCCCTGGATTCCTTTTGGACTGGCTAACCCAAATAGGACCCTCGGCTATCACTTGTGACACCACCCCTGAGCTTGTGACCTCTAACCTCCACTTCAATTATATTGTCTGCCCTGCAGCAAACCTATCCTTTCCTGCTGGGGGCTCTAGAGAACACAAGGGTGATCCTTAGATTCCAAGCCTTCTTGGTCTAGGATTAGGCCTGAGCAGTAGTCTCTGGTGTCCACCTTGCTAGCAGTGGGAGCTTTGCCCCCCCCCCCCCCCCCTCTGCTACCAGTACTCACCCTATTACAATTACCTTGCTGACCACTGGGAAGTTTGCCTCTAGGGTTGTAGGTTTATTAAATCCACATACTCCTGCCTGGAACCTGGCCAGCCTCTTCCCTGACACACTGTCTTCTTCATTTGTTTCATTAATCCATGTATCCTTGTCTGGAATCCAAAAATCCTCTATGCACAACCTGACAGGCCTCTTCCTGGAATTATGGGGATTATTCATTCAGGGACAGCGGTAGGTAGCGCCTCGTAGCGTCAGGCAGCGTCTGGTGAACGCCGGGCGCTGTACGCAATACCACATTTATGAAAGTGAATCTGGTGAGCGACTAACAGCCCCATGTAGTGTCCGATTCATCATTAGAGGTGGCTCAGCGTATAGCGCCGGCGTTCTAGCTTCCAGAGCGCCAGGTATTACTTTTCGGCCTAGAAAAAGTCATTTTTGAAAACTTTTTTGATTTTTTATATTTTTATGCAGAATTGTCATTACAGGTCTGGCATTAAAGTGTTAATGTCACAATATTAAAACAATGTCATTCCATGTGTTTTTGCTTTCTTACTGGTGGATATGTGTTCAAAATGTAATCACACAGCGTCCGGCGCACTGTGCTATAGCGCCCAGCTTTAGAGCGCCAACGCTTTGTTTTGGTTTTTTGTTGAATATGGTGTGAGTCTCTGAGAGTCGGTCGCACTGAGCTGGCACTACCTTTCGCTCCCTGCAACGCTGCACTGGTGTTAGAGCGCCCAGCATACATCACATTCATCAATGCCAGGCAGGTTACTACAGTGACTGAGGCACTCTGTTACAGCTCCCGATACATGTTTACAGGGTCCACTAGCGGTCGCTCTAAGCGCCGCTATACAGACGCTCATCTGCCGATACCTGGCGTTAGTAATGAATAAGCCTCCACGTCCCTGTCAATTTTTTGAAACCATTGGAGCTTCTTTAGCACCCTGCACCTGGATATCCTATGTCGAGTTTGCCCTTGTATCCCGAGCAGATATTACTATCTTAAAGCGGAACAAAACCAAGCATGGCTGATTCCAGGGCCAGATTCCAGGGCAAGCCACTGACCTTCCCCTGGGGCATCTCGATTTGGTGTGTGACCCCCCGTTCACCTTCCCTGGTCCAATGCCACATGCGTGGGCTCTTGTCCGATCAGAGACGTTTGCTATGCCTATGCTATTCGGCAAACGGTTTTGATCTTCTGCAATGGGGAGCACAAGCACCCACAACGTACAGTGTACAGTAAAACACACATTTTCTAATATAAGTAAAAAAATGTAAAATACTAGAGGACATAATTTTGGCACACAAAAATATACACTTTGAAAAATTCAATCGAAAGTGAAGCTTCATTACTTATTTTCAGTGGTCACCGTGACTGTTGTCTCTATTGTGGTGGTTGCTATAATGTAACATAATAATATAATAATGATATACAGTACATTAATAGTATATACCACCAATATTAGATATTTACTCTGTACATTAATATGTTATTACCTGCTGTAATTAATAAGGCACTAACTGGCAACTTCAATGGGTCCAAAAAGGCTGTTTCTATACTAGAGGAGCAGCAAAAGCAGGTTGTTTTATCAGTGGCTTTACTAATCTTGAAACGGGGTCATATTTGTAATTTTTTAAAGACTTTATTATATTGGTTACCTGACAGAACTGGGGCGTAAAGTCCCATTTAAATTGGAATTCCACAAAGCTGGCTTGTATCCAGGCCAGAATAAGGAACAACTTTCTAATCAACCCTTTGAGTTAATTCCTTGAAATAAGCTGACACCCTGAAATTAGCTAGCCATAGTTCATTTTATTGCCCAGATGGACTTCCGTGGCATGACACCAATGCCCCTCTCATTTCAATTTGGGAGGCCTACTACTTTAAACTTATCTCCCAGAGAGGATATACTTACCAATCCGCAGGAGCTGGCTGCCATGGTGGAAACAGGAAGCTGCTGCACACATCAGAGCCTATGTCCTAGCGGCGTCTCACCAGAGATGTGCTTTGCGGGCAGCTCTACATTATTTAGGCCCTTATTTATGAAGGAATAGCGACAGGTAGCGACTGGTAAGCGGCCGGTAATGACGGGCACCGCCACGAGAACGCCGGCTCCCCACCACAATCACACATTTATCAAGCCAATCCTGCTTAGCGACTGAGATAGCGCCATATAGCGACTCATTCATCATTATTCCAGCCTCAGCCCACAGCGCCAGCGTCCGACCTTGAACAGCGACAGGTATGACCTCTCGCTACCTGGCGCTCTCCAATGCATTTCAATGGAACAATCTTTAAATATTCATAATTAATTGTTATTAATTTTTTTTTTTTTTTTTATGTGAAAAATTCTATGACCACTTCTGCCATTTTAGATAATTTTTTTAAGGTAAAAAAATAAAAATAAAAAATTGTACAGAATTGATATTACAGGTCTGATATTAATGTATTCATATTATAAAACTTGTTTTTTTTTGGTTTCCAAAAATATGGTTGTTTGGGGGTTAAAAAACTACTTTTAACCCATCGCCGCCAGCGCTCTGGGGTTTAAACAAGCATTTCACAGCGCGAGAATTTTTTGAGCGTGATTTTTTAATGAATATGGTGGGAGCCGGTCGCTAGGGCCAGTCGCTATCATGCGCTCCCATACAGCGTGGAACCGGTCAAATAGCGACTCCTCACCCAGTATTCAACATTACGGCAAACCGACTATCAACTACCGAACAACGGCCAAGCACAGCGACTACTAGCGGGCGCTCTGAAAATGCCGCTACAGTCGCTCAACTGTCGCTACCTGTCGCTATTAATGAATCGGCCTCCTCGTGGCTTCTTGCCTATTCCTATGTTGTTGTGGCATGGAAATACATGTTGCCCCACAGCGTAGACTTTATAAGATCATTACTTTAAGGATTGCTCATCTGTATAGCAGTGGGCTGTATTAATCTTGAAAAGGCCGTATAGTACCTTTTACAAAGCAGTTCCTTGTGCCATCCTGGATCCAGCTTTGTAAAGTTCTGATATAAGCATTACTTTTACAATAGGTTACCATACATTAGCTTTCCTTCTTATATGCCTGTATGTATTCAGTCCAGCTAACCTTCTTCTTTTTATATAACCTGGCTTTTGATATTTTCTCATCCCACAGCCTTGCGCATGTTTTGTGTACCCCTCAATGGGGAAGCTGGCTTTGTTTCCCAATGCCAATGATGCAGGTAATGGGGAGAAAGTGATAAATACCTGCAGTTGTGCTTACTAAGCAAGATACCTGCAAGACACTGATTACACTAAGCCCAGGGAAAAGCCCCCGGGGGATCGAAACCCCCTACAATGACAATTTCTCCTGACAAGGCTGCTGACTCCACAAGAGGGATTAAGCAAATGATGACAAAACTGCTACTTTCTGCATGGTAGATAAAGGGGGTGCGTTAGAAACTGATTTATCAGTGCAAAAATACATTAAAATATAAATGTACATTGAATAGCACTTGTAGTGTGGGAAAAATAACACTGTATCAGCGAAGGTTGATTGTGTACTGGAGAGAAAAATCAGTGACCAAAAATCTATTACAGGACATACCGTATTTGCCGGCGTATAAGACGACATTTTCCCCCTGTAAAACATGCCTCCAAGTAGGGGGGTCGTCTTATATGCCGGGTGCACCTGGGTCCAGGGGCGGACTGGCCATAGGGCGTACTGGAGCGGCGGCGGTGGCGGCGACAGGAACAGCAGGGACGGGCAGACCATCGGTAAGTGTGTGTGTGTGTGTGAGCGGCGGGGCGGGGGGAGGAGGGAGTGGGCTGTACTGAGGGATGCCCCCATGCCTGTACTGAGGGATGCCCCCATTCCTGTACTGAGGAATGCCCTCATGCCTGTACTGAGGGATTCCCCCATTCCTGTACTGAGGGATGCCCCATGCCTGTATTGAGGGATGCCCCGTGCCTGTACTGAGGGATGCCTCCATGCCTGTACTGAGGGATTCCCCCATTCCTGTACTGAGGGATGCCCCCATGCCTGTACTGAGGGATTCCCCCATGCCTGTACTGAGGGATTCCCCCATTCCTGTACTGAGGGATGCCCCCATGCCTGTACTGACGGATGCCCCCATGCCTGTACTGAGGGATGCCCCCATGCCTGTACTGAGGGATGCCCCCATTCCTGTACTGAGGGATGCCCCCATGACTGTACTGAGGGATGCCCCCATGCCTGTACTGAGGGATTCCCCCATGCCTGTACTGAGGATGCCCCCATTCCTGTACTGAGGGATGCCCCCATGACTGTATTGAGGGATGCCCCCATGCCTGTACTGAGGATGCCCCCATGCCTGTACTGAGGATGCCCCCATGCCTGTATTGAGGGATGCCCCCATGCCTGTATTGAGGGATGCCCCCATGACTGTATTGAGGGATGCCCCCATGACCGTATTGAGGGATGCCCCCATGACTGTATTGAGGGATGCCCCATGACTGTATTGAGGGATGCCCCATGACTGTATTGAGGGATGCCCCCATGACTGTATTGATGGATGCCCCCATCACTGTATTGAGGGATGCCCCCATGACTGTATGAAAGTATGACTGTAAGAAGCCACCCAGGGACTCTGGGGAAGGGAATTAACATGTTGAAATAAAATCTGATGTTCTTTTACATTTTATTTGGTGTGCAGAAGAGGGAGTAGTCTTATACGGTGAGTATATAACAAACTCTATATTTTGAGTGGAAATGTTGGGGGGGTCGTCTTATACGCCGGCAAATACGGTAGGAATTTCTGCATTAATACATATTTGCCCATCTAAAGCATTGGTTCTATGCCATCATTATTTAATGTTAAAAAGTTCATTTCCGTAGTCCAGCCATTACCTACAGTATATTCAAGTTCAGTTTTGGCTAGTGAAGGTACTTGCTTTTATTTGGACATGAGCCTCGATTCAGAGACACATTCGTCCGGACTTCCGTAGCTGTCTGTGAAAGTTTTGGTGGGTGTTTGTCATTTTTTTGCTTTTTTTCGTCCATTTTCTACTCGCATGAACGTTCGGGAATGCGCTTCCGATCAGCAAATCGGAACATTTCCGTTAGTTCGGATCATTTTCCAAACAAAATTGGAAATTTTCCGTTCGTTCAGAAAACTTCCGTTGATTCAGAGAGCTTCCGTCTGATTCAGAGAGCTGATTTCCGACGGATCACCACCCTATAAATCCGTTTCATTTCCGATCCACTTACGAGACCTTTGAGGGCTCGGATTGCTATTGTTGAACATGTTTTGCAGCTATGTGGAGAAGTCTGCGCGCCTTTAGCACCAAGGCATTGCATGTATCAGCATGGCCGAGGCCATAAATTGTATAGCAATGCATACCTGAATTAATACATTTCATGTATGCCTTATAGAAGCATTTTAATGCTGACCTTAATTAGTCCTTAGCATGTAAACATTTATTTTTCCACACATCCATATAATTGCTATATTTTTTTAGACTTATGTCCTTTGTGAATTGTTGAACTTGAATCTTAATTTGTGGTAGGAGTTCTTGTTTTAGTCGGTTACCTTTGCTTTGTGTAATTATTTTATATTTGGTTGCAGGAACTGCAAGATGTGCCACTCGCCCTTGCTCCTGATGGCCGTCCTTTGCCTGCAGAATGCGGGCCAGGGGTTCTCTAATCGGGCACTATGCAAAACCCGGGCTGTGGTGGCAAGGGCCCTCTGGCTTTTGAAGTCCAGATTTAGGTGTTTGGACCATACGGGGGGGGGGGGGGGGCACCGCAGTATGACCCCAACAAGGTTATACCAATATTTTAATTTACGTTTTTTAACAGGGACCACACGTGCCAGAGTGGCACAACTGAGTGTCAGGGTCCTTCAGTTGGTGGGCAAGATGCAGGAGCTGCGCAACTCGTTGGGGACCACAGATGAAGAATAATGTTCAGTGGCCTGCCATTGCTATGTATTTTGTTTTTTATAGTTGTTAAAATTTGAAATTTTCAAAATTTTTAACAATTTTATATTTTATGATGGAATAAAAAAAAAATGTTACATTGTCATTTCATTTAAAAAATACATTAACACAAAACTAATGGGCCCAGAAATATTTAAAGATGAATATTCACATGACCGAGAAGTGATTTGGGTAAGTTTTAGGGGGCTAAAATGGAAGAAGAACCTAACCAAGAAGTGGTTTGGGTGAGCTTTAAGGGTCCAAAAGGGAAGATGGAGGATAGTGCTAAGTGATTTAGCTAAACATTGTAGTAGAAGTGAGGGTGGCAAATATGTAGGCGAGCACTTTAATGAGTTAAGTTTGTAGTGCGCAGGTGCAAGATCGTAAGGATTTCCGTCTGGACGAATATTTATTGAAAAAGGGAAACGAACGGGAAACGTAAAGGATTCGTTGGAGGATACGATGGGAAAAGGGCAAAAACGAAAGCCTACGTTGTAACATGTGAAAATGAAACGGAAAAGTCTGGATGGAAAATGACATCCTCGTAATTCGTAATCTGCCGTACGAACGGACGGAAACTTTACAGAAGGTTTTCAATGCATGCATAGAATCGCTCGTACACTCATACGAGAACAGAAACAGATCGGAACTAAAACTGAAGTTTTTTTTGTCTCTCTGAATCGAGGCTATTGTCTTGGCCCCAAACTTTGATTAGCAACTCTGAGTTGCCTGCTTGTACTGAACCTTGGACATAAGGACAACAACTTGACATCTCATTCTACAGTTTGTCTGACTGTAAAACAGGTCAGACAATTTTGTTCTGTCCTGTTTTACATTTATTAATATGAAAAAGTTCTTATTCTAGCTGGCTGCAGACTAGTATGCATTTCATAGCTGTATAGCCAGAAAGAAGTAACTATTTTTAAACCAAGATGTTCTACAAGAGAGTACCCTAAATTGTCTTCCATACCTTTGACCTGTGTTTCCCAACCTTCTCCACGAGAGCCACCAACAGGTCATGTTTTGCAGATCTCAGTTTTGCAGTAAGTGTTTAGCTCTGCTGAAGAACTGCCATATTTTTGCGCACCATAAGATGCACCTGAACATTAGATGCACTTGGGAGAATAAGAAAAAAATATTTTGAACCAAATGGTTTGGTCCCCTCTCCAATCAACTTGTAACAGGCAGTGTGCAGAATCCCCCCAATCACCCCATAACAGGCAGTGTGCAGAATCCTCCCATTACAGGCAGTGTGTGGTATCCCTTCATAAGTAGTACTGTGCCCCCCCCCCCCCATAACAAGCAATGTGCAGAATCCCCCCAAATCACTCCATAACAGGCAGTGTGCAGAATTCCCCCTATTACAGGCAGTGTGTGGTATCCCTCCATAACTAGCACTGTGCTCAACCCCTTTTACAGGAAATGTGGCAGAAATCCCCAATTCCCCTCATTACAGGCAGTGTGGCAGAATCCCTCACCTCTAGTACAGACAGTGTGCCACAATCCGCCCAATTTCCCCATTACAAGAAGTGTGCCAGAATCCCCCCTAATCACCCTATTACAGGCAGTGTGAGGAATCCCCCCAATAACCCTTTAGTGGAACCCTCACATCACCCCATTACAGGAAATGTGGCAGAAGTCCCCTCAATCCCCCCCCCCCCATTAAAGGTAGTGGCATACCCACCCCTCTTCAATACAAGCAATGTTTGGAATCCCCCCTATTACAGATAGTACACAGAATCCCATACATACTGTAGGGGCATACTTCTATGTACAAAAGGAGGGGTTGTGAGGAAAAGAGGTGCTTGGATTGACCACAGAAAGTACAGGCTGTAGGTGACACATACTATAACAGGAAGTTCCTAATTCCCGCTGTGTCCGCCATCTTGAATGGCTATTATAATATGTAAGGATGTTAAATTCTATATACAGTCTGGCCATTATCCTTAATGAAACAATTTTCACAGCAAAATACTCTTAGCGATAAAGTCCAGAAGCAATCTGTAAGTCCCTGGCAGGAGCAGCTCTAATGAATAGCCCGTGGTAAATACCAAAATCTATCTTAAATCCTTATTGTCCCAAACTAGCATGTTAATTTTTATCAACTCCTCCAATAGTGCCTCGTGGCAGCGTTTTAATGCGCTGTCTGCTTTCATTATCCACCTTTTATGTCCTGGGAACGGGAGCTGCAAAAACATTATCATGACGTTCGCTATGCTAAACTTAGCATCACAAAAATAAACAGCTTCCACTTAAAGATTGTCTTGGAAGTATAATCAAATGAAGAGTCCAATAAAAATTAAAAACACAAAACAAAATAGATCAGCTGAATACATGGCAGAATTAAAAAGAAAGTAAAACGACAAATGACTTCCTCTGACCCCACAGCATAGGGGCATCTCAATTCATGATGCCCTGCTACACCCCCCTCCCCATCCTTGATACAAACCTGGGACCAAGACTTATACTTCTTTCCTTCTTTGTTCCATCAGTTTGGCACCTATTTAGTGACTGCTGGCTACCAATCAGATTTGCCACCACTTGCATTCCAACACAATTGGTTACCGATGGTCATGTGGCACAGCAGACTGACACCCTTCTCACATTGAGCCTGGAAGTAATATGTTCTGGGACCCCTGGTGTGAGCTTGTGGTGAGGGGAGATGCAGCCCTTGCTGTGGAGGTAGAGGAAATGAGTTTTTTTGTGATCAACATTCCATCTATAAAAAAATGGACCTGAAGTCAAATTAGACTTATTGAAGGTCCACTTAAGTACGCCTTCCCAGGAGCACCACAAGCCCTCTACTAATGCCTAATGAGGGGCGGAATTTTACCAGGTTGATATTCTTAGTGGACCCATTGGCTACCTGTGAATTATTTTACACACCTCTACCCCTATGCTAAGCCTGATTTGAGCATTAAAGAGGCACAAAACGCTTTCTGGCTGGCTGCTAGCCTTCCCCCGGGGCATCCTATAGCAGGGTACCCTGCTGTGTGAAACCTCCAGGGTTGCTGCGGCTCCCATGACGCTGTGATTGCCGACCGCTGCATCCCCAGCATCCCTGTAGCTGCGGACGCTAACTGAATGGGTGAGCACACATGTTCGATCAGTATGCCGGGGATGTGGCCAACCAGCTGCACTACGTCATATGCCAATTTTGAGATCAGCCCATCTGCGATGGAAAACTCCTTTTACAGCATCACCATTTTTTACAGCATTGGGGTCATGGGGTTAAAAAAGGGATTTTGTTCTGCTTTTAAGTCCACTTTTAATGGCATATTTGAAAGTTTATATTTTTTTGTGCCAGAATTATGCCCTCAAGTTTCTGAGCTTATTTAGTATTTATTTTTATTTTTTCTTCTATTGGCAAATGTGTTTTATGGAAGCCGTTTTCACTACCTGCTATCTGTTGGCAACCAAACAGCCTGGAGTCTATACACCAAGATCTACAAGAAGAGAGATGTGAATCATATACACACAGAACACTATACACACAGTGTTCCATGTGTACAGGGCTCACTTATCTGTTATTGGAGGCCTTGGTGTACAAACTTAGTGTACAGTTACCTATGGCAACAGATTGCAGGCAGTACAAACTGATTCCATAAAGCACACATTTGCTAACATAAGAAAAAGAAAAAATAGATAAGCTCAGCACCTTGAGGACATCCCATTGAGGGCAGTTTCTAGCCAAAATAGCGCTCAATGTGGGAAGGAAAAAACTGCCCCCTCCTCATCCATTCTATGGTGCTGCTGCTGTCCTATACAGGTATGTGCCATGCTGTGCCTCTACCTTGTTTCTAGGGAAGGATGAGCAGAGTGATATCCCTGGAAACCAAAGCCATTAGGCGCCTGTATGCTAGCCAACCTGTTTTCTGCAGATGCATCAGGGCCACTGTGCAGACCATAAGACAGGCCCCTCATCCTCCACCTATATTGAATGGTAAAGGAACAGCATGGTACGGAATGGTAGAGGCACAGCATGGCACATACCTGTTTGGGACAGCAGCAGCACCATATGATGGTTGAGGAGGGGGTAGTTTTTTTTCTTCCTTCACTGAGCGCTATTTTGCCAAGAAATGGCCCTGGTCCTGACCCATATGCAGAAAACAGGATGGCTAGAACAAGGGTGCCCCGAATTGCCTTGGCACCCAGGACAATGGCCCTATTCGCCCTTACCTAGAAACAGCCATGATGCCATTGGCACCAAAAATATACTTTCAAAAACCTCTGCATGGCATGCCATCTCCTGGAGCAGGCCCCCTAGAGTCAGTTCCACTGGTGGACCTAGGAAAACACCCTCTGGACACTGCAGACCTAAACTCACATTGTTTCCCCCTGCAGCAGCGGCTGCTGGAAAACTTACTGACCCCAAAGAGTCTCATACATGTTCGTATTGGCCTGCGGCTTCGTACAGAGGGTATGTGCCTCGCATGTCCCCTCTGACACTGTTTCAGCAGTAAGGGGCAGAGTCTTGTTTACCAGTTTGCATGCAAACTGTTGAACAGTCTCTTAAGGAATCAAGGTGTAAATGCACACCCGGGGCCACAATGAGCCAATGCTGCGGAAGAGAAAATGTAAGTAAAGACTTTCTGTAATTTTTGGATGGACATTCCCATTATTTAAATCCAAAAAAAAGGGCCTACAAAAAGCATTCCTCTTTTCACCAGTTTAGGTGAAGATTCGTATCTCATCACCCTAAAAATCAGACAGAAGAAACAATTAATCTGACATGCAGAGTACATGTAAATGTTTATTTCTATCCATTGGATTTCTGGGGTGTCTCGGGTGTCGTGCATGCTTCTGTTAAAAATACATTATAACATACATTATTATTATCATGTCAAGTAGTCAAATCATTTCAGCAGATTTTTATGCGTATTTCCAGTAAACCGTATACTTATGAAGGAACCTGTCAAGGGGAAAAGTGCTTCTGGAAATTGTACTGTAATGGTGCAGTTTTTATAGCGGGGTGTTTGTAATGTTCTGTTTCAAGGTTATAATTAAACCTTTACTGTGCAATTCACTCTCTATACTTAGGTGTTGTTTTATAGCTCGCATTTCAATCTTATGTTTCCCATCACTGAGCATTGACTCTTTACATGTAGTACCAGTACCCTGAGGGATACTTCAGATAATATAAGCTAGCCTAAAGCCCCCCTACAGTCTGCTACAAAATAAAGGTAAATGTCCAAAATAAAGCAAGTCTGGCGCGTGCTCTCACATTGCTGACAGCAGCCATTGTGGTTCGCAAGACATGTGCAGCAACTATCTGCTGAAGCCAAGGCCTTTTCAAGTTATTTTAATACATTTTAATTTTTTTTTTTAATACCATGGCCACACAGATATGATTCTATGGGGCCATACTTTTTTTGTAATTAGGCTAAGCATTTTAGGCTAATTGGGCTAACCACAGGGCTCACCAGACACTAACAACTGAGGAGGCACAGTCAGAGACAATGACGATCATTATTTTATCATCTCATGCTCTCTCTGAACGTAATTTTGCTTTCCTATCCTCAGAACTAACGTTAGCCCCATTAACCCACTTTGATCCCTTTAAAACTATTGTAGATGTGAATTGGTTTGTCCACCTCACCTTGCGAAAAAGATTTCTTGGGTCAGGAGGAACCTGAGTTGACTAAATATCCAAGGGAGGGGACAGTAATGAATAATATAGTTGATGAGGAAACCCTGCTGCAGGACTTTAGGGGCCATTGCAATGTGGTGGACCCGTGAGATTTGCAGTACCGACAAGGGACAGTGTGGTATAGAGACTCCAGAGGGATATAGTTTTGGGAATGAAGATTTCTTCCCTGTAAGCTCCAGACCCAATTTTTGATTTCAGGAGATAGTGGAGTCAAGGGTCTGTGAGTTTGCAAAAAAAGCACCAGAATTGAACCATTCACAAATTCGGGGCATTGTAATCCAGAGAGCGAAAAAGGGCATGTGTGTGGTGGTCAAGATAGAACCACCTATGAATAGAAGGTGCTCCATCAGCTGTCTGACACTGGAACGTACCTGCCACTATAGTCAGACCCAACAAAGGAATATCAGGGGCACCTGTTGTGTGTTCTTGATGATGGGTTGGCCCTAGGGATCCTGTCTAGCAATTTAAGAGAGCAGTTATTTATCACACATCCTGTGACTCCAATATACCATCACTTACCAAAAGTATATAAAGCAGACATAGGGAGGACCATTGTCTCTGGGATAAGACTGATCGAGAGGCTGGGACAATGGTTGGATTCCCAGCTCCAGACTATTGTCACGTCCCCCAGAGGCTTCATCAAATAACATGTTGCAGGTTATTAGATCCCTACAATCTGTAGATGGCCAGCAGAGGCCCTGTACTCCCCAATCCCTCATAGTCAAGGCATCCAAGCCCTTGTGGAAACCTTAGTAAGATAAATAGTCTATATGGAGGACTGTGCAATTTTTTTTGTTTATGGTCACTAATTATCTGCTACCTCAGATACCAGTGGTGAGGGGGGTTGCACCTCTATGGGCACTTCTTTTTCGCCTTCTCTAGCCAACATTTACATAAGTTGGAGAGAGAGAAGGCACATATTTGGAGATTGTAACCACTTCCGTGGAAGTATCTGTTTTGGGATTATCTTGATGATAATGTGTATAACTTGGTATTGCCAGGCACATGCCATGCTACTGAAATTAAATTGATTTGAGGCTGCCGGCTGATACCACCACTGTGAAGATTCACACCAGCACGTAAAGGAAAAAGGTATCAGGCAATTCTATTTTGCATGCGGGTAGCTGGCATCCAAGGCAGACCATCCAAGCAGTTCCCTTTTGGGAGTTTGTCAGGGCCAGGGAAAATTGTGCTTTTCATGGGCAGTGTGGCATCCCCCATCTCATTCCCATAGGCAGTGTGGTATTCCTCCTCCCATTCCCCATATGCAGTGGGGCATTCCCCCATCCCATTCCCCATCTACAGTGTGGTATTCCCCTCTCCCATTCCCATAGGCAGTGTGGTATTCCCCTCTCCCATTCCCATAGGCAGTGTGGCATTCCTCCTCCCATTCCCATAGACAGTGTTGAATGCCCCCTTCCCATTCCCATAGGCAGTGTGTCATTTCCTTCCCATTCCCCATAGGCAGTGTTTCATCCCTCCCCATTCCCATAGGCAGTGTGGCATTCCCCCCCCCTCATATTTCCACAGGCAGTATGGTATCCCCCTCTCATTCCCATAGGCAGTGTGACATTCCCCCCCCTCATATTCCCACAGGCAGTATGGTATCCCCCTCCCATTCCCATAGTCAGTGTGGCACCCCCCCTCCCATTCCCCATAGGCAGTGTGGCATCCCCCCCACCCCATTCCCCATATAGGAAGTATGGCATCCCCACCATCCCATTTCCCATATAGGCAGTGTGGGATTCCCCACCATCCCCTAAATCAGTGTGGCATTCCCCCAACCCCCCCAGATTAAAAAGGTATACTTACATGAACACTGTCCCCACTCTGTCTTCCAATGCCGCCACTACCTCTCAAGCCGGTGTGCGCTGACCAAGAGGCAGTGGTGGAGCCAGAAGCCAGAGCGGGGACGCTGTCTGTCAAAAAGCCAGGGTGGGGACAGCAGGCACGAGACTCATGTAAGTATACTTTTTTTCACTTTTTTTTTTACATTTGCCCAATAACACACATTGACATTTTCCCCCACTTTTGGGGAAAAAATAGTGTGTCTTATAGGGTGAAAAGTACAGTATATGTTCTTTGTTTTCTTCCCTCCCCCTTTTTCGCTCATTGTGATCCGTCGTTTACATCCCTCTGGCCCAATTTTGACAGTTTTTTTTATCTTGTGACTGGAGACAGAGGTGTGTCTAAGAGTTGTCCAGGGTTTGAGCAGGTGGTGCTGAGTGAGTTCAAGGTTTTGAGAGGTTAGGTAAGTATATGCAGAATAATATACAGGATAAGGGATGGATGTAGGAGATGCTTTTGAGTTGAAGATGACAGGGTGTGGCTAGTGACTGATTGGAGGAGTCCAGAACTGTTGGAGAAACTGTAAACCAGCCTTTCAGCTTAGTTTATCTGATTATGACTGCACTGCAACAGGGTATGGGCCCAGTGGCCAAATGGTGTCCCAGTGACCGAATGAAGCCACAGCGAATGGACAAAGCCCAGTGACCAGACATGGCCCAGGCAAAGCAGAGCCCACAACGGGAGGCAGCACGGCCGATGCAGAGATCGACATAAGATAGCTTCCACAGAGACATCTCCTGTATACAAGTAGGACTGTTAAAAGAAGGAGAATGTCCAGCAGCTCAGAGCATAACTCTCAGTGGCCAAGCTCAACATTGACAATTTTCAGCTATGAAAGTTTAAAGTGGAAATGCTATTATCCAGAGATGACTTGTGGAAGGTTATCACTACAGAGAGGCCACAGGATAATTATTAGGACTGGGACAGGAAAAACAGACAGGCATGGGCCACCATAAGCTTACTGGTAGAAGGCAGTCAGCTTATTCACATACACAGTGAGCATACAGCAAGAGGCATGTGGGATATACTGAAAAGACTGCATGAGAGCTCAATTTTAAACACTCCACTAAGGAAACTTTACAAAATGAGGCTTAGCAAAGAGCAGGATATACAAGACCACAACTCAGATCAGTCAGTGAGAATATAAGAGTCACAAAATTGTAAAACAATACAGCACTGCTAAGACAAGATATAGCATAGAAGCTCAACATGCAGATGAAGGGGTCCCTCGCCCCACCTTTACAGTCAAAAATATACAAAAAAAGCACAGAGCTCTGACAATAATGAGAGTCCTTGATACACATATCAGTCCCCAGGTGATAATTAAACACACTGCGTGATCCACCACCATGTGAATGAGGTGCTTACCAGAAGGCTACAAATGCCAAATATATCAATTCATGCAATCTTCAAGATGTGCCTGAAAAATTACTCCAATACTCCATTCAATTTGAAAATTGCGCTCCAGGTTTAAAACATGTGGAGAAATAAAGAAGGCAATTCTAGTGCAAAACCTTCGAAGCTAAGACCAAGTTTAATCTTTAAAATGCACTCACAAAATTCCATAAAAGTTAGGCTTTGTACAGAAAATATCCCAGGTTTCTAAGTAGCAGCTCTCACCGCCAGATCTCCTGTTAGTCCAATTTTCTTGCTAAGATACCAATGCCAAATAACAAAGGTATAGCTGCTCACCTCTGATGCGTTTTATCCCTCCTTGGGACTTTGGCCAGGAGAATATAACAGTCACACCACAGCCATGATGTTGTGCAGCTTACCCGATACATACACTGCACTAATCAATGCACTGGAGACAAAGCCTGGGACCGATCTGACACTAGCATTTGTAAAGACCAGGCTCATAGATGAGTATCAGCGAAGGAAGGACCTTGCGCATGACTCCACAGAAACTGACACCAGATACGCTCTTAAGGCTACAGACACAAAGATACACCAAAAGTAAACCAGAGTGTGTTTTAGGTGCTGCAAACAGGGCCAAATAAAGAGAGACTGTACTATATGGAAAGCAGAGCAAACGAGACAGCATCCCTCTTATAGTAAACAGAAAGTCAAAGCCACAATCGCTGATGCATGTGAAGGGAACTGGAATGCCACATTTAACGTGACAGGCAATCATACATTGCAAGGCTGGTGCATTGACTCGGGAGCAACTAGTCACATGACAAGTGATAGAGGCTTTTTCACAGAACTTGATCTGAATAACAGAGACTATCAGATTATCAGGCTCTGGACAACATATACATGCCATGTTTGATATGAAATGAAAGGTCTTATAGTCCTGAATAAGACCCTCATCAATATAGTCATAACTGACATATTTCCACAAATGATATTCAATACAATACTAATGTGTATTTGAGTGTTTTGTCTGAGGACCTAATTAGGAATTCAAGGATTCCTTTTCAAGGTAAAGCACCCGAGCTGTTGAGGTAACTTTTTGGCAGCTAGGTGTGACTATAGTCTATTGTATTCATGGGGCATGGTCTGTTTTCTTATAGACATGGCAGGATGTTAGACTACTATTTCAGTGTTAATTTGAGGGACAGCTGTCCATTAACATATATAGTGCATACATTTAGGTCACACCCAGAAGGCATACAAGAACTGCAAAAGAGGAATCAAACAAAGGCTCTGGTAGTATCCCTTTGTTCAGTTACTGCTAAGTGTGAATATTGCACCAAATCCAAAGCCACTAGAGCACACATCCTAAAGTCAGTCATACCAGAGCTTCAAGACCACTTGACCAAGTTCACAGTGATGTATGTGATCTCCTAAACCCACCTACACCTGGAGGCAACAGGTACATAGTGACTTTTATAGATGACTATTCAACATACAAAGTCACTTACCCCATGCAACACAAGAGTGAAGTTCTTGACAAATTACAGAGCTATGTAGTAAATGCAAGTAACATATTTCAGAGGAAACCACTTTGGAGTGACAATGGAGGTGAATTCACAGGGCACAGTACAAGAGTACTTAAATGTGAATGGAATAGAGCTTCAAAGGACAGTCCCAAACACACCATAGCAATATGGGGTAGCTGAAAGAAAGAAGAGACCTTGACTGAACTGATCAGATGTATTCTGACAGACTCTGGACTACCGCAAAAACACTGGGGTGAGGCAATGACATTATTATTTGCAAAACAGGCTATTTTCTAGAACAGTGGAGAAAACTCCATATTGCACAATAAATAAAACACCTAAGAGTTTTTGGATGCACCAAACTCCAAAACAGATCATTTGAAGGAATCTTTGTTGGATACAGTAATAATGTTAAAGGTTACATAATCCTAAACCCCAAAACAGACAGGGTTACTATTAGTAACAGCATAACTTTTGTTGAAGGTCTGAGAGACAATGTGATCACAACTGAGGAAAAAAAGAAAAGAGAACTGATGCTGATCATCCATTATCTGTAACTTCTGAACAAACAGTTGATGTGAGCACAGAGCTTACCAGTACTGAAGAGCAGACCCAGACAAGCTCAGACACAGAACCAAGACGATCAATGACAGAAAACAGAAGTCCGTACTAATGAACCTGCAACTTGGGAAGAGATATCTCAGTTTTCAGGGGAAGCCAGTAAATGGATAAAGGCTTCAAAGGAAGAGATAAAATCAATGCATGACACTAAAACATGGACACTTACAGATCTACAACCTGGAAGGAAAGCCATAGGTTGCTAATGGACTTTTAAAGTGAAGCACAATGCAGATGGCACAGTGGAGCGATACAAAGCAAGACTCAAAGCCAAGGGATATTCTCAAAAATATGGAGAGGACTATGATGAGACGTTTGTTCCAGAAGTTAAACGTGCTACAAATGCAAGCAAAACACTTTGATGTGAAAACAGCATTTCTACATGTAGAGTTAACGGAGGTCATCTACATGGAACAACCACCAGGGTTTAAAGATGAATAAAGGCCAGACTTAGTATGCAAACTTCAGAGGAGTATATACGGTCTAAAGCAAGCTGCCAGAGCATGGAATATCATGATTTGTTTTGAGCAAGAAGGGGATGAAGCAGAAATACTGCAAACCCTGAATCAGCACTTTGAGACCAAAGATCTTGAAAGCATAAATAATTACCTAGGAAATCATATTGAGCCCAAATCACAAAATACAAGAATTTATTGAAACATTTAGAATGGAAGATGACAAACCAGTAAAATATAATTTGGAAACCAACTACCTAAAGCAGATAAACAGCCAAGGTATGCCACTACCAACTAACGCTTAGTACAGGAAAGCAATAGGGAAATTGCTGTACATTCCCACCGCTACAAGGCCTGACATGCAACTATTGGAATCCTATGCAGAAATGTTTCAATGCCAAGTCAGATGGACTGGAATGCTGTAAAGCGAGTCATTCACAATCTTCACTTTAAATTAATAGCTAAAGTCACCAACTGCAACTGGGCCGGAGACACCAGTGATAGAAAATCTACCAGTGGTTACTTGTTTCTTCTATCAGGAGGTGCTGTCAAGTTGGACTAGCAGAAAGCAGCTCTCTTTTACACTTTAATCTACCTAAGCAGAGTATGTTGCAGCAGCGCAGTCAAGCCAATAAGTTATATAAGATAAATGTTAACAGACTTGGGGCAACCACAATTGGAACCAATGAGAATCTTTGAGGACAAAGATCGCCAAATCAGCGTCCGCCATCTTGTTGGTTATTTTTATGTTAACAGGAGCACTTCCATTGCGGCAGAAGTCACGGGCATGGCATTCAGTCAAAATCTCAAGGGTCTCTTTGTTGCCCACCTGGTGATCCTACCTATAAGCTATACATTTTTTGCTATTGTCTAATACTTTTTCCTGTATGCGATCATGACTGAGTTTACATAGGTTACCCTTTCTCTCTCTCTCTCTCTCTCTCTCTCTCTCTCTCTCTCTCTCTCTATATATATATATATATATATATACATATATATATATATACATATATTATAGCTTCAGTATTCACTGCTTCATTGTGCATTAAAGGTATTCTTATGGCTTACTGGATCACTAGTCAGCACCATCTAGCAGTCAAATGTATATTGTCTGTCTCTGCATATACTGCTACTCCTGTACCAATCTATCTACTGTATATATCTCTTGTCTTGTGATGAACATCAGTATGTATTTATTTTTGTATGTATTTTTTGCCATAAATGCGTGTTTGGAGTTTGTTCCTCCTTTCCATATAGTGTGTTTCTCACACAATAGATTGTATGTGCAAGACATTTGAGGGAACATTCCTTCTTAGGACACTGGATGTGTGAGGATAGCCTTAGCGACCATTGGTTTGTATCAGATTGATGGCCGCTGGGCTGATATGATTATTGGTATTTGCAATATTTACAATATTAATATCTAATAGAAATATTGGAGAGTAATGTGCAGCAAATATTGATATATCATATTTTCCCTATTTCAGAGTGGTAGATGTTGTGGCAGGGGTGGGTATGGAATCCCCACAGCCATTATGCTGAGGCTATAGCATTGCAGGGGGACAACATGGGCTATGGTGTCTTAGCTGGGGTGAGCATAGTGAGGTGGTGTATGGGGAGAGGGGAGGATAAGTGAATTCCAGATTTGGTACTGGGTATGTTTGGCTGCATCCAGGGGGGCTATGCTCAGCCACTTTTAAGCAACTGGTGCTATCACAGTGTAGGGCCTATAACAGAGGTAGGGGGTATGTGTGGAACATTTCATGGTGTGTTCTACTTTAAACATGGTAGCCAGAGTTTTCCAGCTAATGGGTTCAGCCAGGCTCACCCTCTGCCCTGTATTATTAGAGTTAAGATATGGCAGTAAGTTTTCCTTTTAGCGTAGCAGCACAATGTTTATGTGAACAAGCTACTGTATCTGCTCCAGCAACACATTCAATCATTGTGACCTATGGAGGCAAATCCATTATTCCCCATTGTGATCCGGAACACAGACCAGCATCTGCAACAGGCTGGAGGCAGGGGAAGGATGTGTTTCACTGATGTGGACCCTTGATGCCGTGACTAGATTGTCAGGAAACAAGGCCTGCTCTCTGGAGCCTGATCAAAATTCAGATCTCTCCCACTGAGCAAAACAATGCAGGCTGTGGAGGTGAAAAGCACCATGAAAGTAATTAAAATAATATGGTTTCTGTGGCTGGATGGACCTGCATTGTGTTCTACATGCAACTGTCTATCGGATGTAGTATGGATTGTGTCAAAGGAGCCTTACTGCTATTACAAGCTAAATGCTGAGGACAACCTAGAGGACCAGTTGGTAGGGTGAAGATGGAGCAGAGCTATATACAGTGGGTGTGGCTTACCCAGAAGAGCTATGTCTAAGAGTAACAAAACCTGGGATTTTTACATGTTTTGTCCCTCTTCGAAGAGGCCTTGCAATTTGGGATGCCGCCCTGTGTGAGACCCCCAGGAAACAGCAGTATTCTTCCCCTGACAGCGATGGCATAGCGCATGTGTGGGAACAGCTTTCAATGTTATGCATATTGATGAGTGACATAGAAAGAAGAATAAGAACGTCGGTCATTCAGATAGGCCTAGGATTGCTGGAAAGAGAGATTTTTTTTTTAAGATCCTCTATATTTTCTGCTCTCAGCTGTTATAGTTAAATGCTTTAAAGAGGCAACAGAAGTTATAATGCCAAGGTGGAACCGATTTAGCAGGAAAAAACAAGAGGAGAGACGAACAAACAATAAATAACACTGCTTAATAATTGCATGCTGTCATCTGCTACAAGAGGATGCTGTTAAGACAAATGCATCACGTTGGTCATGATGAGGGTTCTCAGGCAATCGTAATAAGGTTAACACATCATCAGGAGGTGTGATTTGGGATCAAAAGATCTGCTGATATTGAAGCTGACTTCTGTATTTTTCACCCTATAAGATACACCTCCCTATAAGACGCACCTAGGATTTGGAGCAGATAAATAAGAAAAAAAAAAAATTCTGAACCACAAATGTAGTGCTAAAACACCGTCTCCCAAGGACCAAATAATAGGCAAGACGCAGAATTCCCCAATTACAGGCAGTAAGGCATTCCCCCCTGCCATTCTCCATATAGGCAGTGTGGCAGTCCACCCTAACATTCCCCATAGGCAATGTGGCATTCCCTCCTCCCATTCCCATAGGCAGTGTGGCATTCCCCCATCCCATTCCCCATAGGCAGTGTGGCATCCCCCCATTTCATTCCCCATTATAGGAAGTGTTGCATCCCCCCTCCCATTCCCTATATAGGCAGAGTGACATTACCCCCATCCCATTTCCATAGATATTGTGGCATTACCCCAATCCCATTCCCATAGGACGTGTGGCATTACCCCCCATCCTAATCCCATAGGCATTGTGGCACAACCCCCCATGCCATTCCAATAGGGAGTGTGGCATTACCCCCCATCCCATTCTCATAGGAAGTGTGGCATTACCCTCCATCCCATTCCCATAGGCATTGTGGCATTACCCCCCATGCCATTCCAATAGGGAGTGTGGCATTACCCCATCCCATTCCCATAGGCATTGTGGCATTACCCCCCATGCCATTCTAATAGGGAGTGTGGCATTACCCCTCCATCCCATTCCCATAGGCATTGTGGCATTACCGTATCCCATTCCCATAGGCAGTGTGGCATTACCGTATCCCATTCCCATAGGCAGTGTGGCATTACACCCATTCCATTCCCATAGGCAGTGTGGCATTACTCCCATGTTACTCGACAGGCTGCTACAGCCGTCGGATGGCCATGAGTTCGAGGAGTGGGGGGGCAGACAGGGTAACTGAAGCCTGCCCACCGCCTCCCCGCTGCCAATGCTGCCGCTGCTTCTCCTGGGAGCGTCGGCACACACTATGGGCGTGGCCTGTGCTGACCATGCAGGCCATGCCCACCGATGCAGGGAGCCAGATGTTTGCTGTGCCCATGCTTCTGAAAGACGCAGCGGCAGTGGGGGAGTGGCGTGTAGGTTTCAGTTACCCTGCTTGGCCCTCCTCCTCGATCTTCTGGTTCCCAGTGGCTGTGGACGCCCAGCCAGCAGTGCAGGAGTGCCAGTGTGAGTATACTTTTTTTGTTGCTTATTTTTCCCTTTGTCCCATAAGACATACCTCCCCTCCCCACCCATGTTTGGAGAAAAATGGGGCCAAAAATAAGGTAACCTTTTAACTGCCAGCCTACCTAGAGATTTTGTCACCCTCTGTTGCCAGACAATCTTTAACCAGTTTGCACTATATATATGTATAACTGTGATTTTTGCTGTGATTTTCAGGAATTTCTAGAAAAATAATATAATGAGTTTTGGCGTTAACATGAAATGTCCTCAGGCTTTCTCAATATTGTTGGGTGAAATATGTGAAAAAACAAGTTTTGTAGCTTTTTTTTTTAAATATAAAATTACATTTTTCAAGGAAATCATATTGTGTGTAAAAGCCCTATTTCAGGTAATGGGGTGGTGGGTTTTGGTAAGTCACCCACTTGCCAGCAGGTGCTGGCTCCTCCTGACCTGTAAACTGGAAACCTTATTCTTCCTGGCCAGAAGCAGCAAGGTAAGTGAGCTTTATTTGTAATAGCCTAGATGGGGACTTTAAAGTCCCTGTCCAGACACATGGCGTCACTCTACCTCGCCTACCTCGCAGTAAATAATATGCGTTTTAAAAGTTATTTAAAAAATTTCCAATTCAAATTCAATGCCTTAAGTTTTCTAAGCGAATCTGCTTGGTATGACCCATGACAGGCAGTAGTGCTGCTTGATGAGCAATGCACACACCCTGCATGGACTGGAAGCATTGAGGGACAGGGGCGGCCTTATGACCACACTTGTGTGTGGTCATGGAGAAATAGCATTGAAAAGGAAGGACAAACTTTGGAGACCTCCTACATGCTGCAAGAATGGCGATGAGACACATGGGGCAGGCTTTGGGGGAAATCCCCCTGCATGTCCCTCCCCTTCAGTGATGTCATTAGTCACATGGGTATTCCACAAAGGGTCCACTTCTGCGGTATAAAAAGTCTTCCTGCCTTGGTGGTCCGTCATTAGCTTCGAGGGAGGTGGGGGGATCTGGATCCTTCAATACAGATAATGGCAGGGCGGCTGCAATAGTGGCTTCCTGTCAGTAGCAGATCAGTGCATGCTGGACCAGGAGGGAGCCCCCGTCTGGCAAGGGAAAAAGGAGGAAGACACTGAGAGGGGAATTTTTTCTGTATTTTTCTCTGTATTTTATTCAGTTTCAATATTTTTATTGAAGTTTCAGGTACAGCTTTGGTATATAATACAAAATATGGTAACAAGGTTACATCACTATTATGTAGCTTGAACTGAATCATTCATGACCTAGTGTTGTATATCAGTTACATATTATCAGCTATTATCACATGGAGGGGGTAGGGGTACATGATATCCCCCCTGTCATTTTTGGGATTGTAAATGCATGCCATTGCCTTGTTACAGTGTCACATGATGGGTTCCTTAATATCTGTCTACACATTAGGGAAAGTACGTTTATGGGACCCTCAGTCTGGAGCACATTTGTAGCAGTTTATAAGTTCGTTGTCCATCACATAAATGATAGGGTACACAAAACCTGGGCAAGAATGTAGCTTGTTAAAGAGAAATAGGAGCAGCAAAGATAAGTAAAAAAAAGTAGTCAGGGGTAGTATTGCGGTAAAGAAAGTAAGTAGTGAGAAGTTGAAAGGGAAATGGAGGGGTGCCCATGACTCTCACCTGGCCACCCATTCTGTATACCCTTAGGGGTTTTGTATAGCGGTTGGATATCCATATTGGGATCATTATACATAATCCAGGTTTCCCACACCACCATAAATCACTCGTGGGAATCATTAAGGAAGCTGGTTAATTTTTCATTGATTAGGAAGTCATTTAAACTCTCAATAACCTCTCTAAAAGGGATTAATTGCTTTTTCCAAAGCCTTAGCCAGTGTATGCTTTGCCACCAGTAAGTTAAAGGTAAGCAGCTTGAATTGATTTTTGGTCATTTTAGCAGGCTTAGCGTGTACAGGGGTCCATTTTGATGGACACTTGGAGGACCATTCTTATCTTCTTTTTCCGGCCCTCTGTACCAGTTCACACATTGTGGTGGCCGGCATACCTCCTGCCCGTACTGGCCAGTGGCATGCCAGATTATTTGACCTGGATCTTTCCGGTATCTGGTATGGGGCCCGGATCCAAAGCTCATCACTATTTAGGACATGATGCTTCCCCAAATTGTAGAAGCTATCAGCAGACACTTCCACTTTATCACCAACAGTACCCCAAGACAAGTGAGGACTTTAACTCCAGGTACAGTTGACTATATAAGTTTTATGTGAACAAAGGGGGAGTGGCAGCTGCTCAGACCATTTTATAACTAACCTGGGAGGTGCAAGTCAGCAGGGGAATTAGTTGCCCTGCTGACTTGCACCTCCCAGGTTAGTTATAAAATGGTCTGAGCAGCTGCCACTCCCCCTTTGTTCACTTTGAATTTGTGCAAGCACATGGGGTGTGGGGTCTAGGCTGTATTGCAAGGTCTTGACCCTTCCACCCCATGGCTTGCACATGAGGTTTAGGGCGACCTCAGGTAAGCTGCTCCCATTTTATCTCTTGCATTGTATGTCCCAAATGGGGCTCTCAGAGATTAGAGTTAGGACTGCACCCATAGAGGCACCTTGGCGCGGTGGTGCAGCTTAGCATACTTCTGCAGATGTGTGTGACCGAGCCTCTGTTTTCACCAGATTTAGAGACAGATTATAGGTTGGTCTGCAAGATAACAGGGTTGAGTGCTGCGTCTCCTTTAAGTCTTATATAAGTTTTATATTGGTTGCTCAGTATGGGAAGGAGTGGGTTGTGGATGCCAGGGCCGGCTCCCAGCTTATGTGGGCCCTTGGGCAACAGAGTCTCAGAGGTCTGCTCTTCTGTGGTTCACATTGTGTCACCCTTCAGCTCCAATGCCACTGATGTCAAACATCCTCTAGTCTTTGCATTGTTCATCGCTGCTGCTGATCATCCTTCAGATTCCACCATTGCTGCCAATTGTTCTGTGGTTCTCACTGCCTTGTCAGCTGCCACTGAAGGTCCACCAATTCTGCCAATCATCCTATCATCCCCAGCATCTTCTGAGCTTCCACCAATCTCTCTCCATTCCTCACCACATTCTCCTTTGCTGCAGATCGTCCAAATGTAAGCAAGTCTGCAATTGGGCACCTGGTCCAAGACTAAGGGGGTTATATATCAAGTGATAGCGTCAGGTAGTGCTTTGTAGCTGTAGGCAGTGTCTGGTGAATGCCGGGCGCTGTACGCAATACCACATTTATGAAAGCGAATCTGGTGAGCGCCTCTAACAGCGCCATGTAACGCACGATTCATCATTACAGGCAGCTCAGCGTATAGCGCCGGAGCTCTAGCTTCCAGAGTGCCAGGTATTACCTGTCGCTCTTCCATACATGTCAATAGACGTTTTCTTCTGTTTAAACAGGGATTTTTGTTTTTGATTTTTTTTTCTCTCAAATAAATGTTTTTGAAAACTTTTTTGATTTTTTTATATTTTTATGCAGAATTGTCATTACAGGTCTGGCATTAAATTATTAATGTCACGGTGTTAAAACAATGTCATTCCATGTGTTTTCGCTTTGCTACAGGTAGATATGTGTTCAAAAACAGGCTTTAATCACACAGTGTCTGGCGCTCTATGCTATAGCGACCAGATCTAGAGCGCCTACGCTGTGTGTGTCTGTTTTTTTGTTGAATATGGTGTGAGTTGCTGAGAGTCGGTCGCACTGAGCTGGCGCTACCTTTTGCTCGCTGCAATGCTGTACTGGTGTTAGAACACCCAACATACATCTCATAAATCAATGCCGGCCAGGTTACTACAGGCGCCCTGTTACAGGGCCCGATACCCGCTTACAGCGTCTACTAGCGGTCGCTCTAAGCGCCATTATACAGACGCTCATATGCCGATACCTGGCGCTAGTAATGAATCAGCCTCCCCGTGGACCTTTAAGGATGCCAGGGCCCCAGCACTTTCCCAGGTATGATAGCGGGGGCCTTGGTGGATGCTGCCGCATTAGCAATGTCGGGAACCTTGAGGCCAACAATATTTGACAAGCTTAGGGATGTAAGTTATCATGTAATCCAGGAGGTAATAATATTTATAAACATAAAGCTTTTCATGATTTGCTTTACAGTATAAAATTTCACAAGGAAAATTAAGCCATTAAAGACAATATAAAGCTAACATTAGAAAACTGTTTTACAACATTAAGGCCACGGGGGGGCCACTATTGTTACATTGTAACTAGCGATTCCATTATAATATACACAACGTCATGCCAGCACTTCATTTTCTATAGCTCTGAAGACTCTATGGCACACTTTCAATAAGTCTCGCTTCATAACAGAAGACAATCACATGAGCTGCCTACACATGTATGGCCCCCACTGTGGGGGTTCAGAGCACTATTTCCATAGCGTACCTCCAATACATTTATATTCATTTTATGGGATTCTGCTGGGATAAGAAAATTCTGGCTCTCAAACACCTCTAATTAACTGACAAACAAAATGATTTTTATCAAAATAAAGGCAAACTATAAAGGAGAAGCGACAAGGAAATCTAAAACAACTGGTCCCGCTTTACAATCTTAAAGAATTTTCCCCAAAATCTAATTTCATATGACTGGTAGGATGGCTCATTTCATACACAGATCAAGGCAAGAACAGAGACTGATAGCATCCAAAAATGATCACCCTACTGAACCACCCTTTTGAAAACTTAAAAGTAGACCTGAATACTATAGAGAAGGGGTCAAGGGGCCACATTGTCTTTTATCATTTCACTTAACTTGGCAGTTCATGCAGGCAAGCTTTCACCTTAAAGTGGAGCAAAAACTTGGGATTTTGACTATAGGGGGATGCCACACACTGCCTGAAATGGGAATACTGCACACTGCCTGTAACGGGGGCATTCTGCAAACTGCCTGAAATGGGGGGATTCCGCACATTGCCTGTAACAGGGGGTTCCGCACACTGCCTGTAATGGGGGGGCATGGCTCACACTGCCTGTAATGGAAGCAATGACGCACACTGCCTTAATAGAATGCACTCTCTGCATTGGGGGGTTAGGTTCTTGGTGGCGGGGGGGGGTATTTCAGCATACAATTCGGTTCCGAATTTTCCTATTTTTCTAAATCCTAGGTGTGTCTTATGGTCAGGTGCATCTTCTAGTGTGAAACAAACTATGCTCCTCATACAATGAACAAATCTGCTTAGCAGCATACAAAAGCCAGATCCACATTAAAAACAAATGAATGAAAATATGATACAGTGAAAAAAGGCCCATAAAGAATGGTGCTTTCTGCTGCTCTTTGTGTACCGCAATCTTTAAACACCAAACCAGGAGTACAGGCGTAGCGGGTATTAGTCTGGAGACTGTAGATGGATGCAGATGGAGGGAGATCTCCCAGCGAGCAAAACTGCATTAGCATATCAAAGCTCAAGTATAATACAGAAATCCAGCAGAGAGTAACAGAGAGGGGTGTAACCCCATCAATGCCGGAGGGGACCAGAACACAGCACAGCTGAAGAGGCACTGTAAGAGGAGTCGGGGGAATGCCTCTCTGGCTTTGAAATCTAATATTAATTGTGAGGAGGAGATTTCTGCCATCAAGAGCTGTCAATCAACCCTGCAAGTTTGTATTCCATCTACTGAGTGTACAATGCTGGCACCGGGGGAGAGAGCTTGCTGTAATTACTAGGTACTAGCTGCAGTGTGTGTGGGTGTGTGTACATATATATATAATAAATATATATATATATATATATATATATATATATATATATATATATATATATATTAATATATCTGCCAACAATTACATTGATTCTCTGAATGGCAGCCGGAGTTAAAGTTGGGCTGGAGTGAATGTCCTATACAGTCACACTGCTGCATAGGATTGGGTGACAGACCTGCACCTTTGTACATTCTCTCCTGCTTTAAAGTAGACCAAAACACATGGCAATAGGCCAGGGATGCCTCAGGCTGGATGCGCCCTTTTTCTAAGGTCTCCAAGGGGGTGCATTTAGCCTTTGAGGACTATCCTTAAAGATCCTTTAGACAAGAAGATGGATTCTCTTTTGAAGAAAGCATGGCAGGCTGAATCTTGTACTCTCAACCTTGTACTCTCTAGCCTCTACTTGCGTTTCCAGGAATCTTAAAAGTGGACTAAAACCCACAGCAATAGGCCCGGGGTTCTATAAGATTCCCGGGCTGATTGATTCCCTCCCCCTGGGGCATCGAAAATCCGGATGCCCCACTGTGTGAAAGCCCCCAGGTCACCCATACACTTACCTTCTTTTCCAGTCCAACGGCACGAGCCGAGACCGCATCCCACTATCCCTATAGCAGTGCGCGTGCCCATGCAAGGCATTTGTGAAGGGCCGGCGCAGGCATACTCCCTGTTAGAGGGTAGCGGGGGATGCGGCCGCCATTGTGCTTAGAGCCGCTGGCCTTCATCGAAGGCGGGGAGGCCGATATTAACAGCGGCAGGTAGCGACAGTTGAGCGACTGTAGCGGCATTTTCAGAGCGCCCACTAGTAGTCGCTGTGCTTGCCCGTTGTTCGGTAGTTGATAGCGACTCAGTCAGTTTGCCGTAATGTTGAATATTGGGTGAGGAGTCGCTATTTGACAGGTTCCGCGCTGTATGGGAGCGCATGATAGCGACTGGCCCTAGCGACCGGCTCCCACCATATTCATTAAAAAATCACGCTCAAAAAATTCTCGCGCTGTAAAATGCATGTTTAAACCCCAGAGCGCTGGAGGCGATGGGTTAAAAGTAGTTTTTTAACCCCCAAACAACCATATTTTTGGAAACCAAAAAAAACAAGTTTTTTAAATAATTTAGAAATATGAATACATTAATATCAGACCTGTAATATCAATTCTGTACAATTTTTTTTCCCCTTAAAATCTGCCCCATCTAAAATGGCAGAAGTGGTCACAGAATTTTTCACATTTAAAAAAAAAAAAAAAAAAAAATTAATAACAATTAATTATTAATATTTAAAGATTGTTCCATTGAAATGCATTGGAGCGCGCCAGGTAGCGAGAGGTCATACCTGTCGATGAATGAGTCGCTATATGGCGCTATCTCAGTCGCTAAGCAGGATTGGCTTGATAAATGTGTGATTGTGGTGGGGAGCCGGCGTTCTCGTGGCGGGGCCCGTCATTACCGGCCGTTCACCAGTCGCTACCTGTCGCTATTCCTTCATAAATAAGGGCCTTAGACGACTTGATGTCAGCAGCCCTGAGCACGCTGATTGGACGAGCAGCTGCGCATGCGCCGTAGGACCGGGAAGAGGTGAGTTGGCATCGGCGATCTTGGGGGTTTCACACAGTGGGGCACGCCCAATAAGGGGAAAGGACCAAAACCCCGGATAGTCAAAATCCTGGGCTTTGGTCCACTTTAAAGCTGCGTCATAACACACCCTTCCCAGCTCAGCTATGGCACAAAAATGAAAACAAAGAATCAGCTTCTCTTGGAATACATAAGCTATTCACATATAATCAGAGATTTCAAGATGGGTCGCACCACCCACCCTTCGCATCTGAGAGTCCAGCTTTAAAAGAAAAGAGTGTTTTCCACCACCGAAGCCACATCCTCTGGCTTATTTTTGAGATTTCTAATAGGCTGATGAGTGGAAGAGTGAAATTCGTCAGCCGGACGACTGAATTCCACAGCTTTTTTGCTCCTGCACCCAGTCTATTTATATGTGGCCGCTGGCATAGGTGGCCTGGTGAGAAAACACATTCCTTTTCAGGAGAAAAAATTGCCATTCACTTTCATTGTCTACAGGGTGTAAATTTTCACCTGGCTCTGAATCAGCCCCCAAGGAAGACTATGGGGTCAATTCAGAGCCAGGTGAGAACTCTCACTCTTTTTTTGGGGAGAATAAACTACCACTGACTTTCATTGTCTACCTTGGGACTCATTAAGAGCCAGGTGAATATGTACATGGGCAGGCTGATTCATTACTAGTGCCAGGTAACAGCAGATGAGCGTCTGTATTGCGGTGCTAAGAGCGACCGCTAGTGGTCGCTCTGATCGGCCATGAGTCGCTATTACAGAGCGCACCAGTTGCTGTAGTAACATTGCCGGCATTGATAAATTTGATGCGTGAGTCGCTATAACACCAGTACAGTGCTATATGGGAGCGAACTGTAGCGACTAGTCAGTGTGAGCGACTCAAACCACATTCATCAAAAAGACAGTGTGGGCGCTCAAAATTGTGTCGCTGTAGCCCAAGTCAGAAGCTGTGTGATTAAAGTCTGTTTTTGAACACATATCCACCAGTAACAAAGCGAAAACATATGGAATTACATTGTTATTACATTGTGACATTAACACTTTAATACCAGACCTGTAATGACAATTCTGCATAAAAAAATCAAAATCAAAAAAGATTTCAAAAATGTATTTAAAGTGGACCAACACCCTCACATGATTGGCTCAGGAATCTATAAGATTCCCAGACCGATCAGACCCCTGACTGCGGGGCACCCCGATCGGGGGTGCCCCGCTGTGTGAAACCCCCCAGAAACCCCTAAATCCCTACCTTATCTACGATCCAGCAGGACCTTTAGCAGGACGCGCACCTGCGCCGGTCGTTTGTGAATGGCCGGGAGGGAGTGACGCGCGGGAGGTGGCGTTGAGCGCGCTCTCTTGTCCGTCGCTGCCTCCTGCTTGTCCGTCGGCGGGGATTGGCAGCAGCAATCACGTGGGAGCGAGGAGAGGTGAGTTTTTCGGGGTTTCTGGGGGATTTCACACAGCGGGGCACCCCCGATCGGGGTGCCCCGCCGAAGTGGACCAAAACCCAGGATAGTCAAAATCCTGGGTGTTGGTCCACTTTAAATAGGCCAGGAAAGGTGACACAATGATTTCATACAAAACAGAAAAAATTATTAAAAGAAAACCCTGTTTAAAGAGAAGTAACTTCCATTGAAATGTATGGGAGAGCGACAGGTAGCGACAGGTAATACCAGGCGCTCTAAAGGCCAGAGCGTCGCCGGGATCCGCTGAGCCGTCAGTGATGATGAATCGGTTGCTACATGTCGCTGTAAGAGGCGCTCACCAGATTCGCTTTCATAAATGTGGCCGGCGTTCAACTGCCGCTACCTGCCGCTTACAAGGCACTACCTGGCGCTATCGCTTGATGAATAAAGCCCTTGGTAGACAATGCCAGTGAATGATGTTTTCTCTCCTAAAAAGAAGTGCGCTATCTCACCAGGCTCTGAATCAACCCCCATAACTGGAGAAATCGCCACACTCACATTACAACATCCCACACATATTTACATATCTTCATCTTCAGCACAGTGTCATGTGACTATTTCTGCAGCAAAGATATCATCCTCTTCTCCTTCCTCCGCATCCGTATCTCTTTCATTCCTTCATACACTTGGGCAATTTTGTCTTTCCATTTTTAAAGTGGAACAAAACCCAGGATTTCGACTATCCTGGGTTTTGGTCCTTTCCCATCGGGGGTGCCCGGCTGTGTGAAACCCCCCAGATCGCCGATGCCAACTCACCTCTTCTCGGTCCTATGGCACATGTGCGGCCGCTCGTCCAATCAGCGTGCTTAGAGCCGCTGACATCACGTCATCTAAGCCTTCCCCTAAGGTCTTTAAAAGCTGGGCTCTCAGGCGCAAAGGGTGGGTGGGGGGACCCATCTTGAAATCTCTAATTATATGAGAATATCTTATGTATTCCCCGTAAAACTGATTCTTTGTTTCCATTTTTGTGCCATAGCTGAGCTGGGAAGGGTGTGTTATGGCGCAGCTTTAAAGTGGTCCAAAACCCAGGATTTTGACTATCCTGGGTTTTGGTCCTTTCCCCCCCGGGGCACCCCGATCGGATGTGCCCCACTGTGTGAAACACCCAGATCACCGATTCCAACTCACCTCTTCCCGGCATGCCGGCGGCCACTCGTCCAATCAGAGCGGTGCTGATGTCAAGTCGTCTAAGCCTTCATCTAAGACCAGCGGCTCCAAGCGCACTAGCGGGCACATCCCCCATTCATAAATGCCTGGCGCAGGCACATGCCCTGCTGGAGGGATAGCGGGGAAGCTCCCGCGGCTCGCACATGCGCCGATGGACCGGGAAACAAGGTGAGAGTATGGGACGACCTGGGGGGAGTTTCAAACAGCAGGGCATACTGATTTTGAATTCCCCGGGGGAGGGAATCAATCGGTCGATAGGCATGGGTTTCGGTCCACTTTAAATTGTTCACATCCCTTCCTCTCTCTCCTCATATTTTCAAGCTCTTGTTTTCCTGATATCCTCACTGATCTCTTCTCCTTCTATTAAATCCTCTTATTTTCTTTCTCCTTTCATGCCCTTGCCCCTCCCCAAATACTTGTCGTTGTTTTCTGTCTGTAAAGCCAGTATACCATCCAGGGCCGGCTTCAGCACCCGGCAAGGTGGGGCAGCTTCCGGGGGCCCCCACTCTGAGTGGCCCACTGACAGGGCCAGCCTTTGGGATGTGCAACGGCTTTTCACCGTGGCGGACTTGCAGGGCACCGCCACAGCTGGTGCCCACATCACCTCGAATGGCGGGGTTCCACACAACAGGGCATCTCGGTTTAGATTCCAGGGGAGGAAGTGCTGGGTTTTGTTCTGCTTTTAAGTTGCCCGGCCCAGCTGATCCCTGGAGCATCTCAATCTGTGATACCCTACTGTGTGAAACCCCCTGGGATCGCTGGCATACCCACTATGCAAGCAATTCCACCCCTGAGTTTTGGTCCGCTTTACAGGGGCATCTCAATTTGGGATTTCCCTGTTTGTGAAAGAACCCCCCTGGTTTGGCGATCCCACAGTGTATTCACCAGTTCCACAAAAGTAATGAACGGGGGGGGGATGACACACAGGGGCATCCAAAATCAGGAGAATCTAGATTCGACTCCGAGGTCACATAAACCTGGAGCCAGCCCTGATACCATCTATGGGCTACACAAAGCACATATCTTGCTCATGAATACAGAATCACATGACCCTCTATTTGGCAGCTATGACTTATGTTATATCCTCCGCAGGCGCTCTTGTGTACATTATAAATGCGATCTTTAAATGCAAGCAGGGAGCTGGCCACAATTTCCCCCGAACTTATGTGCTGTCTAAGCTTTTTGTACAGGAGTTTATAGTGATAAATACATTCTCAAAGGGGAACGCTGGATACCACCGCAGTGTGATAGCTTTGATATATCAATGTTGACTCTGAACGATTTCTTAATTTAAGGCTCATGCTATGTTGCAATACCTTGAAATAAATCAATAACTCAAGTCTTTGACACATATATTACCAACCGCAGCAATGCAGGATTTCCCAGCATTTCTGAGATCGAACAAATTTTTATCTTCCCTCTCTTTTTTCTCTTAGAATTCTTAATCCCTTCCTTTTACATCTTTTTGCTCCCCTCGTTCTCCTTCTTTCATATATTCGTTGTCTCCAGCTACTCTTCCTATTTTCACATATTTCTTCTTCGCTCTTTTTGTCCTGATGTCCTTTCTTTCTTTTCTCCATTCTTCAATCCCCCACTCTCCTTCAATTTACTTTTTTCTTCCTCCCCCTTCTCTCCTGCTTCTACAGTTTTTTTATATTCCACTTTTCCTTCTCGTTTAATATCTACTTTATCCCCTCCCACTCTTCCCATTTTTGAGGCCCTTCTTCCCAATTTCTTTCTGATGTCCTCCCTTTCTTTGCGCCAGTCTTCCCTTGGCTTAATCCCCCCCCCTTCCGCCAATTTTCTTTTTTCTTCTTTCTTCCTCTCATTTCTCTCCTGCTTCAACAGTATGTTTAATTTTGCTCTTCTTTCCTTTCGATTTAATATCTCCTTTATTCCCTCACACTCTCTGCATTTGTGTGGCCTTCCTTCCCTTTTCTTTCTAACGTCCTTCCTTTTTTTGCCCAGTTCTTCCTTTTGCTCTTTTAATTTCCTCCCTGTCCTCCAGTTTTATTTGCTACTTTCTTCCTCCCCCTTATCTCCTGCTTCTACAGTATGTTTATATTCCTCTTTCCCTTCTCATTTAATATCTCTTTCATCCCCTTCCATTCTCCGAATTTTTGAGGCCCTTCTTCCCAATTTTTTTCTGATGTCCTTTCTTTGCGCCAGTCTTCCTTTTGCTTAATTCCCCCCCTCTCCTCCAATTTACCTTTTTCTTCTTTTTGCTTTCCTTTTCTCTCCTGCTTCAACAATATGTTTAGTTTTCTCCTCTTTACCTTTTTATTGAATATCTCCTTCTTCCCATAGTACCCATTTGTTTTGCCTTCCTTCCATCTTCTTTTTGACATCCTTCCATTTTTTTGCTCAGTTCTTCCTTTTGCTCTCTTAAAGTGGACCAAACCCCAGCATTTTGATTATCCTGGGTTCGGGGGTGCCCCTCTGAGTGAAACCCTCCAGATCGCCGAGCCCAACCCACCTTTTCCCGGTCCTATGGCGAATACGTGGCCGCTCATCCAATCAGCGCACTCGGAGCTGCTGATGTCACGTTGTTTAAGGCTTCGTCTAAGGCCAGCAGCTCCGAACGAGCTGGCGGCCGCATCCCCCGCTACCCTCTAACAGGGAGCGTGACCACGCCGGCCATTCACATGTACCTGGAGCAGGCATGACCCCTGCTAGAGGGATAGTGGAGATGCGCCTGCGGCTTGCACTTGCGCCGTTGGACCGGGAAACAAGGTAAGTGTATGAGGCGACCTGGGGGTTTCACACAGCGGGACATCTCGAATTTGGGTGCCCCCGGGGGGGGGGGGGGGAATCGATCGGCCCGTGAATAGATATAGATAGATATAGATTCCAGGGCCAATTGCAGTGGGTTTTAGTCCCTCCCTACAGTTGTATTTGCTTTTTTCTTCCTCCCCCTCCTCTTCTGTTTTTCAAGTATGTTTAGTTTCTTCCTCCTTCCTCTCCTTTCTTCTTCTAATTTGAAGGAGCAGTATCGCGAAATTTGCATTAAAAAAAGATAAATAATTAAATAGCCACACAATAGCTTCTAACATGTGTATAAATAATCTGGCGATAGAAAAAGGAAAAAATGTATGCCTTTCTTTTAAATTGTATAATTACAATGGCTCAGTCCATTTGCTGAATAGGGGGATCTGCTGGGTTGTATTTAGTGAGCTGCTTCATTTAGCCCACTGCTCAGGCTCCCCATCTGCATGCAAACAGAGCTGATTGGACGAGAGCCCGCGCATGCGCTGTGGGACAGGGAAAGGTACGTTCTCACAGGCGAACTTGGGGATTTCACATATCAGGGCATCCCAAGTCGGGATGCCCCTAGGGGCACAAAACAAAACTCCAGATAGTGAAAATCCTGGGTTGGGCTTTTATGGAATGGGCTTTTTATGGATCATATGGAAAAATGTGTTGAGAAAAGAGAGAGAAAATGGTAAACTGGAAGATTCTGCAGCAGAGCCAACATGAAGGGAAAACTGTCAAAATCAGCTAAATGACTTCTAGAGCTTTTCTCTCTGTTTTAGATATATAAGTTCTGGCCAGGCAATGTTGCAATGTTGTTATCTTATGCTGGACGGCTGCCAGCACTGAACAGCTGATACTTTGTTACATTGTTTCACCCCTCTCCTCAGCATGGAACAGGCCAGAGTGTCGGGCTCCGACACTCAGAAGACATAAACATGAGCTATTAGTCTCCAGCTGCTCAACACAGACATCATTTTTTTCTAAATTTGTAATTCTTACTCCAACACTTACCTACATTCAAAGTACCATTTAAATATAAGTCACCAAGAAAAATTTGCGATACTGCTCCTTTAAAGAAATCTCCTTTCATCCCCTCTGATGTTCCCCATTTGTGCTGCCCTTCCTAGCTTTTTTTCTGCTCCATTCATTCTTTCTTCCTTGATCACTTTCTTCCCTCTTTCCTTATCTTTTCTTTCATCCTCCTTTTCATCTTTCCTTCAATTCATACGTCTTCCATCTCTCCCCTTAGAAACAAGAAAGCCAATGCAACCTGATATACAAGCTTCACAAAAACAAGTACCTGCAGGGCAGTTATGCCTCCTTTGATGCACCTTTGGAGATGATAATAATTAAAACAAAAGAAGTAAACAGCGTCCATATTGGGATATAATGTAACTTCACTGGCATGTGAATCCTGTCTGGATTTATCCTTTTAATAACAGGCTTTGGGCACAACATGATGTTGCAGGCTAATTATACTGTGTCAATATGATTACATTTGGCATGCAAAATATATTTCCTAGTTCCCAGAAAGCAGCTATCGGGTAAGTGCGGGAGGTGTCAGGAGAGCAGAAAGATGACAGTGTGCTGTTGTTGCCGTACTGTTTATCTGTTACAATCTACACGCTGCGAGTATCTTCCCGCTCCAGACTGTTTGCGCACAATACCTCAGCGGCCAAAGACGCTGCGAAGAATGCCAAGCAGAGTAAATGCAGAAACACCTTAAAGACTCGGCGAGATTGCTGCTTCTAAACCGCCCGCCTCACCCCAATCATTTTTTTGTACTAAGAAAGGTTTTTTCTGTTATTCACAGCAGCAGCCCGAATGGACACTGACAATGCAGAAGAGTAGTTAACACCCCCGGCAATAAAAGCTTCCCGCTGTTCTGACTTTGGAAGAATAGTTTTCCATAGCAACAATGTGTTTACCTTAGATATGTACACCAAAGTGGTGATTTCGAGTACATGTCATAGACTTCCTTAATGTAGCTTGCTAATCATCTGATTGGCTAAGGCATGGGTGACTGGTTTAACCCATTCTGCTGAAATTCAACTTCTTCAGTTTAGAACGATCACAGGCTTGTGTTCCAGTAGCAAGAGTTAGTAGCTGGGTTCTCAGCTGGAGAGGTCATTAGGCTTCAAGGCTGCTTAGACTTAGAGGCTGATTCACTACTAACGCCAGGTATCAGCAGATGAGTGTCAGTATAGCGGTGCTTAGAGCGACCGCTAGTAGACTCTGTAAACGGGTATCGGGCGCTGTAACAGAGTTCCTCAGTCACTGTAGTAACCTGGCCGGCATTGATAATTGTGATGTATGTTGGGCGCTCTAACACCAGTACAGCGCTGCAGCGAGCGAGAGGTAGCGCCAGCTCAGTGCGACTGACTCTTGGGCCCTTATTTAACAAGGGATAGCGACAGGTAGCGACTGGTGAGCGGCCGGTAATGACGGGCCCCGCCACGAGAACGCCGGCTCCCCACCACAATCACACATTTATCAAGCCAATCCTGCTTAGCGACTGAGATAGCGCCATATAGCGACTCATTCATCATTATTCCAGCCTCAGCCCACAGCGCCAGCGTCCGACCTTGAGCAGCGACAGGTATGACCTCTCGCTACCTGGCGCTCTCCAATGCATTTCAATGGAACAATCTTTAAATGTTAATAATTAATTGTTATTATTATTTATTTATTTTTTAAATGTGAAAAATTCTGTGACCACTTCTGCCATTTTAGATAATTTAAAAAAAAAAAAAAAAAAAATTGTACAGAATTGATATTACAGGTCTGATATTAATGTATTTATATTACAAAATTATTTTAAAAAACTTGTTTTTTTTGGTTTCCAAAAATATGGTTGTTTGGGGGTTAAAAAACTACTTTTAACCCATCGCCGCCAGCGCTCTGGGGTTTAAACATGCATTTCACAGCGCGAGAATTTTTTGAGCGTGATTTGTTAATGAATATGGTGGGAGCCGGTCGCTATGGCCAGTCGCTATCATGCGCTCCCATACAGCGCAGAACCTGTCAAATAGCGACTCCTCACCCAATATTCAACATTACGGCAAACCGACTGAGTCGCTATCAACTACCGAACAACGGCCAAGCACAGCGACTACTAGCGGGCGCTCTGAAAATGCCGCTACAGTCGCTCAACTGTCGCTACCTGCCGCTATTAATGAATCGGCCTCTTGGTGCTCCACAACATACTTATCAAAAAAGGACACACACACAAAGCAGGGAGCTGTAGCATAGAGTGCCAGATGCTGTGTGATTAAAGTCTGTTTTTCACTAAGTGAAAACACATGGAATGACATTGTTGTAACATTGTGACAATAACACTTTAGTGCTGTAATGACAATCCTGCATAAAAAATATAAAAAGTCAAAAAGTTTCTAAAAGTGTTTGTTTGCAGCCAGAGGTCACACAATGATTTGAGCAAAAAAAAAAAAAAAACTAAATAAAATTGTCAAACACACAGTTTAAACACAAGCAAATGAACGGCCATTGAAATGTATGGGAGAACGACAGTGAGTGACAGGTAATACCTGGCGCTCTGGAAGCTGGAGCACTGACGCTATACGCTGAGCCGTCTGTAATAATACATGTGAGGCTACATGGTGCTGTTAGAGGCGCTCACCAGATTCGCCTTCAGAAATGTTTTGTGTGCAGCGCCCGTTGTTCACCAGGCGCTACCTGCCGCTACGAGGCACTACCTGGTGCTATCCCTTCTTAAATACCCCCTTAGGGGCTTATTTTAGTATGGCTAAGGCCACGTAGTGCTAGGTAGTTCCAGATGAGTGTCAGGTACCAGTCAAAAAGGTGTATTTATCAAGTAAAAAATCCAGAGCGCCTGTGATAGGACCAGCTAGTGTCCCATCTATCAACAGCACCGGTGATGGGATGAATGCCGGCGCAGTGCCAGACAGGGCTGGCTCCAGGTTTGTGGGGGCCCTTGGGCAAAAGAGTCTTAGTGGGCCCTGAAACTTAGTGTGTCCCATGATGTCCTTTTTCAGCTCCGCTGCCACAAATGGGTCATGTTCTGCTGCTGATCGCCCTCCAGTCCTTTCCCTATAGCCACCAATCGTTCTCTAGTCCTTGTTGCATTCTCTACTGCCACCAAGCACCCTTCAGCCCTTACTGCTTGCTCCGCTGCCTCTAAAGACTCTATTATTGCTGGTTCTCACCACCTTCTGAGCTTCCATCAATTGCCCTCCATTCCATGCCACCTTCTTCATCAGCCCCTGTTGCTGAGGCCAGCCATTAGCAGGTCTGCACACAACACCCTGCATTTGATTGTTCGGTCATGGCCAAGTGTGAACCTGAGTGGGCCCCTGACGATGCCAGGGGCCCTGGAAATTGCCCAGGTTTGCCCTGTGCTGGTGCCAGATAGGACCAGGCATTAACCTAGCACTGTGTGGTCTGATCCCATAAATTTCAATGGGCTGGGCTGGTTACAATTATTTAAGCATTTTAGTAGAATTTTCTTTTCAATTTCTTGTGCTGGTGCATGTGCCATGGGATCCCTGGGATGGTTGGGATTATTTTTATATGCATTTTTAGAACTTTTTTTTGTGCTGTAAAAAAAAACTAAACTAAAAAATAAAAAAAGGGAATCCAACGGGCGCTGTGTGGCTGAATTCCCTTTTTTTGAGCGCCTGGTATTTTTTTTATAAATTTTGCCAGCTTGCAGCGCTCTCGGCTGGCGCTAGGTGTCGCTAGTGCATAGGCCTATATAAGCCATGCGCTGCGAACACTGCCTGGCTGTCGGGGACGCCACAGCTGACAGCGCCGTGGCCAGAAGACAACGCTGTGGTGCGGGTGCTGCTGAGCGTCTCGGACGAGGTGACCTTGTTTCTAATGTCAGAAAATGTGTGTTTTATGGAAGCAGTTTTCACTATCTGCAATCTGTTGCTATTGGCAGACTTGTGTACTTTGCCAATAGCAACAGATAGTTGCACAGAACACTGCTGGGTATGTATAAGGTTGAGTGAGCTCCCTCACCTCAACAGTGGCCATAACAGCAGTGTTCTGTGTGTACAGGACTCACTTCTCTCTTCTTGGTGTACAGACTTGGTGTACATTGGCAATAGCAACTGATTGCAGGTAGTAAAACTTATCAGCTCAGCACCTTGAGCACATCATTTTGGCACGAAAAAAAAATACACTTTCAAAAATCCCCTTGAAAGTGGACTTTCCCTTTAACAATACATAACAATTCCTTTTCACGGCTGATATCTGGTCAGTTTGTTAAAGCGAAAAAAAACTCAGGAATTATACGCTCCTACATTTAGTTCCATGCCCCAGGGGAATTCCGAACTGGGATGCCCTGCTGTGTAAAACCTTCTAGAGGAACAGTATTCACTCATCTCTCCTCAGTCCAACGATGCATGCGCGGGCTCTCATCCAATGAGAGGCAATTTCCCTTATTATGCCATTCGAAACATCTTTCATTGACTTTAATGGGCAGAGTAAGTGGCATCATCTCCAGTATTGCACACTCTCACCCCAGCCTATCTGAATGGCCTGGGACGGGAGCCCACTCACAGCCCAAGAATGCAGACGTACAGCGCAGGGATATGCCAGCTTACATTGAAATCAATCAGAGTGGTTTATCGAATTACATATGCACGGCAAACAGCTCTCATTGGACGAGAGGCCGCACATGCACCATTGGATCAGGGAAAGGTGAGTGAATACTAAAAATTGTTAGGAATTAGTGAAAGGACCATCAGACCTTGCTATGCCAGGTGAGCGTTATTGGTTGTTCATGGTGATGTCACGCAGCAGACTGATAGCCTGCTCTGATAGCGCGTAGAAGCGGTAAGTACAGTGGTGCCCAGTCCTCGCTTGTGTTGAGGGCCCACACAAATCCTGAATCAGGTTACTACTTTGATGTAGGGGGAGAGCAAGTAAAGTCAGTTTTTACTTCACTTCTTCTTTAAGTAAACTGTAAATTATTATTTTTTCATGGCTTATGCTAAGTCTAGGAAATATGAATAAATAATGAACAAGTATCATCTCTAATTAAATAGATGTCCATGCTACTTAATATATTTTATATCCTCTAGGTTCTACAGTGAAATATACAGAATAGAGCAAAGGGGGTGGGAGTAGCTCCATCACTATTATTTATACAAAATTATCATCATTATTATTCAGGGCCTGGGAACCAATTTACCGCCCAGTTTAACCCCCTCATCATCCAAGTATTAAGCACCAAACATGTCTAGCTATGTGGAAAGACAGAGATTTAGTTGCACATATCTGCAGATACATGTGGAAGCCACACTGCCCCAGCAAGGCACTCTGTGTTTAGTGTGGTCCCTACTCTTAATTTTGAGTCTCCAACATTGGGACATGCAATGCAGACAAATATCTGAGAGCTACTCGCCTGGGAAGCTGCCAGCCTCCCTTTAGAACACTCCATAGGGAGAGATCCATGGTGGCTGAATCCCTCCCTGTGTGTGTTCATGGCAATTTCCATGAGCACACACAGGGAGGGATTCAGTCAATATGGATTTCTCCCTGTGAAGTGTTCTAAAGGGAGGCTGGCAGCTTCCCAGGTGAGTAGCTCTGGCTGCATTGCATGTCCCAATTTGGGGACTCAAAATTAAGAGTAGGGACCACACTAAACACAGAGTGCCTTGCCGGGGCAGTGTGGCTTCCACATGTATCTGCAGATATATGCAACCAAATCTCTGTCTTTCCACACAGCTAGACATGTTTGTTGCTTGAAATTTAGTTGATGAGAGGGTTAAACTGGGTGGTAAATTAGTTCCCAGGCCCTGAATAATAATAATCATTTTGTATAAATAATAGTGATGGAGCTACTCCCACTCCCTTTATACAAATATACAGAATAGCCATTAAAAAGATATGCAACTTGGGACTCCAGTTAAACATGTGGCGGCGGGGTGATGTCCTGGCTGACGCTGATTCCCGGGGGCTGAGAAATTACTGGAAGTATGTAGATCAGCATTGCCATAAGGTTGAAATGTGTCACTATCCTGTTCTATATGTATTTCATACATTATTTTGCACAAAAACGTTTTCTGTGTGGTTTATACTGTAAAGATACTTGCTCAGAAGTTTTACATTTGTAATGTTTTTTTTAGCCTATGACATGCATTCCTTTATTCTTTCATCATCATCTGCATGGCAGTTCAGGTTTTAAAGTGTAATGTGCTTTCCCAGTTTTCAGCTGAGTTGTATTTCAGCCTATGCCAGAATTTTATTGCAGTCTGTGACCTAGATTTCTCCTACTGTACTTCATGTCCTGGAAACATATTGGACTTAAAGACCCAGGGGCGAATCATCAATTAGAGCCTGGCAAGAGGTGAATGGCCCCACATGCTAAAAAGGTATAGCATTCTTAAATAAGAAGTCTAGCATTCTTAAATAAGAAGTCAGTTAGCGTTCCCTCCCCTTGCGCTAAGCCTGATTTGGGCAACAACTCAGTGGATTACTTAAAGTGGACCAACACCCAGGATTTTGACTATCCTGGGTTTTGGTCCACTTGGGGGGGGGGGGCACCCCGATTGGGGGTGCCCCGCTGTGTGAAACCCCCCAGAAAGCCCCAAAAACTCACCTCACCGCGCTCCCACGTGACCACGCTGTCCAATCCCCGCCGACGGACAAGCGGGTGACAGCGACTGACAAGGCAGCGCGTCCGCCGCCGCCGCCTCCCGCACGTCACTCTTACACACAAACGCCCGGCGCGGGCACCTTACGATAAGGTAAGGTTTTTTTGGGGTTTTGGGGGGGTTTCACCCCGCGGGACATCCCGATCTCGGATGTCCCGCGGTGAGGGAGGTGATCGGCCCGGGAATCTTATAGATTCTCAGGCCGATCACCCCTGGGTGTTGGTCCACTTTAAATACTCCCCTTAGGCTGGTGGGGGCTTGAGTGACAGTTGGACTCAAGTGACAGACCAGTACATTCACACTACTGAATGGGAATGGATGACTGGCCTGTCACTCAAGGTCTCATCTTCAGTTTCCATGCAGATTGACAGAGGAAGGGGTCGGTGTGTTACAAAATGCTTAGACTTCCTCTTTAAAGGAGCACTATCGTGAAATTGTGTAATATCAAAAATCCATATAAACACATTGGCTAATGAGAGGAGGGGTCACTTAAACACCCGAACTGTATAAAACTCCAGCCAAGCTTGTGGTTTACTCTCTCATGGTAGGAATAAAATCCAGGGGTGTCAGGTTTAGTCAATCAGGGGTCACAGAGCCTGTCACCCCGGGTGTCCTTTTACTTCCATTAAAGGAAAGAAAAACAAGCCTGGCTGAATATTTCTTGATGCCTATGTATAAGTGACCCCTCCCCTCTCTATCCAGAATTGTATATGGATTTTTATCATTGGACCATTTTTCGCGACAATGCTCCTTTAATAGTAAAACACAACTCCAGCTACATGTAATGAGCAGGTCTAGTTAGTGGGGACCCCTACTTTAACAGTGTTAGAGTGGGGATAGTTAGCCTGAAGAAAAGTACACCCCATCAGGCCTAGCCTTTTGTTGGAGCAAGACTGTAGGGTGGCGCCTGCAGGCAAAAACAAACTGACCCTCACCCATTTAAAACAAATCTGGTGAGGCGAGCTGGTGGTGCCCCCTCCCAGACCAAATTGAACTTGTCTATTCAAATAACAACCTTGCCTAATTAGAAAAAATCTGTTGCCTCATCTGTGACTCTGAGATGATGGCGCCTTGTGCTTCCTCTGACCTGATTACCCTAAGGGCCTGCCATGACCTCCGTAAGGAGTACTGGTTTTAGGCTAGTGTGATAGCTCATTGTAGTTAGTTTGAAATAGTAATGTAGTCATAGAAGTCATAGAAGAGGGTAGTTAAATGTTTTACTACAAGATGGCACTGTAGAAAATCGTCCTGATAGTGATAGGCCAGCACATGGATTAAGCCACACGAGACATGTGATAGTCTTATTAATATTATGTGTGGGTTTTTAGCCAGGCCTAGAAACTTCTATACAAAAGTGGCTGTAAAGTTACAGTTTTGGGACGGAGAAGGGGCAAGACCTTTATAAGTAACTAGTAAGCAAATATGGACAAGAGCGAAGGCGACCGAGTGAGGGGGTAAGAGTAAAAAGCAACAACAGAGCAGCCAAGGACTAGGACACTCAGAAGTTGAAAAGGAAAAAAGAAAGCCAGCTCACCGACCATCAAAATCAGCACGGACATGAAGCTCCCAGGCAGCTCTCCATCAAACCAGATAGCATTCAATATTGCGTCCAGCCGATCAACGGTTAAAATGTAACTTTTAATTGTTCCTTATTAAAAAATCACAACAAAATAGCAGCATCTATAGTATAAAGATCACAGGCAGCACCCCGGGAAAGAGGGCTAGCTGGCACGTGTGACGCGTTTCGAGCCCAAAAAGCTCTTAGTCATACACCTCAGAAGTTGAGACTGAGCTAGAAAGTAAATTAAGGACCTGTGTAGGAAGACAAGATTCAGGTACCCTCAGCAGCAGGCCAGGATGTGCTAAGACTGTCCATAGCTGGAAAGGGAGACCAAGTCTGCTGGTGAAAACAGCTTAACTGTTACAGTTCAAATAACATCTGGAATAGAGTGTAATGAATTGTTGGGAAGTTAGGACTCAACTACAATACAATAAGTGAACCTTCCTCAAGAAGGTGCATCTGTACGCCTGCTAGAGAGTGTGTTAGAGACTGTCAGCACCCATAACCCTACAATCACACTGATGGGACAACGCAGGGCCAAGAAGTCACACCCCCTGAGACTCCACAGTGGGCCGCTCTGCTTTTGGGCTAGTTGGCTGCTGATTTAATACCCCCACCTAGAAACTCTAGCCCATGTTCTTCCCCTGACGTGTGTGGGGCCCATATCCACCCCTTCTACATTATCTGCCCCTGTAATACCTAATCTTCAGTACCACCACAGACCATACCCACCATGGTCTATTTCTGCAATGGTATAGTGGAGTGCACTCATTGACCAGAGGGGAAGCACACGGAGGAGGGGAGGGTAAGGACTGGGCTGGAGTGTGCTGGGCTAGATATGGGCTGGCTGGTGAGCTAGTAAAATCCTGGGCTGATTTTTGGCCTCAGTCCATCACTGAGCGGGACTATACCGTTACAACCTTGCTACAACACATACTGTAGTTAAAAACTTGGGCCCTTATTTATGAAGGAATAGCGACAGGTAGCAACTGGTGAGCGGCCGGTAATGACGGGCCCCGCCACGAGAACGCCGGCTCCCCACCACAATCACAAATTTATCAAGCCAATCCTGCTTAGCGACTGAGATAGCGCCAGAAAGCCACTCATTCATCATTATTCCAGCCTCAGCCCACAGCGCCAGCGTCCGACCTTAAACAGCGACAGGTATGACCTCTCGCTACCTGGCGCTCTCCAATGCATTTCAATGAAACAATCTTTAAATATTCATAATTAATTGTTATTAATTGTTTTGTTTTTTTTTTAAATGTGAAAAATTCTGTGACCACTTCTGCCATTTTAGATAATTTTTTTAAGGTAAAAAAAAAATGTACAGAATTGATATTACAGGTCTGATATTAATGTATTCATATTACAAAATTATTTAAAGAACTTGTTTTTTTTGTTTTCCAAAAATATGGTTGTTTGGCGGTTAAAAAACTACTTTTAACCCATCGCCGCCAGCGCTCTGGGGTTTAAACAAGCATTTTACACCGCAATAATTTTTTGAGCGTGATTTGTTAATGAATATGGTGGGAGCCAGTCGCTAGGGCCAGTCGCTATCATGCGCTCCCATACAGCGCGGAACCTGTCAAATAGCGACTCCTCACCCAATATTCAACATTACGGCAAACCGACTGAGTCGCTATCAACTACCGAACAATGGCCAAGCACAGCGACTACTAGCGGGCGCTCTGAAAATTCCGCTACAGTTGCTCAACTGTCGCTATTAATGAATCGGCCTCTTGTTATCTTTTGATGCTCATGTCACAACATACAGTATCTAGCCTCTGCTGTCTTAGCTTCAATAAAGAGGTCCGTAGCCCAAGTGCATAGAGATTAAAAGTAAAAAGAGAAGAATTAGAAAGTCTGATGTACAGTAGGCGGCCATGGAAGAGCTTAAATTGATACTGTAGGCAAAGGTAATTGTCACACCATTGTGTCGGGCTACATTTGGCACTGTTCCAAACTGTTTTCCATTTTTAAATTGAAGGAGAAATGTCAGAGATATCAGGGTTTACAGGTTTAGCCAATGACATTTTCTATCTCATCCCATCCCCCAATCAGCTCAGCAGAGCAGGACAGGATTGCTGGTCCCTCCCTCCTCCCGTCCTTCCCTCCACCCCTCCCTCTGCCTCTGCCTACTCCTCCAGATTCATCACAGATTATGCAGCATCACAGATCCAAGGGCCACACCCACTTTTTGTCAGAAGAGAAATCATAAGCAGAACCTGTAAACCTCAATATCTTGGCCATTTTTTCTAGAATTTAGAAACGGAAAATAGTTTAGGACAGTGCCAAACGTAGCCCGTCGCAATGGTGTAAAAATTGTCTTTGCCTGCAGTAGCACTTTAACTCCCATGGGGCAAGCTGTTTAAATTTTTCAAAACTTGGTTATCTGTCTCAAGATTTCCTATGCCTAACTTGGCTGAGCCACCACCCGTTGGTATATCTTTACTATACATCCAATGATGGATTAGCTCTATAACAAATTACACCTGCCAAAGTGATTTGTGGAGCACCGGAGGATGATGATGCAATCCAAGCTTGACCCGCATAAGAAATGCATTTTATAAGGAGGCAGAGACCGTTATAAGGGTTCAAACAGTTTAAACAAGAAATATATTGTTCCCCGCATACCTATTCAGAAGCCGCTACAGAAGCTGGATGCGAGCAGGCTGACGCTTTGCCAAGATCTAACTAAACTCAAATTACACCATGATGTTTGCTGGCTCGCTATGCCACACAGACTCATCATAAAACTGGCAGTTCCTATAATGATGCTGAGCAATTAATGCTATTTTTAAGCCTCTGTAAACATTTTAATATCAAAATGTAACAGGCAAAGAAATAAACCTGACAGCAGATCAATAAGCATATATAGCAGATGATTATTTATATGAAAACATTCGACAATATTAAGCGTGATATATTTTCCATTAATGGATCCTCATAAATTGCTGGAGAGTAGAAAAACTGGGGATGGTGACGATGGCGAAAATAATTCTGTCATTAGCTGGAGACAAGGCTCGATATCTAAAAAAAGACTTTTCACAATTAAAGTACTTTAAAGTGGACCAACACCCTCCCGTGATCTATAAGATTCCCGGACCGATCAGCCCCCTGACTGCGGGGCACCCCCAGAAACCCCTAAATCCCTACCTGATCCTCGTTCCAGCGGCGCCCGCCGCCGCCTCCCGTGCGTCCCTCTAGCAGGACCCGCACCCACGACCTGTAAGAGTGACACGCGGGAGGCGGCTGGCGCGCTCTCTTGTCCGTCGCTGCCTCCCGCTTGTCCGTCGGCGGGGATTGGCAGCAGCGGTCACGTGGGAGCGGGGAGAGGTGAGTTTTTGGGGCTTTCTGGGGGGTTTCTGCTGCCAATCCCCGCCGACGGACAAGCGGGAGGCAGCGACGGACAAGAGAGCGCGCCCGCCGCCGCCTCCCGCGCGTCCCTCTAGCAGGACGCGCACCCGCGCCGGCCGTTTGTGAATGGCCAGCGCGGACGCGCGCCCTGTAAGAGTGACGCGCGGGAGGCGGCGGCGCGCGCACTCTCTTGTCCGTCGCTGCCTCCCGCTTGTCCGTCGGCGGGGATTGGCAGCAGCGGTCACGTGGGAGCGGGGAGAGGTGAGTTTTTGGGGCTTTCTTTCCCCGCTGAAGTGGACCAAAACCCAGGATAGTCAAAATCCTGGGTGTTGGTCCACTTTAAGCAATCATCGAAATGAAAGTTATCTTTCATGTGTAGGGAAGGGTATGCAATATCCCAAATATATACATAAAGTACATTGCAGGTCTAATCTAATCTTTCTCAAAGGCATCTGATGGAACAGATCTTGAGATGAGACTAGAGAAGGCACATATATTGTAGTTTAGTTACTACTGTCACCAGGGCCAGTTTATGAGGAGGGCGCAAGTGGTGCACGTCCAGGGCCTCAACCACTTGCCCTGCAAAGGCGGCCTCCACCAACCTTTGGGTTATGGCCTAGTCCAGGAAGCTTTTCAGTTTTTGGTCTGAGGGGCCGCCGGACCAGCAACGAAGCTATCGGCAGCATTGGGGGCCCCCGCACGCCTGGGCAAGCCGTTTTTGTTCTTGCAAACCTGGAACCAGAGCCACCACAGGGCAGGAGGGAAAGTTTAGAGCAGCAATGCCACTGTCAGCAACGCTACAGTGATGGGTGTGTGCAGAGCTGTCACTGCACATAAGCCACCAAGCACAGCCCATGGCAGCTCAATGTTTTCTACTGGAACAGCTGGGTGACTACACCACCCCTGCCCAGAATGGTAAAGCAGGAGTTCCCGATCCGCACAAGGTTGGCAAAAAGATCTGCCATTCCGGTAAGTAGGCTGGTGCCAGACAACCGCCAATCAGTTACATGGCTGGAGTATTATTTTAAAGAAATACTGTATCTGGGGCCTCCACCAGATTTTGTGCCCAGGGGCCTTCACCACACTTAATCCGGCCCTGACTGTCACTTTCATAAAATAAAAGTGACAGATGTGTGCTTATCCCAGGCATGTTTAAATTCAGTGACTGTTGATTTTTCAACTACCTCTGCTGGAAGTTTGTTCCAAGCATCTACTACTCTTTCTGTAAAATAATATTTTCTAACATTGCTCCTGATCTTCCCCCCGACTAGCTTCAGGTTGTGCCCCCTTGTTCTATCATTAAGGCCCTTATTTAAGAAGGGATAGCGTCAGGTAGCGCCTGGTTAATGAGAGGTAGCGACAGGTAACAACTGGTGAACGCCGGACACGGCACGCAATTACACATTTATCAAGCAGAATCTGTTTAGCGACTGGGATAGCGCCATGTAGCGTTTTATTCATCATTTTCACAGCCTCAGCGAACAGCGCCGGCGTTCAGCCTTGCACAGCGCCAGGTATGACCTCTCACTGCCTGTCGCTCTCCCATACATTTCAATGGATGAACCTTTTCTTCTCTTTAAACGGGGTATTTATTTATTTTTATTTTTTTTTCAAAAAATCTCAAATAATTCTGTGACCTCTTCTGGCATTGAAGCAGCAGTTTTTTCAAAATGTTTTCATTTTTTATATATTTCTTCAGAAATGACATTACAGGTCTGCCATTAAAGTGTTCATGTTACAATGTTGTTACAATGTAATCCCATATGTTTTCGCTTTGTTACTAGTGGATAGATGCTGAAAAACAGACTTTAAACACACCGCCTCCTGCGCTCTGGGCATCAGAGAAGCATTTTTCAGCGCCAGAGATTTGTGAGGCTGTTTTTTTGCTGAATACGGTGTGAGTCGGTCGCTATGAGCAGTCGCTAACATGCGCTCCCATACAGCGCTGTACTGGTCAAATAGCGACTCCTCACAATGTATTCAACATTACTGAACAGCGACTGAGTCGCTATAAACTAGCGACTAACAGCCGAGCACTGCGACTACTAGCGGGCGCTCTGAAAATGCCTGCTACAGACGCTCATCTGTCGCTACCTGCCGCTAATGATGAATCAGCCTGTAAGTTTCTTCTTAAAAACACTTCTCTCCTGATCCTAATTCAATCCTTTCACATATATAAAAGGTCTCAACCATGTCCCCTCTCTCCCTTCTTTCCTCCAGACTGTACAGACCAAGAGTAACATGATTGACTCTGATTCACCATCTTTAGCTGTTTGAATTATTTGAATTATAAGAAGTGCGTCAAATTGCACTAAGGAAAAAAAATCATAACGTTTTTTTCTTACAAAGAAACGTGAGGTAACAAAATTCTCATGGTGCAGAATCAGCGTTATTGCTGTAAAAATCTGGCGACACGCATATTACAAATTATCTGCCATAAGTAAAGGGAAGGAAGGAAACATCTGAATGTTAAAAAAATAGCAGATTTTAGATTCTCCTTTTTTGTTTTTTTTTAGTAAGGGATATATTTGACAATTGTTTCCTAAAGCCCCCTCCTCTTTCTCACACACAAGCCAGCTAAATGAATGTATTCCCCATATCTCATACATTTCAGTGGCTTTTTATACATTGCACATTGCTGTTACTGCCAATGAAAGGCCCCGGGTCTTCCTCGGAGTGCCCGCAGATCTTGGCACAACACGTAAGCTTAAAATAAAAGCCATTCCCATAAAATGCACTGAGGTGCTTTGAATGAATTTTGCGCTGTTACTGTAACGCTGATCCCAAATCACAAAACAGCTTTAGTCTATCAGGCCTGTAATGGGGCAATCTGCAAAATCTGGAGCGTAGACATCAAGCGCAATTTCCACTAAAACAATCAGGTACAGAGTTCTTATTTGGAGTAATTTCTCATTATTTGGTGTCAGGGCCGGCTCCAGGTTTATGGGGGCCCTTGGCCGATAAGAGTTTCAATGAGCTCTTGTGGTTTGCATTGAAGAAATACTGTATCTGGGGCCTCCACCAGATTTTGTGCCCAGGGGCCTCCACCACACTTATGCCCTTATTCATCAAGCGATAGCGCCAGGTAGTGTCTGACGAGCGCCAGGTAGCGGCAGCTAACGGCGACTACCAACTCAAGTACGCCCGGCGGCGGTCACAATGACGCATTTATCAAGCAAAATGAGGCTAGCGCCGGCGAGAGCGACGGCTAGCGCGGCATTCATCATGAAGCCGCCTGGACCGAACAGCGCCGCTGCAAATTCCCTCACAGCGCCAGGTATGAACTGTCGCTCCCTGGCGATGTCCAATGCATTTCAATGGAGCAATCTATAATTATTCATAATTAATTGGTATTATGTTTTTTTTTTTTTTTTTTTTTTTAATGTCAAAAAAATCGGAGACCACTTCTGCAATGTTAGGATTTATTTTTAAGTAAAAAAAAAATTAAAAAAAAATTTGTGCAGAATTGATCTAACAGGTCTGAGATTAATGTATTCATATTACAAAATGATTCTAAAAACATGTATAATGTTACATTCCAAAAATATGGTTGTTTAGGGGTTAAAAACTAGTTAATACACATCGCCGCCAGCGCTCTGGGGTTTAAACAAGGAATGGACAGCGACAGCACATTCGGAGCGTGATTTGTTAATGAATATGAAGCTAGCCGTTCGCTCTGGCCATTCGTTGTCAGGCGCTCACATACAACGCTGAACCTGTGAAACAGCGACCCCCCAGCCCGTATTCAACATTACCGCACACCGACTGAGTCGCTGTCATCAAGCTAACGCCGGCCAAGCACAGCGAATACTGGCTGGCGCTGAAAGAATCACGCTACAGTCGCTCATCTGTCGCTACCTGGCGCTATTAATGAATCGTCCTCCCCATCCGGCCCTGACTGTCACTTTCATAAAATAAAGTATTTACATGGCACATACAGACCAAGAGTAACATGATTGACTCTGTTTCACCATCTTTAGCTGTTTGAACTATTTAAAATGTGCACAGCTAAGAAGTGCGCCAAATTGCACTAAGGGAAAAAAATAATAACAGTTTTTTCTTACAAAGAAACGTGAGGTAAAAAAAATTCTCACGGTGCTGAATCAGCCTTATTGTTGTAAAAAGCTGTTCTGGCGACACACATATTACAAATTATCTGCTATAAGTAAAGGTAAGTAAGGACACATCTGAATGTTAAAAAAAATAGCAGATTTTAGATTCTTTTTTTTTTACTTTTTTTTTTTTTTTAGTAAGGGATATATTTGACAGTTGTTTCCTAAAGCCCCCTCCTCTTTCTCACACACCAGCCAGCTGTTTTTTTCTTACAAAGAAACGTGAGGTAAAAAAATTCTCATGGTGCAGAATCAGCCTTATTGCTGTAAAAATCTGGCGACACGCATATTACAAATTATCTGCCATAAGTAAAGGGAAGGAAGGAAACATCTGAATGTTTAAAAAAAATAGCAGATTTTAGACTCGCCTTTTTTGTTTTTTTTTAGTAAGGGATATATTTGACAATTGTTTCCTAAAGCCCCCTCCTCTTTCTCACACACCAGCCAGCTGAATGAATGTATTCCCCATATCTCATACATTTCAGTGGCTGTTTATACATTGCACATTGCTGTTACTGCCAATGAAAGGCCCCGGGTCTTCCTCGGAGTGCCCGCAGATCTTGGCACAACACGTAAGCTTAAAATAAAAGCCATTCCCATAAAATGCACTGAGGTGCTTTGAATGAATTTTGCGCTGTTACTCTAACGCTGATCCCAAATCACAAAACAGCTTTAGGCCCTAATTTATGAAGGAATAGCAACAGGTAGCGACTGGTGAGCGACAGGTAATGACGGGCCCCGTCACGAGAACGCCGGCTCCCCACCACAATCACACATTTATCAAGCCAATCCTGCTTAGTGACTGAGATAGCGCCATATAGCGACTCATTCATCATTATTCCAGCCTCAGCCCACAGTGCCAGCGTCCGACCTTGAACAGCGACAGGTATGACCTCTCGCTACCTGGCGCTCTCCAATGCATTTCAATGGAACAATCTTTAAATATTAATAATTAATTGTTATTAATGTTTTTTTTTTTTTTTTAAATGTGAAAAATTCTGTGACCACTTCTGCCATGTTAGATAATTTTTTTAAGTTTAAAAAAAAAACAAAAAAACATTTGTGCAGAATTGATATTACAGGTCTGATATATGTATGTATACATATTACTAAATTCTTAAAAAATTTATTTTTTTTTTGGTTTCCAAAAATATGGTGGTTTGGGGGTTAAAAAACTACTTTTAACACATCGCCGCCAGCGCTCTGAGGTTTAAACATTCATTTCACAGCGCGAGAATTTTTTGAGCCTGATTTTTTGATGAATATGGAGGGAGCCGGTCGCTCTGACCAGTCGCTATCATGCGCACCCATACATTGCGGAACCTGTCAAATAGCGACTCCTCACCCAATATTCAACATTACTGCACACCGACTGAGTCGCTATCAACAACTGAACAACGGCCAAGCACAGCGACAACTAGCGGGCGCTGTGAAAATAACGCTACAGTCGCTCAACTGTCGCTACCTGCCGCTATTAATGAATGAATGAGGCCTGTAATTGGACAATCTGCAAAATCTGGAGTGCAGGCATCAAGCGCCATTCCCACTAAAACAATCAGGAACAGAGTTCTTATTTGGGGTGATTTCCCATTATTTGGTGTCAGGGCCGGCTCCAGGTTTATGGGGGCCCCTGGCCGATAAGAGTTTCAATGGGTTCTTTGCGGTTTGCATTGATATTTCACACATGATGATAAAAGGGGTTATTTAAAAAAGGACAGAGCGCTTAGTGCTGAACGCAAAACCACTTTTAAACTGGACCAACAGCCTGGTACAGCTGGAAAAGAAAGGTGGCGGCCATTTTGGAGCTTCTTCTCCCAGCATCTCAGCCATGCTGCTGCCTGGATTCTACTGACATAACTGACAATGCACAGTAACAGAGGGCCCAGCAGCACTTGGGTATTGGTCCACTTCGGTGTGACACCCCCCAAAAACTCACCTCACCCCGCTCCCACGTGACCGCTGCAGCCAATCCCCGCCGGCGGACAAGCAAGAGGCAGTGCCGGACAAGCAGAGCGCGTCCGCAGCCGCCTCCCGCGCGTCCCTCTTACAGGGAGCGCACCCGCGCCGGCCATTCACAAACGGCCGGCGCGGGAGCGCGCCCTGCTAGAGGGACGCGCAGGAGGTGGCGGACGCGCATGCGCCACTGGAACGTGGAAAAGGTAGGATTGTGGGCTTTCTGGGGGGTTTCACACAGTGGGGCATCCCGATTTCGGATGCCCCGCGGGGAGGGATCTGATCGGCCCGGGAATCTTATAGATTCCTGGGCCGATCCCCCCTGGGTGTTGGTCCATTTTAAGTCATTTTTGACTGTTGGAACTCTTTAATAAAGCGAATGTGGTAAGCACCTCTAACAGCGCCATGTAGCATTACATGTATTACAAGAAGTGATTCAGCGTATAGCACCGGCGCTCTAGGCTCAGGAGCGCCACGTTTTAACTTTCGCTCGGTGTTGCTCTCCCATACATTTCAATGGGGATTCATTAGTTGTGTATAAATAGCGTGTTTGGCATTTTTTTTTTTTTTTGTTCAAATCATTGTGTGACCTCTCTTGGCTGCAAACAAACACTTTTATAAATTTTTTTTATATATTTTTATGCAGAATTGTCTTTACAGATCTGGCACTAAAGTGTTAAAACAATGTCATTCCATGTGTTTTCGCTGCTGGATATGTGTTCAAAAACAGACTTTAATCACACAACGTCTGGCGCTCTATGCTATAGCGACCAGATTTAGAGCGCCGACGCTGTGTGCACGTCGTTTTTTGATAAGTATGGTGTGGAGCGTCGAGAGTCGGCCGCACTGAGCTGGCATTACCTTTCGCTCCCTGCAGCGCTGTACTGGTGTTACAGTGCCCAACATACATCACATTCATCAATGCAGGGCAGGTTACTAGAGCGACTGAGACGCTCTGTTGCAGCGCCCGATACCCGCTTACAGCGTCTACTAGCGGTCGCTCTAAGCGCCGTTATACAGACGCTCATCTGCTGATACCTGGCGTTAGTAATTTATAAGCCTCCACGATGGGGATAGCACCAGGCAGTGCCTCGTAGCGGCAGGCAGCGTCTGGAGAACGTCAGGCGCTGTACGCAAAACCACATTTAGGAAAGCAAATCTGGTCAGCGACTGTAACAGCATCACATGCATTAATCCAGGTGGCTCAGTGTATAGTGCCAGCCCTCTAGGCTGAGGAGCGCCATGTAGGACCTGTCGCTCTGTAGCGCTCTCCCATACATTTCAATGGGGCTTCATTAGTTGTGTAGAAATATTGTTTTTGGCAATTTAAATTTTTTTTTGCTCAAATCATTGTGTGACCTCTCCTGGCTGCAAACAAACACTTTTAGAAACTTTTTTGACTTTTTATATTTTTATGCAGAATTGTCATTACTAAACTAAAGTGTCACAGCGTTAAAACAATGTCATTCCATGTGTTTTCGCTTTGTTACTGGTGGATATGTGTTCAAAAACAGCCTTTGATCACACAGCGTCTGGCGCTCTATGCTACAGCACCCAACTTTAGAGCGCCGAAGCTGTGTGTGTGTCCTTTTTTGATAAGTATGGTGTGAAGTGCCAAGAGTCCGTCACACTGAGCTTTCACTCACTGCAGCGCTGTACTGGTGTTAGAGCGCCCAACATACATCTCAGACTGTTTGTGAAGAACCAGCACTCCAAAAAAAGTTCATGCAAAAAGGTGTATTGCTATAACATCAGCATAGTACAGCAGTGGAAGTGAGTCGACGTTTCGGGGTGCACTGGGGCCCCCTTCATCAGGACCCACCGCATGTACAAGAGGCGTCTCCGCGAACCGTGCACCCGCATAATACAAAGGGTAAGAGTGCGGCTGCGCTTGGAACTATTTGCTCAACATACATCTCATTCGTCAATGCCGGCCAGGTTACTACAGCAACTAAGGCGTTCTGTTACAGCGCCTGATACCTGCTTACAGCATCTACTAGTGGTTGCTCTAAGCGCCGCTATACAGACGCACATCTGCTGATACCTGGCGTTAGTAATGAATCAGAATGAATCAGCCTCCGCGTCTAGAAAGACGGAAAGAAAGAGAAAGCAAGAAAGAAAGAGAAAGCAAGAAAGAAAGAGAAAGCAAGAAAGAAAGAAACAAAGCAACAAAGAGGGAACATTGAAAGGAAGAAAGATAGAAAGAAAGAAAGAAAGAAAGAAAGAAAGAAAGAAAGAAAGAAAGAAAGATAGATAGATAGATAGATAGATAGATATAGGGAACATTAAAAGGAAAAAAGAAAGAAAGAGGGAACATTGAAAGGAATAAAGAAATATAAAAATAAATGGAAAGCAAAGAAAGAACAAAAGCACAGGCCTTGACTGAGAGTTGAAAAAAATTCTCATGGTAGTTAAAAATTCATTTCATGGGAAAAAAGCCTGAGAATTTCAGTTTTGCTGAATCGCCTGATAGGAAGATGATGAAAGGTCAATGTCACTTTTTACTACAGAGTAAAAAGGAGTAAAAGGTTCAATACTTTTTCAGGAGTAAAAAGGTGCCATTGATTTTCATTGTCTTCTTGGTGATTCACTAAAAATTACATTCTCAGGCTTTTGTCTCGTGAATTTATTTTTTTACTATCGTGTGGATTTTTTTTTTCAACTCTTAGTGAATCAAAGTCATACAATGAATGGGAGAAAGAAATAAAGACAATGAATGCACGGCAGAAGCAAAAAAGAGAATAAAAGGAATGGCAGAAAAAACAGGAAAGACATAGAGAATGAATGGGGGAAAAAGAAGAGATGGAAGGAAAGAAAAAATAGAAGAAAGAAAACAAGAAAATAAACAATATAAGGACTGACAGAAAGAAGGTAAGGCTGGCCAATTTGCCCCTGGCTGTCAGTCCTTAGTTCTGGTTACTGCATGGTCCTGCATCCTGCATAAGGGCAGCCCAGGGAGGAGGAAATGAGGTGGGCCTTACCGAGGTGAAACCCCGGAGGAGATGGCCACACCCCATGCCACATTTTCTGTCTATTGGCAATGGGATCAGCAGAGAGGAGCGGGAGAGAGGGATGGATAGGAGTAATGGATGGGATGAGCTGGAGGGAAGGATGTACAGTATGACTAGATCTAGGAGGTGTGGATAAATAGGCAGAACTGAGGGTAGAGCAGGGGAGGGAAGAATGGGAAAAGCTGGGAGGAGAGGGGAGGGAGGGATGGGCTGAGTTGGGGGAAGAGAAAAGGGGATGGATGCATTGAGCTGGGAGTAGAGGGGGAGGCATGGATGCATTGAGCTGGGAGTAGAGGGGGAGGCATGGATGGGTTGAGCTGGGAGTAGAGGGGGAGGCATGGATGCATTGAGCTGGGAGTAGAGGGGGAGGCATGGATGGGTTGAGCTGGGAGTAGAGGGGGAGGCATGGATGCATTGAGCTGGGAGTAGAGGGGGAGGCATGGATGGGTTGAGCTGGGAGTAGAGGGGGAGGCATGGATGCATTGAGCTGGGAGTAGAGGGGGAGGCATGGATGGGTTGAGCTGGGGGGAGAGGGGGAGGCATGGATGGGTTGAGCTGGGAGTAGAGGGGGAGGCATGGATGCATTGAGCTGGGAGTAGAGGGGGAGGCATGGATGGGTTGAGCTGGGAGTAGAGGGGGAGGCATGGATGCATTGAGCTGGGAGTAGAGGGGGAGGCATGGATGCATTGAGCTGGGAGTAGAGGGGGAGGCATGGATGGGTTGAGCTGGGAGTAGAGGGGGAGGCATGGATGCATTGAGCTGGGAGTAGAGGGGGAGGCATGGATGGGTTGAGCTGGGAGTAGAGGGGGAGGCATGGATGCATTGAGCTGGGAGTAGAGGGGGAGGCATGGATGCATTGAGCTGGGAGTAGAGGGGGAGGCATGGATGGGTTGAGCTGGGAGTAGAGGGGGAGGCATGGATGCATTGAGCTGGGAGTAGAGGGGGAGGCATGGATGGGTTGAGCTGGGAGTAGAGGGGGAGGCATGGATGCATTGAGCTGGGAGTAGAGGGGGAGGCATGGATGGGTTGAGCTGGGGGGAGAGGGGGAGGCATGGATGGGTTGAGCTGGGAGTAGAGGGGGAGGCATGGATGCATTGAGCTGGGAGTAGAGGGGGAGGCATGGATGGGTTGAGCTGGGAGTAGAGGGGGAGGCATGGATGCATTGAGCTGGGAGTAGAGGGGGAGGCATGGATGGGTTGAGCTGGGAGTAGAGGGGGAGGCATGGATGCATTGAGCTGGGAGTAGAGGGGGAGGCATGGATGCATTGAGCTGGGAGTAGAGGGGGAGGCATGGATGGGTTGAGCTGGGAGTAGAGGGGGAGGCATGGATGCATTGAGCTGGGAGTAGAGGGGGAGGCATGGATGCATTGAGCTGGGAGTAGAGGGGGAGGCATGGATGGGTTGAGCTGGGAGTAGAGGGGGAGGCATGGATGCATTGAGCTGGGAGTAGAGGGGGAGGCATGGATGGGTTGAGCTGGGAGTAGAGGGGGAGGCATGGATGCATTGAGCTGGGAGTAGAGGGGGAGGCATGGATGGGTTGAGCTGGGGGGAGAGGGAAAGGGATAGATGGATGGGAGGGATTGGTGTGTTGAGCTGAGAGGAGGAGGAGAGGAATAGTTGGGAGAAGCAGGATGGTTGAATGAGTAGAACTTAGGGGAGAGGGGTGGGTGAGTTAAGCTGAGCGGAGAAATGAATGGATTGGGAGGTACTGGGATGAGCAGAAGGGAGGGATAGATGAATGGCTAGAGCTATGAGGAGCGGAGAGATGCACAGAACTGAGGGGAGAGGGTAGGATGGGATGAGCTGAGAAGTATGGGGGAGGAATGGATGGGTTGAGCTGAGAGGAGAGGGGAAGGGACAGATGGATGAGAGGGATGGGTGTGTTGAGCTGAGAGAAGAGGAGGGTGGATGAGGGAAGCAGGATGGTTGAATCAGTAGAACTGAGGGGAAAGGGATGGATAGGGTGACCTGGGAGAAAAGGGGGAGGCATAGATAGGTTGAGCTGAGAGGAGAGGAGAAGGGACAGATGCATGAGATGGGTGTGTTGAGCTGAGAGGAGAGGGGGGGGGATGGATGGGAAAAGCAGGATGGTTGAATCGGAACTGAGGGGAGAGAGATGGGTGAGTTAAGCTGAGTGGAGAGATGTAGAGAACTGAGGGGAGAGGGTAGGATGGGATGAGTTGGGAGGGATGGATGGGCAGAGCTATAACAGTGATCCAAGACTATTACAGTGTTTTGTATGGCTGTAATGTTCTGAGTTATTTATTCTGTAACTTACATTTGGGATGCCCCACACCCTCTATAGCTGCTCCAATTTATATAGGCCAATGAATCATTTATTGCTGTTGAACACTAAAGACGGGTAAATGATCACAAAAAGGACAGGGAGACAGTCTTGCAAATGTGGGACAGTTGGCAGGTATGCTTTAGGGGCATTTTTACATAGTGGGGTAGTTTAGGATGCCCTGGGCGTTACTGTTAACAGCAACCTATAGCCATATTCATAAAGGGGCCACAAAAAGCAAGACATTCCATGGTGACAAATGGCTTCTGGATTCAGAATGAAGGCAAAGCTGATCTTTAATCATATCATGGTTTCTTTCCCCCACCCCACCCCCCCCATGTGACGCTCGGGAGAATATTTAATTTAACTCTCACTCCCATAATGTAAAATAGAGAATAACGAGGAGCACTTCATTCCATTCTCTAACACTGGCCACTCAGTGGTGTAATTCCAAATCTGAGAATCAGTAACTGGTCTATTAGGCAGAAAATGGTGTACAGCTCGTCCATATCATTACACAGGGAGAGAGGCCTTAATGAATAAGGCACGTCAGAGCGCTGCTGCCTAATGTAAGGCCGCGCATTTCATTTCATGCGCTCCCTTTAGAGTTATGCATCATATATGTTCATTCTGACGTCATCAGAATAATAACGAGGAGGCGAGAGAGCGCGCCGGACGCCTGTCTCCTCACTATAAAATTCCATATTGATGCGCCGAAAGGACAAACGTCTTGGCAGGAGGAAATCGAATCGGCATCAGAAAACTGGGAGATTTCCTGAACTTTCTGTCAACAAGTCTTGTGCTTTGACGTGATAATAAAGTCTAATTACAATAGGTCGCTCTGTCAGATAGGGATGGAAGTCATTGATCGGGACCTTGTTGGCGCAGTAGAAATCCAGGCTTAGCTGCCATTTTTAATTCCATATTGATACGTCTGATCTGCATTGCTAAAGGTCAGCGCTAAGGGAGATTTCTATTTGTGCTTATCATATAAAAAAATAAAATAAAAGGCTGTTTTATCCAGAAGTGTTTGTATCCAAGGCTGGCGTTGATGATGGTGATTGCCCGGTGCCCTGTCCACATAGGTGCTCCCTACCTTCACCCTGAATAAGAGCCTATCTTATATGTTTCCCACACCCTGTACATACAGATTGCTCACATTTAAAATCATCCTACCTGCATCTACTGCATTTTCTGAGCCTTTAAACATCCAACATAGCAGCACATGGAGTCTCAGGCTGCCTGCAAACAGAAAGTGTCTTCTGACGGTGCCGCTCAGCATTCTGGGATTTCTGTCCTTTTCCTGACCCGAGCTCCGCTCTGTCAGTGCAAAGCACAACTAAAAACCCCACCCTCTGCACTTTTCACCCCTCTCCTCGGTATGTGATACTTCTGAGGCAAGATGGTGGCACCCATATCTTAGAGTCCTCAACAGAGTTGCAGCCCAGCAGGGGGAAATAATAAAAAGTAAGTGACTTAAACATGTAATATACCGTACATTAATTTTAGATGCTGGGAAATAGTTTTATAAGGGTTTGGGCTTTTCATTAAAGTGGACCAACACCCAGGGGTGATCGGCCCGGAAATCTATAAGATTCCCGGGCCGATCACCTCCCACCCCGCGGGACATCCGAGATCGGGATCTCCCGCGGGGTGAAACCCCCCAGAAACCCCAAAAAGATCTTACCTGATCCGCCGAGAGTGACGCGCGGGAGGCGGCGGCGGCGGAAGCGGCTTGGACGTTCCTGTCCCCCGCCTGGACGTTGGCGGGGATTGGCTGCGGCGTTCACGTGGGAGCGTTGAGAGGTGAGTTTTTGGGGGTTTCTGGGGGGTTTCACACAGCGGGGCACCCCCGATTGGGGTGCCCCGCCGAAGTGGACCAAAACCCAGGATAGTCAAAATCCTGGGTGTTGGTCCACTTTAAATGATGCTGAAGGTCCGGTTTAAAGCCAAACATATCCCGGGATTTTGATTATCCTGGGTTTTGTTCTGTGCCCTGTTTGGGATGCCTCGCTGTCTGAAACACCCCCTCAAATCGTGCATAATAACTCACCTCTTCCTGGTCCAGTGGTGCATGCACGGGCTCTCGTCCAATCAGAGCCACTTGCTGTGATGGTGTCATTCGGCTAATGGCTCTGATTTGCTTCAATGGGGAGAGAAAGCCATCAGCAGGCATCTGAATGCATGCGGCTCTGATTGAATGAGAGCCCACACATGCGCTGTTGGACCAGAAACAGGTGAGTTATTTTGGCCAATCTGCAAGGTTTCACACAGTGTTTCACACCATTTTGGAATTTTCCGGGTGAGGTCCGGCCACTCAGGGCTTTCCTCAACAATACAGTGGACCAAAACCCATGCCGATTGGCCGATCAATTCAGGGATGTGTGAAACCCCAAAATCGGTATGTGTGAAACCCCGCAGGTCGCCCCATTCACTTACCTTGTTTCCCAGTCCAATAAACTCACATATCTAGGGGTCCCGCGCTGCACGCCGAGCTGCCACAGCCATGGGAGGCTAGAAGGTAAAGGAGCCGCAGGCGGGCAGGGTAACTGATCCCTGCCTGCTGTCCCTGCAGCCGCCACTACTTATTTTGGTACGGGCACACGCAATCACTGTGACTTTTTTTTGTTTTTTTTTCTTCTGCCTATGGGGAATGGGAGGGGGGAATGCCGCGCTGCCTGTAATCGGGAGATTCTGCACCTTGCCTATTATTTGGGTTTTGGGGGACAATGTTTAGCACATTTGGTTCAGAATATTTTTTTTATTTGCCTCCTCCAAATCCTAGGTTCATCTTATGGGCAAGTGCAGCATTTAGGGCAAAAAATACAGGCATATTTATGGTAGTAAGGTAGGACCTTTTATAACTTGCTTTAACTAGGAAATATACAGCCGGATAGCAAATCCAGCTTGCTGTTATTTTGAAACAGAAAAGGGCTGCTTCCGTTAATTTGGAATTACACCATTCTCTAGTGTTTTTTTCAACCAGTGGTAAGTGTGCCAGTGGTGGTACTCAATATTCTATTAGGTGGTACATCATTGTCAGACTGGGATGCCTGGGGCCCACCAGTAGAACTGACTCTGGGGGCCCATCCCACATTTAGATGCAAGTATTGCCAGCTTACATCCATGGCCCATGCAAAGAAACATTATGCCAGATGAAATTGTCTGTGTGTGCAATTGGGATGGCACAAGTAATCTATATATAGTTCAGGTTTGGTGATGAAGGCCCTCAGATGGACCAGGGGCCCATCATTTTTTTTTTCCTGGTAACCCTGTGGGCCAGTCCGAGCCTGCAGTTCGTGATAAAGCTACAGACATAGAAACATAGAAGGGTGATGGCAGAAGGAGACCATACGGTCCATCTAGTCTGCCCTTATGTGTATACTGTATGTACTCTTTATCTTAGGATAGATGTGTGCTTATCCCAGGCATGTTTAAATTCAGTGACTGTTGATTTTTCAACTACCTCTGCTGGAAGTTTGTTCCAAGCATCTACTACTCTTTCTGTAAAATAATATTTTCTAACATTGCTCCTGATCTTCCCCCCGACTAGCTTCAGGTTGTGCCCCCTTGTTCTATCATTAAGCTTCTTCTTAAAAACACTTCCCTCCTGAACCTTATTCAATCCTTTCACATATTTAAAGGTCTCAATCATGTCCCCCCTCTCCCTTCTTTCCTCCAGACTGTACAAATTAAGTTCTTTAAGTCTCTCCTGATAAGTTTTAAGTTTAAGTCCTTCCACCATTTTCGTTGCCTGCCTTTGGACACGTTCTATTTGAATATTGTCTTTTTGCAGGTAAGGTCTCCTAGTAAGGTCTCCTAGTATTCTAGCTGTGGCCTCACCGGGGCTCTATACAGCGGCATCACAACCTCCATCTTCCTACTGGTGATGCCTCGAGCTATGCAGCCGAGCATCCTGCTTGCTTTTCCCACTGCCTGGCTACACTGTCCACTCATCTTGCAGCTATCAGTAATCAGTACCCCTAAATCTCTCTCCTCCAAGAACCTGGATAACACAGGGCTGCCCATACGGTACTCAGAGCAGGGATTCCTTCTACCCAAGTGCATGATTTTACATTTAGAGACCAACACCGAGAGGTGATCGGCCGATCACCTCCCACCCCGCGGGACATCCGAGATCGGGATGTCCCGCGGGGTGAAACCCCCCCAAACACCCCAAATCACCTACCTTATCTTCCGCCGCCGCCGCCGCCTCCCTCGCGCCCCTCTAGGCGTGCGCGCGCCCGCGCCGGCCGTCCGTGAATGGCCGGCACGGGCGCGCGTGCACCGAAAGTTACGCGAGGGAGGCGGCGGCGGCGGAAGCCGCTTGGACGTTCCTGTTCCCCGCCTGGACGTTGGCGGGGATTGGACCGGGCAGTCACGTGGGAGCGGGGAGAGGTGAGTTTATTGGGGTTTCTGGGGGGTTTCACACAGCGGGGCACCCTCGATCGTCAAAATCCTGGGTGTTGGTCCACTTTAAACTCTAGTTTCCACAGTTTTGGCCATCTATCCAGTAAAGCTACAGACACATCTGTACCCTAACCCATCCTGCTACCATCTATACTTACCGATGCCTGATATACTGCATAAAATACAAAAGGTGATGGCAGTGACAGTTTTAGGCGACAGAGAAAGTGTAGGAAACAGGACATATTTGCAAACTCTACTTAGAACTCTTCTAACTGCGAGGAGATGTCAGCTGCAGTTGAGATTCAGGTTTTTACAAAGGGGACATCCACCAACCTTTTATATGGTGCCATCTTCTTCTGTAACACTTTACAAAGTAGTAATTACAGGTAAAATATACAGTACAAAGACAACAAGCAAAATGCTGCAGTGAACACTATGAAAACAGAATACAATAGGAGAGAGCCTTGCCCTCAAAGCGGAATAAAACCCAGCACAGCCAGCCCTGGAATCTAAAAAGATTCTAGGGCCAGCGGCCGGCCTTCCAACAGCTTACCTTTTCCCCAGTCCAACAGCTCATGGGTGGTTGGTGTAGAGAGGCTGCCCAATGCTCAAGTAGCCATTTAGTGTGGAGAGGCTGCCCAATGCTCAAGTGGTCACTTGAGAATGGAGAGGCTGTCCAGTGCTAAAGGGGTCATTTGGGGGGGAGAGGCTGTTAAGTGCTCAAATGACCATTTGGGGTGGGGGGGGAGAGGCTGCTGGATGTATACATAAAAGTCCAAATGCGAAATCATTGAGCATTGGTAATTGAACACTGCGTTCACAGGGGGTGATTACGCTTGCAGTACGAGCACCCTGAAATTGCTGGTGTTCAGCATCTGGAAAGTGTTTCCAATAGCGATTCCATTCAATGGGGTGGAATCGCTATCATGGCGGCCTCCAAAGCGCTGCAGAGAAGGCTTTATAGTGATGACTGCGATTGCTCAGTGAATGCAAACGCCCCCCTGATTCTGCCCTTAGCCAAACACAGGCAGTGTTTCAAAGGCAATTGCAGGGCACTTGTCTTGAAAATGTGATCACCACGCAATCACCTGGTTGTGAACAGGCCCGGAGAGGGCTTAGAAAACACCTCCATTGAGTTGAATGGAGGAACAATAGCGTTTTGATCAGTCAAAAAATGCTGCAGACAAGGCTGATTCTACGACCCAAGAACCATTGCTTACATTGGCTGAGATTTTTTTAGTGATCGCCCCGCAATCGCCTCAGCGTTAATGGGCCCTTACTGTCTTAATAATATATATTCTTGTATTATGTTGCTAAATACATATATGGAGTTCAGTTACATGGGCTTAGAATAGAAAAAAATATATGTATTAACATGGAGTTCAGTTCACAGCGTCTCTCTTATTTTTGTATTTCAAAGGCATTTTGGGACCTGTGTCTGGTGTCTATAGCCTGCAGATGTATCATTTACTATATACATACAGTATATAGCATCTCGTGGTACCTGCACATCCCTTATGATAATCTTCTTTTACCTACATTAATAAAACTTTGATCTGGAGGCACAAAACCAATTCTGAATGGCAAGTTATTAGAATTCCACTTTTAATAGTAATCTGGTTAGAAAATCAAAGGACCAGAGATGGTCCTACAAATGGCTCTAGCCTAATAATACAGTATAGCTCATGTATGATTAATGGAGTCATTAAAATAGCCCTGATTTTATTAACTTCCCTCTCGCAGCCAATTTTTATTCTTACCCCAGGAGTTTCACTTGGTTTGGCTTAGGGGGATATTGGAACAGGGACTGTCCTTGTCCAGGATCGAAATTGTCTAATTCAAAATAAATGATTAAAGCGTTTTAAAAGTCTTCCTCATCATAAGTTATTTCTCATCTGATAGATTTTCTTACAGTGGATGTTTGCGAACTCTATTGAGAACTCTTCTAATCGTAAGGAGATGTTTGCTGCAACACGGAAGGAGAGGTCGAGGAGCCAAGCCACGACAGCCTTCAATAAGAGAGCACCACCATGTAATTCAACAGTTGTGTCCTAGAGGTAAGGGAGCGGACTTGCAACCGGAGGGTGGTAGGTTCGAATCCTGGTCCTGGAACATGACTGAAGTGCTCTTGAGCAAGGCACCTAACCCCCCAACTGCTCCCTGGGTGCTGTTATTAGGGCAGCCCACCGCTCTGGACATGTGTACACTCACTGCACGGATGGGTTACATGCGGAGGACGAATTCCTATGTGTGCCCAAGCATACAATGGCCATCAATGCATAAAAAAAAAAAATCACTTTTATTAAGAATGCAAAAACACCTTAAAACCACATATAATACAATAGACATTTAAAAACAATTGCTACAACTCCATCCCATATCATACTATAATAACCCACAAAAAACACTGTTTCATATCAAAATGTGCATAAGAACCCCAATGGATCAATTCTGTGTTCCCATAAGGACCCTATTATTTTGTGCCGGCACAAAAAATATATATTTATGGTAATGTTGAGCCCAAAGAATATAAAATGTAATGTGTATATACAAGCACAATCAAAACCATAACCACAGCCAAATATAGGAAAAAGTGAAGCAATACAATAAGCTAATGATTAATTACTCATGAAAACTAACTCCCTCTATAAACCTGTGAAACTATCTATGAGTGATACTAAAGTGATACTGCACAAAATATTGATCAAACTATCCAATGCTCAGTTGATGAATCAAAATAAATAACAAGTATAGATATCAATTAATAGGTGTCCATGTCACAAAAAGTAACCAGAGAGTGCAAAGTGCATAGGCTCAGATACAATGTTACCAATCATTCAGCTGCACATGGCGTCCATGGAGTGGGGAGGAGGGAATGGAGGTAACAGGTAAAGAACACCTGCGCACGCGGCTACCAGCGCCGCTTCTTGCTTGGGTGAAGGGGCTGATGTTGGGTGCAGTTGAGATTGGGTTCAACAATGCTACTAACTTAAAGGACCAAGTATCCTTTGGCAGCTGCTCTGACGACGGCCTGTCTGTTTACTTTCATTAAAGAGGAAGTCCCACCTATCTGCTCCCCCCTCCCTCCAGTTTTAGCTTAGGGCAGTCTTTACTCACCTTGCCAATGGATTCATCTTCTAGGTCCCTCGGTTTCCTGGCGACCTTTTGATGAGCAGCACCATCTTGCATCCCGTAAGGCACTGTGCGGCTCTGATCTCGCACCTGCACGGTGCCCATGAATGGGATACAATTGGGCCTCTCGCAATCCTGCAAGAGTTTGCTGATTGCCCTCTTGCTCTGCGTTTTCTTTCTTTCTTGCGTAGCAGCACAACCAGTAGGGTTTGCCATCATGATGTGTTTGTCCTAATGAAAACCCATCTGATGAACTCCATTGGTTGCCTTTGGTTATGTGGGCATTGGGAGTGCCACTGAAGCATGTATAGGATGAGGTTCTTCCTTTGTTTTGGGAATTAGTCATATGGACATCCCAAATGAAGATGCCCAAAGGTTAGAGCAGACATTGACCCTGAGCTCCGCTTTAATCAATCAAGCTCAATGTAAGCAATGTAAGTCGTTTTAGATAGTCTCTCTCTGTCTTTTAAGGTACCTATTGGAGGGATACCTTAGGACTGGATTGCACCCGATCCCCCCGTTTATCCTTTGTTACTGGGCATGGTGTGCCGACAGCCATCTTGGTATTAATAAGTCGTTTTAGATATGCCACAGACCTCAATTGATTTTTAAAACTAGGCATAGTTGGGTTTTTCCAGCTTTACCAGCATATTTCTAGGAATTTACATCTTTTCAACAAGCAGATAAGAGATAATGATCAGCCACGTCTTAGTAATTTCATGCAATCCACTGATGAGCGCAAGTAAGATGGAAATGTACAAACTGGCTGTTTTTGTTTTCTGCACAATTATCCCCAGTAACGTCATTATAAAAGAAAAATCCTCCGGCACCTCTGGCACCAGGTTAATATTAATCCTCCTCTAGGAATTTAACCAGCACATGTGCAGAAAGTAAAATGTCAGCGGTGTCTGCAAATCTCCTGGAGCTGAAGGATCTTAACCTGCAGGAAAAATCTCTTTTAAAACCATTTCCTAGCCTCCAAGGGTCAGATGCAAGCCAGAAGGTTCCTTGGTTTCCCTGATCCTGCGGAAACCTGCGGCAGGCTTAATTTAGCAATGAATATTTGGAGGAAATATTAGTCTTTAACCCTTTCGAAATAAGTAAAGAGCCATGCCATTCCTGAAACAAACAACGAGAGATATTCATCATTTAGCAGGTAACTATTGTGTAATGTAAAGTCCACTTGGAATGGAATTTTTAAAAGTGTATATTTTTTTTGTGAACATCAGGAGGTACTCAAGGTGCTGAGCTGATCTGTGATTCTATATTAGCAAATGTGTGCTTTGTGGAAGCAGTCTTTTCTGCAATCAGTTACAATTGGCAACACAAAGGCCCTTATTTATGAAGGAATAGCGACAGGTAGCGACTGGTGAGCGGCCGGTAATGACGGGCCCCGCCACGAGAACGCCGGCTCCCCACCACAATCACACATTTATCAAGCCAATCCTGCTTAACGACTGAGATAGCGCCATATAGCGACTCATTCATCATTATTCCAGCCCACAGCGCCAGCGTCCGACCTTGAACAGCGACAGGTATGACCTCTCGCTACCTGGTACGCTCCAATGCATTTCAATGGAACAATCTTTAAATATTCATAATTAATTGTTATTAATTTTTTTTATTTTTTTTTTTTTAAATGTGAAAAATTCTGTGACCACTTCTGCCATTTTAGATTTTTTTAAGGGAAAAAAAATTAAAAAAAAAATTGTACAGAATTGATATTACAGGTCTGATATTAATGTATTCATATTACTAAATTATTTAAAAAACTTTTTTTTTTTGGTTTCCAAAAATATGGTTGTTTGGGGGTTAAAAAACTACTTTTAACCCATCGCCGCCAGCGCTCTGGGGTTTAAACATGCATTTTACAGCGCAATAATTTTTTTAGCGTGATTTTTTAATGAATATGGTGGGGGCCAGTCGCTATCATGCGCTCCCATACAGCGCGGAACCTGTCAAATAGCGACTCCTCACCCAATATTCAACATTACGGCAAACCGACTGAGTCGCTATCAACTACCGAACAACGGCCAAGCACAGCGACTACTAGCGGGCGCTCTGAAAATGCCGCTACAGTCGCTCAACTGTCGCTACCTGCCGCTATTAATGAATCGGCCTCAAAGTCTCTACACCAAGAAGAGAGAAGTGAGTCCTGTACACACAGAACACTGCTGCTATGGCCACTGCCCGTACACATGCTCAGCAACAGTGTTCTGTGCAGCTATCTGCAATCTGTTGATATTGGCAACTTACAACAAGTCTGTGTTTGGTGTACGTTGCCAATAGCAAGAGATTGCAGTGAAAACTGCTTCCATAAAACACACATTTAGCCAAATTAGAAAAAAAAACAAGGTATTAGATCAGCTCAACACCTTTAAAACAACATTTTGCCACGCAAAAATATGCACTTTCAAAAATTCAATCAAAAGTAGACCCTTTAAACCGGACCAACACCTGTTTTTTCTTTAAGAAGTGTTGTTCCCGCAGACAGCTAATCAAAACAAGCTCGGGGGGGGGGGAGTCCTCCCCCCCGCACATAATGCTCTAGAACGCCCGTAATACTCACCTTCACTACGAACCAATTACAGGAAAGGAGTCCCGCGATTGGCCGCCAGGCCACGTGGCCCATGGTCGCGTCCTCGGTGCCAGCCACCAGAATGTCCCGCGCCCATGACCACCCAGAGGCCAATTGTGGGACTCCAGCACTGGCTCATAGTGAAGGAGAGGATTACAGACGTTCTGGGAGGGTTAGTGTGGGGGGATTCCAGCATTCTGGATGCCCCCCAAGCTTGTTTTGCTTAGCTGTCTGTGGGACCAACACCCGTTAAAGGAAAAAGTAAGGGGTTTATTCATCAAGGGATATCGGCAAGTAGTATCTTGTAGCGGCAGGCAGCGTCTGGTGAACGCCGGGCACTGTACGCAATACCACATTTATGAAGGAGATTCTGGTGAGCGCCTCTAACAGCGCCATGTAGCGTACGATTCATCATTACAGGCGGCTCAGCGTATAGCGCTGGCGCTCTGGCTTCCAGAGCATCAGGTATTACCTGTCGCTACCTGTCGCTCTCCCATACATTTCAATAGACGTTCCTTTTCTTCTGATTACACAGGGTTTTTTTGTTTTCTTTCAAATAATTGTGTCACCTCTCCTGGCCTAGAAAATGTCATTTTTGAAAACTTTTTTGATTTTTTATATTTTTATGCAGAATTGTATTCACGGGTCTGGCATTAAAGTGTTTATGTCACAATGTTACAACAATGTCATTCCATGTGTTTTCGCTTTGTTACTAGTCGATATATGTTAAAAAACAGACTTTAATCACACAGCGTCTGGCGCTCTATGCTATAGCGACCAGATCCAGAGCGCCGACGCTGTGTGTGTCTGTTTTTTTGTTGAATATGCTGTAAGTCGCTGAGAGTCAGTCGCAATGAGCTGGCGCTACCTTTCGCTCACTGCATCGCTGTATTGGTGTTAGGACACCCAACATACATCTCATTCATCAGTGCCGGCCAGGTTACTACAGCGACTGAGGCGCTCTATTACAGCGACCTATAGCGGATCACAGCGTATACTAGTGGTCGCCCTAAGCGCCTCTTTACAGACGCTCATCTGCCGATACCTGGCGCTAGTAGTGAATCAGCCTCTAAGTAAGTAATGTAAGTTTGTTTCCTGCTGTACACTCTGTGACCCCCCCCCCCGCCATACCCACAGCTTCTGCCTATTCCTGACAGTTGCCCCCTCCACCCGCCCCAATGGGTGAGGAGTGGGGGGGGTTGGAAGAGCCGGCAGAGGCAGAATTGCTCCCCAAATTTTGGGTACCCACTAATTTCAATGAGTAGCGGAGCATTTTTTCAGTTTGGATGAACTTGCTGAACCTGAACTTTGAGGGGTTCGCTCATCCCTACTGCTGTATATATATATATATATATATATATATATATATATATATATATATATATATTATGTACTGCAAGATGTATGCAGTTGAGGGAAGGGGTCCCCTTTTGTTTTAACAAACAATATGTGTCTTTATTCTTTGTATCTTTGCTGCACAATTTGGTTATATATATAGTGCTATACACTTTCTAGTCTAATGCATTGTTTTTGTTCTGTTTAGTTCAGGTTTAACCCTGTGTGATGATTGTTCCTTCTTTTCCAACTGAAAATTCTCTTCACTGATCCTTAATTGCCACTGACCTATTTCCCCTGTATCCCTAGGTAGAGTCCATTCCTTATTTAGTCCTCATTCAGTTATCACCAGATTAATCTAGTTTATCTGTGTAGCAGTCTCATTCAGTGTACAGAAACTATCAACTTAATGATCATTTTAAGCATAGCTCCCTTTAAATAGGATTTCACACCTTTAACAGATCAATAAATGTACTTACGTCAGTAGTGTTTAAAGGCAACTAACTGCAGGTTAAAATGAAAATCCTGCATTTAACCCCCCCATCCATCCAAGTTCTATAATAATTAAGGTTTTAAAATGTTTTATCTAGAGGCTAATTTAAGACTAGCTCCACGTATTGCCATTTGAGCGTCTATGTAGCAGCGCTTAGAGCGTCCGCTGCAAGCAGGTGTCTGGCGCTATAACCTAGCGTAGCGGGCGGACAAGTGACACTGTAGTATCCTGTTTAGCATTGATAAATGTGATGTCTGGAGGGTGCTGTAGAAGCAATCGCCCTGATTCACTGCAGAGCCAATCGAGAACACAGGGAGGCCGATTCATTAACAGCGGCAGGTAGCGACAGTTGAGCGACTGTAGCGGCATTTTCAGAGCGCCCGCTAGTAGTCGCTGTGCTTGGCCGTTGTTCGGTAGTTGATAGCGACTCAGTCGGTTTGCCGTAATGTTGAATATTGGGTGAGGAGTCGCTATTTGACAGATTCCGCGCTGTATGGGAGCGCATGATAGCGACTGGTCAGAGCGACCAGCTCCCACCATATTCATTAACAAATCACGCTCAAAAAATTCTCGCGCTGTGAAATGCATGTTTAAACCCCAGAGCGCTGGCGGCGATGGGTTAAAAGTAGTTTTTTAACCCCCAAACAACCATATTTTTGGAAACCAAAAAAACAAGTTTTTAAAATAATTTAGTAATATGAATACATTAATATCAGACCTGTAATATCAATTCTGTATATTTTTTTTTTATTTTTTTTACCTTAAAAAAAATATTTAAAATGGCAGAAGTGGTCACAGAATTTTTCACATTAAAAAAAAAAAAAAAAAAAAAAAACATTAATAATTACTTATGAATATTTGAAGATTGTTCCATTGAAATGCATTGGAGAGCGCCAGGTAGCGAGAGGTCATACCTGTCGCTGTTCAAGGTCGGACGCTGGCGATGTGGGCTGAGGCTGGACTAATGATGAATGAGTGGCTATCTGGCGCTATCTCAGTCGCTAAGCAGGATCGGCTTGATAAATGTGTGATTGTGGTGGGGACCCGGCGTTCTCGTGGCGGGGCCCGTCATTACCGGCCGCTCACCAGTCGCTACCTGTCGCTATCCCTTGTTAAATAAGGGCCTAGGTGGTGTCCGGAGGTCAGCGCCCAAGACAACGCTACATCTAACAATAGAACAGAGCAATAGGTAGCACCAGTTGCGTTGCGCATCCGGCACTCGTCGCTGAAGCCCGTATTAAGAAAAAGTTACACACAACCAGCGTTGGTGCTGTAAAACTGGGCACTCTAGCATCGAGCACCAGGCGCTATGTACAAAAAGTCTGTTTCCCAACACATAAACACCAGCACCAGAGCGAATACATATGGAATGACAACGTTGTAACACTGTGTGACAATGACACTGCAATGGCCGATCTGCACATACAATTCTGCATAAAATGTAAAAATAAATAAACACAATAAAAGTGTTTGGTTGCCGGGCAGGAGAGGCCACACAATGATTTGAACCAAAAAATGTAGAACATTACGTTAAGAAAACGCTATTTATACACAACCAAATAAAACATAATGGGAGAGCGCTACTGAGCGACAGGTGCTACATGGTGCTGCTGAACACACAGCGCCGGCGCTATACGCTGAGCCACCACTAGTGATACATGTGACACTACATGACGATATTAGAGGTGCTCACCAGATTGACTTTCATATATATGCGCCCGGTGTTCATCTGATGCTATGTGGCGTTAGCGTTTCTTATATAACCCCCATAGCTGATTTAGCCAGTCCTCTCCCTACCTGTCGCTTGTATATAAATATAAAAGAATGCATTTAAGTGATTGGCCAGCCAAGTAAAAAAACAAAAGGGTACTCATCGATCACCTAACTGGTCCTACTCCGGCTATCCGCAACTCACCCTAACGCTGGATTGCATGCCACACTGGCCAGGTCGGAACACCTGTCACTGGCACCTGTAAGGATTGGGCTTCTCGACCATCAGTCACATGGGTGGGGTCATGCCCTCTGCATTCACTGCAATAGAGCGGGCATGGAGAGGACATGTCTATCTTCTGTGATGATGTTGGAGGGGTGTGATTCAAACGCGGGTGACTGGAGTTAGGGCCTTGCCAGCGAGGGATGCGATTCTGCGATTAGGTGAGTTGCTGATTGCCAGAGTGGGACTGTGCAGCTCACCATAGCAGAGAACTGTTCTACCTTTGCTAATCCAGATTTGGGCATTAAAGTAAAAAATCCACTCACCTGTTTGTGTTGCTGGCGGGGGGGGGGTCGGCATGGAAGCCGTGGACAATTGAGTGACAGGACAGTCACCCAGGTTTCTAAGAATAGTGGGCCCAATGTCCCCATGTATTGGCTGAATGACCTGTCAAGTGCAACTGTCAATTAAGTCCACAGCAAGTCTTGCTCTTCTGTCCTGCTTCGGTGTGTCAAAACAAATCCTTGGCACGCCTCCTCCATTTTAACTAATCGAGTGGGCATGCAGACAGCCATACGTCAATCTTGGAGGGGGTCACATTCTCTCGTAAATAAAGACCAGTGCTGTATGGCAGGGTGCTCGATCTTGGCGATTGGTAGGTTTTAATTAGAGATGAGCGAACTCCTTGAAAGTTCGATTCGGGCGATTCGCCGAATTTCCCCAAGAAATTCGGGTTTGCCCGAATCGAACTTTCACGAATCGGTCATCTGAAAAAAAAATGCCGGCATGGTGGCAGCGGGCAGGCCGGCTACGCTGTCAGTGGGCGGCGCGCTCCGGCGCCGCTCTCAGCTGTCATCAGAGGACGCGTCATCAGAGGGCGCCTGAGAGCAGCGCCGGCCTCCACGCTCCAACCATGCAGGTAAGTGTTTGCTTTTTAAACAAATGCCGGCATGGTGGGAGCGGGCAGGTCGGCTGCGCTGTCAGCGGGCCGGCTTCCGCCGCCTGCCCGCTTCCACCATGCCGGCATTTTTTTTTTTTTATTTCAGGGAAAATTTGATCGACACGAACCCAAAAAAATTCGGGTTCGTGCCGAATCGAATTTTCCCTGAAATTCGGAGCGAATTCCGGTTCGTCCGAACCGGTTCGCTCATCCCTAGTTTTAATACAATGAAGCAGGATGGAAGAGCTACAAAGGTACAAAAGTTAAAGGAGCACTATCGCGACAAAATGGCCCAGTGATAACAATCCATATAAATATGCTGGATGGGGGGAGGAGGGGTCACTTATACACCCAGCATCAGGAGATATCCAGCCAGGCTTGTTTCTTTTATTTTAATGAAAGGAAAAGGACATCTGGGGTGACAGGCTCTGTCACCCCTCATAGACTAAAACTGTCACCCCTTGATTTTGTTCCTACTGTGTAAGAATAAACCACAATCTTGGCACAAGTTTTACTCAGTTCAGGTGTATAAGTGACTCCTCCTCTTATTACCGAGGTGTTTATATGGATTTTTAACATTACACAATTTTGCAATAGTGCTCCTTTAAGTATAGTTTTTTGTTTTCCGGGGTCAGCCGATAGCCTTCCCTCTGGGAAACCCCCTGGAGCGCTGAAACACTCAACTGCTTCTGAGCTCCGTCACCAGTGTAAATATCATCCCTGCATCTTCGGGCTCCTATTCCCAGCCATTCAGATAGGATGGAGGTGGCAGCACGCTCGGACGCTGGGGATGTGGCCGCTGCGTTCCTGATTGCTGAAGCTCTGCATGTAAACAGAGCTGTTTGCCGAGCATTACATATGCACAGCAAACAGCTCTAATTGGATGAGGGCCAGCACATTCCCTGTAGGACCAGGGAAAGGCGAGTGTGTATTTGGAATGCATCGGGGTGCAGAACAAAACCCGGGATAGTTTCGCTTTTGTTCCACTAAAGATGTAATTTTTTTTGAATGTATATGGTCATATTAGTAGTTTAAAATGTGCAAATGCCCCTTTCAGGTTTCAGGACTTTTGCCCATAAACACCCCCAACATGCAGGAAAGTCCTGTCCTATTGAATACTTAGGCCCTTATTCATCAAGCGATAGCGCCAGGTAGTGTCTGACGAGCGCCAGGTAGCGGCAGCTAACGGCGACTACCGACTCAAGTACGCCCGGCGGCGGTCACAATGACGCATTTATCAAGCTAAATGAGGCTAGTGCCGGCGAGAGCGACGGCTAGCGCGGCATTCATCATGAAGCCGCCTGGACCGAACAGCGCTGCTGCAAATTCCCTCACAGCGCCAGGTATGAGCTGTCGCTCCCTGGCGATGTCCAATGCATTTCAATGGAGCAATCTATAATTATTCATAATTAATTGGTATTATTTTTTTTTTTTTTTTTTTTAATGTCAAAAAATCGGACACCACTTCTGCAATGTTAGGATTTATTTTTAAGTAAAAAAAAAAATATGTGCAGAATTGATCTAACAGGTCTGAGATTAATGTATTCATATTACAAAATGATTCTAAAAACATGTATAATGTTACATTCAAAAAATATGGTTGTTTAGGGGTTAAAAACTAGTTAATACACATCGCCGCAAGCGCTCTGGGGTTTAAACAAGGAATGGACAGCGACAGCACATTCGGAGCGTGATTTGTTGATGAATATGAAGCCGTTCGCTCTGGCCATTCGTTGTCAGGCGCTCACATACAACGCTGGACCTGTGAAACAGCGACCCCCCAGCCCGTATTCAACATTACCGCACACCGACTGAGTCGCTGTCATCAAGCTAATGCTGGCCAAGCACAGCGAATACTGGCTGGCGCTGAAAAAATCACGCTACAGTCGCTCATCTGTCGCTACCTGGCGCTATTAATGAATCGGCCTCCCCGTGCTGGACCAGGTAAATGTTTTATAGGATGAGAAAACATTTTCAACAAAACGTTTTGGTCCACCGTAACCTGATTTGATATGTGAAGGTAACTCAGTCTGTGGCTGAAATCACTGAATCATCCGGTTTATATTTAAAGACCAGTCTAAATTCTAATAGTTTTCCCGGAACGCTAGCGACTTTTACAAATGTCTCAAGACTCACCATGAATCAGAGTTAAATTGCAGATCTCCATCGGAGACCCCAGACAACCATCTCTAAACAGAGCTAAGTTTTAGCCTTTAATTTGCAGTTCTATTTATTGCCCTTGTGTCCCCGCAGAAGACATAGATCTTCTCTCTTCTATGCTGAGGAGTAGGGGGACGTGTTTGTGGAGTGCCCTGCCAACCCCTGTATTTATTCCAAGGTGCAGAGCGTGCTGGGGAAAATAAATTGTCTGCGGAGACAAACAAGGGCTGCTCCTCTAAATGGCAGGCTGATCTTTGAAAGGTGTGCAACCTTCTTGGCTGTTCTTTATAAGCCCTTTAAGAGAGCGGCGGATAGACATTTCTCGCAGACAGTGACAAATGGAGCCTAGAGCCAGGCTAACGTACTACATAAATACTTTTACACTGTGTCCTGGGTGTCTGTTAAACTGCCAAGATTTGTTCGGAACACAGCGAAGTATAATGACTCAACTGCACCAATGGAGGACACTGCCATCTTTCCACAGGTTGAAATGAAGATTGAGTGCAAGACCACAACACCGATTGAGAAATGGCTCTGGAAGATCATCTTTATATATGGAGCGCCCTTCCAACTTGTATATATCTGTTACTGTAAAAGCTTAAAGTGATCCTACACCCAGAAAGGAAGTTTATGTTGTCACCTTCTATCCCCAGCCCAGTGCTCCAGTAGAACGTGTTTTTCCTTTTTTGCTAAAGCCTTTGCCCAATATTCATCAAAACATAAAACAGGAAGCAGTATTATGTCTGAATGGCAGCTATATGCTAATTAATTTGGTTACAAGCTACTGTCACATAATGAAGTGCTTTCAGATGTATTGCAGTTATTATAACTGATGAGGCTGACCCCCAATGCTGCTGAGCAGTGTCTAATGTAACTGAATGTATCAACGCTGGAAATAAATAGAGGCTGATTTATTAATTGCGACAGGTAGCGACAGTTGAGCGACTGTAGCGGTATTTTCACAGCGCCCGCTAGTAGTCGCTGTGCTTGGCCGTTGTTCGGTTGTTGATAGCGACTCAGTTGGTGTGCAGTAATGTTGAATACAAGGTGATGAGTCGCTATTTGACAGGTTCCGCGCTGTATGGGAGCGCATGATAGCGAATGGCCATAGCGACCAGCTCCCACCATATTCATTAACAAATCACGCTCCAAAAATTCTCGCGCTGTGAAATGCTTGTTTAAACCCCAGAGCGCTGGCGGCGATGGGTTAAAAAGTAGTTTTTTAACCCCCAAACAACCATATTTTGGGAAACCAAAAAAAACAAGTTTATAAAAACATTTTGGAATATGAATACATTAATATCAGACATGTAATATCAATTCTGCACAAATTTTTTTTTTTTTTTCTTACCTTAAAAAAAAATATCTAACATGGCAGAAGTGGTAACAGAAATGTTCACATTAAAAAAAAAAAAAAATTATTAACAATTAATTATTAATATTTAAAGATTGTTCCATTGAAATGCATTGGAGAGCGCCAGGTAGGGAGAGGTCATACCTGGCGCTGTTCAAGGTCGCTCGCTGGCGCTGTGGGGTGAGGCTGGAATAATGATGAATGAGTCGCTATCTGGCGCTAGCTCAGGATCGGCTTGATAAATGTGTGATTGTGGTGGGGAGCCGGCGTTCTCGGGGCGGTGACCGTCATTACCGTTCGCTCACCAGCCGCTACCTGGCGCTATCCCTTGTTAAATAAGGGCCTAAGTGTCAGGGTTGTTCGGCCAGGGAGCAATATTAGTGACTGCATCTGGTTTGTGTTGTTATGAATTCTGGGCAAGGACTTTAGTAAAAAAAGAAACAGGCTGTTTTGGGCCATGGGCTGAGGATAAAAGGTGATGACAAAAACTTCCTTTCTGGGTATAGGATCACTTTGGAGTAAAAATAAAGCAACAATGTGCAGTTGGTAACAAACATCACTTTATATTGGGTGCTCGATGGATCTGGGGGGCATTAGATGAACAACGTTGGACTGGGTTTTGTATATTTTATGTGGCTCTTCTGAGGGGCTGCAGAAAGCAGAAGCTGGGAAAGCTGCAAGACTGTAGGATATATTTGACAGTTGTGATACTGCTCTGACATCCAAGATAACTGTGTGTAGAACATTGTATAGAATGCCAGGGGAGGAACAAAGTCTGCAAGTTGCTGTCTGGCATTATATAATAAAGGGCAGTGCACCATGTGGCACAGTGACAGCAGCGGGTGATGCAGGGTTATTGCAGGACAGTCGGTGGTGGCAGTTTGATGTCTAGACCCGGCAGGTCCAGACAGCTGTCAGCCACGGTCTGCATCCAGACCAGGGTCCACCTGTTGAGTACCATGGCTCTAGAAGTTGCCAGCTGATGAAGTACATGCTGTAGAAGCTTGTCAGTTTTTAGACAGAGACCTTGGCCTCGAAGAGGGGAGAAAACCTCACTGCCATGCTGGGGGTGTCAGTTCCAAAAGTCTTAAAATCCAGGGGTAACAGGTTTAGTCTATCAGGGGTGACAGAACCTGTCACACCTGATGTCCTCTTCCTTCTTTTAAAATAAAAAAGCAAGACCGGTTGGATATTTCGTAATGTCGGGTGTATGTAAGTGACTTCTCCTCCTGCCATCCAGCATATTTATATGTATTTTCAGCATTGGGCCATTTTTCCATGATAGTGCTAGTCAAGACCATACTTGGCAAAACAGAACTGGTCATTTCCACCATCCCACTCCCCTTCCCCCATCTAACACAACTGCTTTACAATAACAGGAATTTCATAGGACTAATAGGATGTGCACATGTTTATGGGCTTCTGAAGGGGTATTGAGCAGACAGGCATCCTAAATTGGGCTAGAGGTCCACATCAATGGTGTACATAGAATAGCGGTAGAGAAGGCAACTGTAACTGGGTCCCTGGCAAAAGGTGGCCAGGAAGAAGCCACAATAACAGGGGCAGTTGCATCAAATGCTTCCACTGCATCTGACTGGAGTCCACTGCAGGGGGAGGTGGATAGATGACTGCAATGGAGGTTCCTCTCAGTCAAGAGCCACCAGTGCAGCTTAATAGACCAGAGCGTCTTTACCCCGAGTGAAAAGTGGTGCAGATTTCAGACTATGGCCCTTATTTAACAAGGGATAGTGCCAGGTAGCGAATGGTGAGCGAACGGTAATGACGCTCACCGCCACGAGAACGCCGGCTCCCCTCCGCAATCACACATTTATCAAGCCGATCCTGCTTAGCGACTGACAGAGCGCCAGATAGCGAATCATTCATCATTATTCCAGCCTCACCCCACAGCGCCAGCGAGCGACCTTGAACAGCGACAGGTATGACCTCTCGCTACCTGGCGCTCTCCAATGCATTTCAATGGAGCAATCTTTAAATATTCATAATTCATTGTTATTAATTTTTTTTTTTTTTTAAATGTCAAAAATTCTGTGACCACTTCTGCAATGTTAGATTTTTTTTTTAAGGGAAAAAAAAAAATACATAAATTTGTGCAGAATTGATATTACAGGTCTGATATTTATGTATTCATATTACAAAATGTTTTGAAAAACATGTTTTTTTTTTTTTTACTAAAAATATGGTTGTTTGGGGGTTAAAAAACTACTTTTAACCCATCGCCGCCAGCGCTCTGGGGTTTAAACAAGCATTTCACTGCGCGAAAATTTTTGGAGCGTGATTTGTTAATGAATATGCTGGGAGCCGCTCGCTATGGCCGTTCGCTGTCATGCGCTCCCATTCAGCGCGGAACCTGTCAAACAGCGACTCCTAACCCCGTATTCAACATTACCGCACACCGACTGAGTCGCTGTCAACAGCCGAACAACAGCCAAGCACAGCGAATACTAGCGGGCGCTGTGAAAATAACGCTACTGTCGCTCATCTGTCGCTACCTGGCGCTATTAATGAATCGGCCTCCCCGCTTCTACACTGTGACCACGGCTGGCACTGGAAGCTCCTGCCAGGTGAATGTCCAGAGCCAGGAGCTGTAGATGGTGAGATCAAAGAGAGCGGTGGGGGCTGAGGGCAGGACAGAGAGCCTGTGGGCAGAGGAGGCAGCTCATTCATGGGGAGGAGATATATCACAATTGTGTACATCTGGGAGACCCCGTATCTGACCACCTGCCCAGTTACAGCATGACAGAGGACGGGGGCCACTAGGACTTTTGCTACTGATTCCAGTAAAACCTATGTACACCCTGGGAGCTGTTTGAAGATAAAAGCCTGTCACTGAACAGCAGCTCCTGAATAGGGTTAAAAAAATATTCCTGGGTTTTACAGCAGTCCTGAAGGTTGGACTAAGGGGGTTATTCATGAAGGGATAGCGCCAGGTAGCGCCTCATAGCGTCAGGCAGCGTCTGGTGAACGCTGGGCGCTGTACGCAAAACCATATTTATGAAAGCCAATCTGGTGAGCAACTCTAACATCGCCATGTAGCATCTGATGTATTATTACAGGCGGCTCAGCGTATAGCGTTGGTGCTCTAGGTTCCAGACTTTGATCACACAGCATCTGGCGCTCTATGCTACAGCACCCAGATTTAGAGCGCCGATGCTGTGTGTGTGCCCTTTTTTGATGGTGTGGATAGCCGAGAGTCAGTCGCACTGAGCTAGCGCTACCTTTCGCTCCCTGCAGCGTTGTACTGGTGTTATAGCGCCCAACATACATCACATTCATCACTGCCGACAAGGTTACTACAGAGACTGAAGCGCTCTGTTACAGCGCCCGATACCTGCTTACAGCGTCTACTAGCGGTCGCTCTATACAGACGCTCATCTGCCGATAATTGGCATTAGTAATGAATCAGCCTCCACAACATTTATTGTGTGATTGCACCCAGGACCTACACTCCTTAATATACTCTATGCCGGTAGTTCATCTTTAAATCAATGACCTTGGGTGCTTCCAGCTACAGTACAGAAAATAACTCCCATCCCTTTAAATGAAAAAAGAAATCCTTCTTTTAGAATGCCAATCTATTTTTCTGCCTCGCCACTCGTTGTTTTTCGACAAGTTCATTTTCCCCTTGTGTAAGCAGTCTTAAGTAAATGTTTCTCGGCATCCAGCGGGGCCGGAGCTGTCATGCACAAGACAGAGCGCTGTTGTTTTTCATCTACATGTTACAAATGCATTCTGAATTTATCATAGCAGATTTTAATTACTGTTACTGTGCCACTTGTCAGGCAAATAATAAATACATATAGTCCCACCATTGTAATAAAAGGCTCGTAGATCTGTCTTGCGTGTGATTTAAACCCAATTCTCAATGCATTGTTGATTTTTTTATTTCTTTCCTGATTGCTGCACAGGGAGGGTGGGAGAAGGGGAAGGAAATTAAATAAAAATGGCTGGAGGTTGATGCTGTAATAGAATAGATCAAGTTCCCTTCTCCTTGCCACCGTTTCCTGCGACTTGTTGAATTGAAATATATCCAGCTGACTTGCGGGACCATTAGTCTTCTATCTTTATAAAGGTGTGACAGGTGGGGAGCGTCCTAATAAAACTGCCATCGGAAAGGCTTTATCTGCAAGAGGAAATCTAAATTATTAGACTTATGATGAAATAAGTAGAAAACCTGATTAAGCAGATAAAGATGAGAGGAGAGGATGAGAAGAAGGAACAACTCAATGGCCAAGTCTGCAGCAGAATATCAAGTAGCTATAGTGGGCTATAGTGGCATTAAAGGGAATTTAGCAACAACAGAACATTAAAGGGACGGGGAGGCCGATTCATTAATAGCGGCAGGTAGCGACAGTTGAGCGACTGTAGCAGTATTTTCACAGCGCCCGCTAGTAGTCGCTGTGCTTGACCATTGTTCGGTTGTTGATAGCGATGGCGATAGCGATAGCGAGTCGGTGTGCAGTAATGTTGAATACAGGGTGACGAGTCGCTATTTGACAGGTTCCGCGCTGTATGGGTGTGTATGATAGCGACTGGTCAGAGCAACCGGCTCCCACCATATTCATCAAAAAATCACGCTCAAAAAATTATCACGCTGTGAAATGCATGTTTAACCCCCAGAGCGCTGGCGGCGATGTGTTAAAAGTAGTTTTTTAACCCCCAAACCACCATATTTTTGGAAACCAAAAAAAAAAAAATTTTAAGAATTTAGTAATATGAATACTATAATATCAGACCTGTAATATCAATTCTGCACAATTTTGTTTTTTTTACCTTAAAAAAATTATCTAAAATGGCAGAAGTGGTCACAGAATTTTTCACATTAAAAAAAAAAAAAAAAAAACATTAACAATTAATTATGAATATTTAAAGATTGTTCCATTGAAATGCATTGGAGAGCGCCAGGTAGCGAGAGGTCATACCTGTCGCTGTTCAAGGTCAGACGCTGGCGCTGTGGGCTGAGGCTGGAATAATGATGAATGAGTCGCTATATGGCGCTATCTCAGTCGCTAAGCAGGATCGGCTTGATAAATGTGTGATTGTGGTGGGGAGCCGGCGTTCTCGTGGTGGTGCCCGTCATTACCGGTCGCTCACCCGACGCTACCTGTCGCTATTCCTTCATAAATAAGGGCCTCAGTAGGCAAACTGCATAAACTGTCATTCAGCAGCTCACCTCATCATGGCTGTGCTCTCTCTTCCTTTTAGAACACAGAAGCTTCTGAAAGTAGAAACAAGGCAAATAGTAGTGGCACACCCCCCAAATTCCTTTGCCATAGACCACCAATTATAGGGCTAAGCTGGTGGTCTAAAGCTCCACATCATCAGACTGTGGACACTGGGAGAGAGGGAGAACAGCCAACTGTTATGAGAATGCCTGTCATACAGACCCCGCCCATTATGCTGATTATTATGACAAAAAATTATAATAAATATATTTTCTCCTGCTGCTGCTTTCCTGATGTCCTACAGTCTAATATTCACCAAGTCCAGAGATCAAGTGTAAGTGCCTGGGCATGATTTAGAAGGAATAAAAATAAGTGAAGTTACCGCGCTAAGTTTAAATTTTAAAAGTACTTACTATAGTTTACAACGTGCTGTAGCCTGAATATCCAACAGGTTTGGTGATAACATATAACAATATAGCACAGAGCAAAGTAGAGACTAAATCAACAAAAATGTCCAAATAAACAAAGGGATCCAACGTTGTCCCACAGACGCATGCACTACTCCAAAGTGATTAAGGTCAATCCACATCAATCAGACCGCCATGTGCCCATCACCTTGTGAATTACACGCTTACCGGAGGGAAGTTTGGATATCAGTCTTATTTAAATCCCCATTGGACTGCTCTTTGGTTAGATTACAGTTCTCCTTCCAAGCGTAAATAACATAGAGAACCTATGCCTTAGGAGCAACTCAGTTGCATGTTCAACATAGGAAAGAGTAAAAACAGAGAAGAAAAGGATCTAGCGTAATATGTTTTTACTAAAAAACTCTGTATAAAAAGTGCCAATTGCGCACTTACAATAAAATCAGCTGTACAAAAGCGCTTAATGACAAGAGCGGTTCTCACCCAACCTCTGCTACACCTCGGCCGATGGTGGAGGGAAGGGGAGAAGATCTGCTTTCAAATATATCCAAGAGGCTGTGGCGGAATCAGATAACCGCCGCCGTCCGCCGTAACGCGTTTCGTTGCCGTTGGCAACTTCTTCTACACTCTAGATTATTGTTATATGATTTAGAAGGGCCAAGTCCAGCACTGTGCAAGGTGAAAGGGCAATGTCTGATCACCTGGGACCTGATCCCAGAATTGCCAAGGTCCCACAAAGCATCTGTGGCAGAAAAGAGGTAAGTATTTATTTTTTTTGTTTGCCTAGACAGGGTCACAGGGCTCACCCTCCGGTGATCGGCCCGGGAATCTATAAGATTCCCGGGCCGATCACCTCCCTTCCCCGCGGGACATCCCCAAACACCCCAAATCCCCTTACCTTGTCTTGAGGGGCCGCCGCCGCCTCCCTCGCGACCCTCTAGACGTGCGCGCGCCCGCGCCGGCCGTCTGTGAATGGCCGGTGCGGGCGCGCGCGCGTCAAGAGTGACTCGCGGGAGGCGGCGGCGGAGGAGCCGCTTGTCCGCGGCTGTCAAACCGCTTGTCCGTCGGCGCTGGGAGCGGGGAGAGGTGAGTTTTTCGGGTGATCGGGGGGGTTTCACACAGCAGGGCACCCCGATCGGGGGGTGCCCCACCGAAGTGGACCAAGACCCAGGATAGTCAAAATCCTGGGTGTTGGTCCACTTTAAGCAGAACCACTGTAAGCCCTAAGACAGAAATGTGTTGGAAGGAGCTACACCGTAGATATACGTTGCCAAAATAGAAAAAAACAAGGAAGCAAAGCAAAAAAATGCCTAAAGTTAATTAAAAGGCAAAACCCTAAAAAAACTGAAACATGGCTTTATTACAAATTACAGTGTAGAATTCAGGAAATCCAAGGTTAAGGTAATACTATTTATTGGCTAACTTAATAAGATTGAAATTGCACGCTTTTGAAGCAGTTCAAGCTTCTTCTTCAGGCATAATACAGATCTGTAACTTAGGGCCTTATTTAAGAAGGGATAGCATCAGGTAGCGCCTGGTTAATGAGAGGTAGCGACAGGTAGTGACTGGTGAACGCCGGACACGGCACGCAATTACACATTTATCATGCAGAATCTGTTTAGCGACTGGGATAACGCCATGTAGCGTCTGATTCATCATTTTCACAGCCTCAGCGAACAGCGCCGGCGTTCAGCCTTGCACAGCGCCAGGTATGACCTCTCGCTACCTGTCGCTCTCACGTAAATTACAATGGATGATACTTTTCTTCTCTTTAAACGGGGTTTATGTTTTTTTTTGTGACCTCTTCTGGCATAGAAAAAGCATTTTTTTCACAAAATTTTCATTTTTTATATATTTTTGCAGAAATGACATTACAGGTCTGGTATTAAAGTGTTCATGTTACAATGTTATTACAATGTAATTCCATGTTTTCGCTTTGTTACTAGTGGATAGATGCTGAAAAACAAACTTTAAAGACACAGCCTCCGGCGCTCTGGGCATCAAAGAAGCATTTTTCAGCGCCAGAGTTTTGTGAGGATGTTTTTTTGCTCAATATTTTGCGAGTCGGTCGCACTGACCAGTCGCTAACATGCGCTTCTATACAGCGCTGTACTGGTTATATAGCGACTCCCCACAATGTATTCATCATTGCTGCACAGCGACTGATTCGCAAAGAACTAGCGACCCACGGGCCGAGCACAGTGACTTCTAGCTGGCGCTCTGAGAATGCCTGCTACAGACGCTCATCTGTCGCTACCTGGCGTTAGTGATGAATCAGCCTGCGAGACGCACATTCATGCAGAAAACAACAAAGGAGTCAAAACGTTTTTTTCTACTGACACACATGAAAAAAAACGTAAAATCGTAAGCTGTGAGATAAGAATCAGTGGGATTATAACAATTAATGGTGGGCTGATAAGCATGAGAGGGGGAAGAGAGTGTGTGGAATTTTTATTACTCTCACACCAGCCCAGAAAGTAATATCAGACCTTGAGATGAGTCCAGTCTATTCAATCCATGTCATAATGACACATAAAATTGTTATCCCTGTTCAGCCCACAGTCCATCAATTTAAAGATTTGGGCATTTACATTCTCATTGCAATCTCTCCTTCTGTGAACGGAAGTCCCCTTTGAGCACTGAGAGTTTGAGGTCACATAGGCCATGGCCTGGTCTACAGAAATGGGCTGCAACAGGCACAGCAGTTTTTTAAATTTTAATTGTGCAGATTTAGTTGCTTTCTTAGCGTTTGCCCTGTCTGCCGCATGTAAAATGCTGAGGGGCAATGCACACACGTGATCAGGTCACTACATTAGGGGATTTGCATGTGAAATTACCCTGCACTTTGTAATCATGTTGCATACCTGGTGTCTTTATTCTGTCGGTGGTGTAAATGTGTGTGCAGGTTTCACACCTTTTCTGCAGGCAAGGCCATGTCTCATTTTGTGCTGAATCACTTAGGGAGCTCCTCACAATGAGTTCCCTGAGATTGGGAGATGTATGCCAACAGAGGAGGATCAGGGAATAAGTCTTTAATTCCTGTTTAGAAGGGGTTGGAGCTCCTTCGCAATTTGCCTTAGAACCCCCAGACGTGGATTGTATGTGACATCCAGCAGAATATGGTTCTTCTTTTGGGATTCTTTATATTGCAAGAATCTGTCTCTGTGGATGCGGAGTGCTTTTTGTAACTGGGCCTCTGTTGCTAATGGTTTATAGCCCTGCTTAATGAAGTCCCTTTTTAGATTGTCCACATGTGTGTTTCTGTCCATGGCATCAAAATAGATTCTGTTGTATGTGACCTCCTGGTTGAATATAATGAACCTCTTGGTGTGGTTTGGGTGGAAGCTGTTATGATATGTAGGTCAGTATGTGGGTTTCCTGTAGATGGATGTTTGTAAGCTCTTTCCCTTAAAACATATGGTGGTGTCAAGGAAATTGATTTCTGTTCGTGACTGTGAGATTCAAGTGTATTGTGGAAGTCGTTAAAGTACATGTTGAAATCAATTAATTTTTCCTAGCTTGCAGAGCAGATGATTAGGAAGTCATCATCTATGTAGCTAAAATAGGCCATTGGTCTAGTGGTACATTGTGATAGGAACTCCTCTTCCAGTTTTGCCATAAATAGATTTGCGCATTGTGGTGTAGAATTCATGAAGGTAACAGATATTGTCAGGTTAAATATACCTATTCTGAGATGTAATTAGAAATTGATGTATACTTTGGATAAAGGGATATGTCATGTAGCAAGAAGGGCAGCCAACTTAGCATCCCTTTGTCCCCAAGTCTCCCCAAGACTGCTTTACATTCAATGCCTCCAAAGTGTCTAACATCAATTTAGAATTTTATTCCATCTAAAAATATTTCTTTACAATAGGTTTTCCAAATAACTATGATTTGAGTTTAATGGGTATTATGATTATAAGGCAATGAATAATGATGTGGGTTCCTTTTATATATCTTTTATATACAATGTGGTCCAATAAACATGTCTTTTTATTCCTTTTAGGACATTATGAGAACATATATATATGTACAATAACAAGAATTCAGTGTTAGATATCTCTGAGATGCGTCCATAAAACGGGATGGCAACTTGTTGGGCACGCCTGCTTGCTGCTGGGAATCTGGCATGCTGTATACACGATCGCCAGTTATAGCTTAGGCTTGCACTTATCAGAAGCGTTCAGCCCGTGGAACACTCGGTGGAGAACAGTCTCACTTGCAGACCGAATCATTCTGGGTCTGCCCAATCCGCCACCTCTCCTATCTCAGGAGGAGGCCTGGGATTCCCGATGGTGGGTGTTGATTGGCCGGCAGGTGAGAGGATGAAGGGGCGGGACTATACAGCACATGCTTCTCGAGCATGGAGGACACTATTTTAGGTGAGTCTTTGTGTATTGTTTTTTACATATGACTAAGTGTGTTTTACCCCCAAAACGCGTCATGTAATTCAGTTTTTATGCCATTAGTAAAAAAATGATATTGCTGTTTGTGCTGGAGATTGGAATCTTTTAATTGATGGAATTAAGGGAAGTTGTAATGATCCCTTGGAGCTGTTCCGGTACGCGACTTTGCTGGCTGTTCACGGGATTATATCCACAGTGTGAGCAATTGTGAGTAACTGACTGTCCCAAAAATCTGTTGTTTCTAAAGTTATTTGCTTGACTGCCCCTAGACTCGAGCCCATGGGCTACAACAGGTTGAAGTGGTCTGGGTTATGTGCTGTCCGCTTTAGAACGTTCCCCAAGTGACCTTTTTTTTGCATGTCCCTGCTTCATGCTAAGCAGCCGAGCGGCGCTGAATGGAGCCGAGTGGCGGCGCCAGCCACATCCACCACCCACCTTGCAGCCATGGCATGCCCGCGCCACCCATTAAGGAAGGCTGCCCGCACACACACGCATGGCTAGAGGTGAGGGCCCCAGCAGAGGGTTAGTGTTCTGAGGAACATCGAAAGCCGGTTCGTGGGGGTTTCACACAGGGGTGTATCCCAGTTTGGGATGCCCCAAGGACTCGGGAGGACTCCAGGGCTTTCGATGTTCCTCTTTGAAACATTTAGGAGGAATCTGAAATGATGAGCCAGAATCTCCTGTCCAGCATCATTTTTGACCTCCCAAATTGGATGAACAGATGAAACCTTCCCAGAACAGTGTGAGCTGTTTTCACTCCAAATTGAATGAAGGAAACTCATATTAATCTCTATGGATTTAGAATTAAATGAAAAACTCTTGTCGGTGTCCAAATACTTTTACTGATCAGCATCTTGTCCCTCAGTCTCATAAGCGAATTGCAGGCACTCAATTCAATTCATTGTTCGCCAAGTACATTGTGAGATGAACAAGGAATTCTTTTTGGCAAATACACGGTGTAACAGATAATTACAGTTTACATTAAAATTGAATACTACATTTATTATATAGAATACAAGAGATACAGGTGCTCTCACATAGTGCAAGTGCTATTGGCTAATACAAACTCCTGCGGCCTGGGCCTATGACGCCTGGCTTTTGTTAAGGGTGCGGATAGCCAAAGGAAAGAAACCATTCCTAGACCTAGAAGTCCTTCAAGCTTGTACTATAAGACGTCGCCCAGATGGTAAATACTGGAATAAGGTGTTATTCAGCTGCTTTAATTGCTTTCCAGAGACCAAAACACACAACCCAAATGTTACCTTTATAGACATGAATAGTATTTGGATCCTGAAACCAGCAACCAGTATCCAGAAGCTACTAGCTGAACCCAGAACATGACAGGGGCATATTCCTGAGATTCTGTGGCACCAAATCTGTTCAAAACTCAGTGAGAAGCTTTTCAAGAAAAGCAAAGGTTATTTTAGTAGCAAAGAGGTCTGAGCTTTACATTACTGCCTATGAGGTTTAAATAGCCCATTATTTGGACATATAACTATTCACACAGCACTGCAAGGTAGCTTTAGACAAAGCCCATTGTTTTCAGCAACAAGTGAAATGACTAGAAAAGAAGTCAGTTAAGTGGAGGATTACTAAACTTGGCAGAACGACAGAGGACAAGCCAAGGTATGCACTTCTGTAAATTACAGCACTAAATGCTGGCAAGATTTCAATACATTAAAGGTTAAAATCCTTTCAGAGCATGCAAGGAGCATTTTCCGAGATCTTCAGGACTGGTGTTCAGAACCCTGTAAACCTGTTTGAAATCAGTGTCGCTGTGGGGGTGACTCCGTGGAGTAAGTGGGGCTTAAAGAACAAATTGCTCAAGATGGTCTTTTAGCACTTTGCACTAAGTGACCTGCTAGGATAATGTGCTGCTTGAACCAATCAGAGCCCAAAGCATCTCTCCTACCGAGGCTTCATCTCAGGTCCTGTAATTTAGACACGTACTGATAAACCTGATGTATTCCCTTTACCATACAGTCCATGCTGGGCAGTGGATAAGCTGCTCTAAAAATTGTCTAATACAGAGCCCAAACTATGAACCTATGCCCTAACTACAATCCACATGGCCTTGTTAAAGTTGTGTCCGGCAATGAAACGCGTTGGCAGCAGCTAGTGGCGGTTCACCAAGATTGGATTTCTTTATTCTTTACTCTTCAACTTTCCTGGAACGCTTTGCAGTACCTAGAGTGGCCAGTTGGGTCTTGGGGCTGGTGAGAGCTGCCTGTATTTCTACACACGTTTTTGATGTTTCTTTTATGGAATGGTTATCATAGCTGCAGTTTGATTGATTAATTTTATTGGGCAATTCATTGAGCATAGCAAATCTGGATAGTCAAGGAGAACCTGCGAAAGGTTGGATGCATATGTGCTTTTTAAGCCACACCTACTGATAAGAACCTGTGAGATCGGTGGAGGGCACATCGGTGTGTTTTGGAGACGCATGCGTTTTGGGAACACGGACACTTTTGTGATTTACTGCGGTTATCTCCACTTGTTTGGTGCTCTGTGCAATATATGAAATATCTTGGATTGGACAATTGGAATAAGAGGTTCAGCACGTGGAGCACCTGTTAAAGACTCTGTTTAAAGATTTTATACTGAAGCCCTTTTATTGTTAATGTCATTTTAGGCGCGGTGTATCACATTTGTGTTTTACAATCCACAAGGCACAAACTACTATTACAGGGCATTAAAGTGGACCAAAACCCACCCTGAAGTCTATGAGACTCCAGGGCAGGCATACTCGCCCCCCCCGGAGCATCCGGATTCCCTGCTGTGTAAAACCCCCCAGGTCGCCCAGTAAACTCACTGTTAGCAGGTTGGGACCCCATCCAGGCAATTGTGAGTGGCTGGCGCAGGCACACTCTATGTTAGAAGGTAGCGAGGATGCGGTCGCCGGCACACCCCACCCCCTCATCAGGACTTGGCTAGACTCGGCTGGAGTCAAGTCTTAGACGATCCTTAGACAAGGCGGGAGAGGATCCAAGCGCGCTTATTGCACAGGGGGTCACGTACCCACCCGCTCATCAGGACTTAGCTAGACTCAGCTGGGGTTGAGTCTTAGACGATCCTTAGACAAGGCGGGAGAGAATCCGACCGCGCTTATTGGACAGGAGGTCACGCATGTGCCGTAGGACCAGGAAGAAGTGAGTTAGTTCAGCCAACCAGGGGGATTACACACAGTAGGTCATCCCTGATTGGGGTGCCCCAGTGTCAAGGATCAAAACCCAGGATAGTCAAAATCCTGGGTTTTGGTCCATTTTAACTAAACACGGACCTAATGACAATCTATAGGGCCTTAACTGCAATCTGCAGGACCTTAACTACAATCTACAGGGCCCTAACTACAACCCAGAAGCCCTAAATAAAACCCACAGGCCCTAACGACAATCCACACGGCCCTAACTACAATCTACAAGGTTCTAACTACAAACCACAAGGTCCTAACTACAATTACAGGGCCTTAACCATTTCTTCCAACTGTCCCTCATTTGAAGGGACTGTCCCTCTTTTGAGTCCATGTCCCCCTGTCCCTTGTAGCTCTCATTTGTCCCTCTTTGGGGCATAGTTTGCAGATCAACATCAATAAATCATTCAGTTATCTATTCAAAGTGTTTATATTGTTGTAACTGTTACAACCTACCTTATATCCAACCCTCAATGAGGGGGTGTGGCTTAATTTAACAAGTGTCCCCCTTTCCCACCTTGAAAAGTTGGAATGTCTTAACTGCAATCTACAAGAACTTAACTACAATCTACAAGAACTTAACTACAATCTACAGGGTCCTAACTACATTCTAGAGGACCCTTAACAACAATCCTCAGGGCCCTAACTACACTCTACATGTTCCTCTCAACAAACAAAAGGCTGTTACTACAATACAATCTACTGTGCCCCAACTGCAATTCAGGACTTCTTATAACCAGTGTTCCCTTTAAGATGCGCGGCTGTGGAGCTGCGCAGTTTCTGAAGCCTCCTTCATCCGGCTCGGCCTCCTTCATCTCCGCTCAGTAGAGATTTCAATTACCATTAGTGGTACTAGTACCACTGGTTAGGAACTCTTGCTATAGTTAATAGTCAAAGCAGGTGTCTTCTATTGTCTTTCAAAAATATATTGGTTGGTTAAAGATGACCTCTGGCAAAAAAATAAATAACTGGCCTTTAAAGTTTTTTTCAGTTAAAAAAATCTGATTGAGCCTAATTAATTCACCATAATTTTGGCTGAATTTAACTTTACCAGAAACCAGATACTCCATGGATTCTCAAAGCTTGAAAATGATTTGAAATATGTGTTCCCTTACATTCATTCAATTCACAGTTGGCTTGTGTGCTCTTCCTGGAGGAAGATTCCTGCAGCTCTGTCTGGCCGGCCGTGATCAGTGGAGCTAATCTGGGGTGACAGTGATCTGGCCGGGCAGGTGGCTGGCTTGTTACATGTGGCCGGGATGATGGATCAGTGTGTGATGAGCAATGTCAGGCCCTGACAGCTCCTCTCCAGCTCCAGCAACTCCTGATGCCTGGACAGCTCACTGCTGAAGGCCAGGGATTAACACACTGAGGAGTGCAATAACAACCCTGCCATGGAATTTGTGAAAGTTTCTACCGCTAAGAAAAGTTCATGCAGTCTCATTTTTATATATGTCATGTGAAGAAGAAAGTCCGCTCTATGGAAACTTTTGATTTCCTTATACAGATCTTTTAGTTTCATTTCAAGTATTGAATTAGATCTCCAATCTAAGTTTTCACAGCATTCCCCACCCTTAAGCATGCTCAACTGGGATGTCCAGTTCGGGGGGGATATGAGTATGAGTTTGTACTGTTTGCCTTTAAAGCAAGGTAGACAATGACATTCCTCCTTGCACCCTCCCCATCCTGAATTTTACACTCCAAATGTCCAATGTTCAAATGCTATAGCCAGTTTCAGGCATTAAAGGCTGGAATGGTTTGCAAATGCAAGCAAATGCCAAAGATTGGGTGTGTCTGCAAAAATATTCCCATAAGGTCCTTCATTGTGATATGCAACACCAGGCAATTTCACTCTCCAGGGGTGTTGTTCCTCTCCTGTGGGGCATCCCAATTTGGGTCGCTCTATGGAATGGTTCCACAGAGCATATGCAAGTAATTGGCCAATCTGCGCTTACTTTCTTCTATTCATAGTTTCCTTAGCCAACCTAGACCTTAACCAAGCTAGAATTTGTGAATCTTTGTGAATTTCTTTAAGACTACTTGAACCAATCAGAGCCCAAAGCATCTCTCCTACCGAGGCTTCACCTCAGTTCCTACGTAGACACGTACTGATAAACCTGATGCATTCTCTTTGACAGTCCATGCTGGGCAATGGATAAGCTGTTCTAAGAATTGTCCAATACAGAGCCCAAACCATGAACCTATGCCCTAACTACAATCCAGAAGGCCTCGTTAAAGTTGCGTCCGGCAACGATCTTTCCAATCTATGTGAATTTTTTTTAGACTCCACGGCCAGCCAAAAGGGCCAATGTTCCTCTATGAGGTTGGCTCCTGAGCAATAAAATAGAGAGATTTTAGCAGAGATTAAAGTGTCCATCTGAGATCTTCTGGTGTGGGTGGGTGTCGGGTGCCAGTTTCTTTACGATACTTCTGGTGTAGGTGGGTGTCGGAGAAACTTATGGTATATTTTGTGCCTGTTTCTTTACAATACTTCTGACTGGTAAGATAGAGATTCCAGTTTTTATCAAACTTTTTATACCTTGTTTCCTTAGAAGTTCAAAATTGATTTAAGTTAATGTAATAAAAAAGCTGTCCCTGGATTTCAAACTTATACTTCAGCACAATGAAATATATATACGCCACATTGTTCAGTCCCCTCAGTGTTTGACCTGTGCCCACTTGATGGCACTGAGCACAAGTACTTAGCAGAAAAACCCATGTCACAAATCGGCACGTACCTGGGCCCCGGTCCAGCGTTGTCAGCGGTCGGCCAGTCCCAGCAGCTCCTGCTCGGCGGCCGCGCCGTGCGGCGTCTCCTCAGGCGGCGCCGAGCACGGCCGCTCTCCCTCCTCGCGCGTCATCAGCTCACGTGCGCGCGCGCGAGCCCGAGACCTATTTTCCCTCCGGCGGCGCTGTGCTCAGCGCGCCCACCGGAGGCTGTAGATTTAGCCAGGGGGCACTGGCACGCCCCCTGGTTCAGATTAAAGGGCCAATGAGCCCTAGGTTCTATGAGGCTTACGCCTCCCCTCCTTGTCTGGGCCAATGAGCCCTATAGATGTGAATTACACTCCTGCTCTCCCAATCAGACCTGTGATCAGTGCACCAATCACCCTCACCCTCCTCTCTGTCTCTCCCTATAAAAGCAATTCCCCCTCAGTTGGGAATTGCCTGTGATAGTGCCTTGTACCCTGTTAGCAGCTTGACTCTAGTGTTTATTCTGAACTCCCGTTGCCGACCACTGCCTGTCTTGACTATCCTCGATCCATGTTCCTGTTGCCGACCTTCGCCTGTGTTTGACCATCCCCGATCTGATCTCCTGTTGCCGACCTCTGCTTGATCCTCGACCACGTCTTGTCCAATCCTTTGTACCGCTGCCATTTCTGAACTTCCGTTGCTGACCCTAGCCTGTTGGACTTCCGTATACGCTCAGTGATTGGGCTTCTCAGCACCACTTCCAGCCACGGGTTCTCCAGGCCTCTGAACAGTAAGACTCCAATCTTTGAGCCATTGAAGTCCTGGGGGCAACCGATCCCGGGCAGGCGTGCTCTGCGTCCCAGCAAGCGGGGGCTCCTATAGGTGAAGCTGGCTGCGGAGATTGGGGGTTGAGGTCTTACCGAGAGGGCTGGAGTTATCTAAGTGGATTGCTGCAGTACCCAGAGCGTGACAACCCAATTGCTGGGCAATGGATAGGCTGTTCTAAAAATTGTCCAATACAAAGCCCAAACTATGAACCTATGCCCTAACTACAATCCACAAGGCCTAAAGTTGCATCCGGCAATGATCTTTCCAATCTTTGTGAATTTCTTTTAGACTCCATGGCTAGCCAAAAGGGCCAATGTTCCTCTTTAAGGTTGGCTCCTGAGCAATAAAATAGAGAGATTTCAGCAGAGTTTAAAGTGTGTATCTGAGATCTTCTGGTGTGGGTGGGTGTAGGGTGCCAGTTTCTTTACAATACTTCTGGTGTAGGTGGGTGTCAGAGAAACTTATGGTATATTTTGTGCCTGTTTCTTTACAATACTTCTGACTGGTAAAGTCCAGTTTTTATCAAACTTTGTATACCTTGTTTCCTTAGGAGTTCAAAATTGATTTAAGTTAATGTAATAACAAAGCTGTCCCTGGATTTCAAACTTCAAAGAAAAACTTAGACTTCAGCACAATGAAATATATATACGCCACATTGTTCAGTCCTCTCAGTGTTTGACCTGTGCCCACTGATCACATTAGCCCTCAAACCATGGCACAGCTTGATGGCACTGAGCACAAGTACTTAGCAGAAAAACCCAATTGCTTGAATGGATTATAGACTGTTTTTTGGAAAAAAAAAATGTAATCAGTCAGGGAAAAGCGGCACTTCCTGTACAGCAAGATAATCTTGCCCAGTGCCGGAGTACAATGCCAAGTAATGTCTCTAATGCATTTGAGCCTGGTGTCGGGAGAATGAGCAAGGCGAAGAGGGGGAGGAAGAGAGCGTTGTCTTGTATGATATTAAATAAATCAAACTTTATTACAGCCCTTCCACTCAAAACAAGGTTATCTGGTGTTCTATTTCATTAAAAAAAAGGCGATAAGTCTTGACACGTACAGTCGAATCATTTCTTCAAGCAGCTGCCTCTTGATGAGCGAGCCACAAAGTAATAACATTTAATCAGATACTAAGTGCAATAATGATGAACACTGGGACAGACTCACACCTAAACAGGGATATAAGCTATGCTATCTTTTCATACACAGCAAAAACCCAAGTGCGTAAAAGATGATTTCTGCTTTCAGCAATATTTTGGCTTTTAGTCAGACACCCTTGTAACCGAGCAATTTGTTCTGTTCACTTTGCTTGAAATAGCCAAGACTACACTAATATTGGACTAATACACAATATCACCAGCCGGGAATAAGCTTAGAAAGTTACAAATAAAAGGCTTTAAAGTTTCCTCTCCTTGACAAGCAAGGTCTAATTACTAACTTAGCATAGTTTTCGCCATATAAGACGCACTATTTTTTTCCCCAAAAGTGGGGTGAAAATGTCAGTGCGTCTTATTAGGTGAATGTAAAAAAAAAAGTATAGTTGCATTAGGCGCTGCCACTGCCTCTCTGGCTGATACAGCACACACTGACACCCAAGAGGCAGTGGTGGCGCAAGAAACAAGAGCCGGGACACAGCTCCGCCACCACCACTTGGGCCAGAATGCACTGACACTTATAGCCGGGCTACAAAAAGATGGCCTTCAGTCCCCTTGAGTGAGGACACTTCTAGTGCCGGCACTGGCAGCTGGCATTAGATGGGCCCTCACTCATTAGAGCCAGCGCCATCCTTCGGTAGCCCGGCTGGGGCCAATTTCAAATGCCGCTACTGAGAGGTGGGGGATCACAGGCTGAGGTGAGTTACAGCAGCACACTTACTGCTGCCCACTCTATATACTGTAACTATGCATAATATTATAAGTGACAAACAGCAAGGTTTTACTAAGGACAGAAGCTGCCAGACTAACCTGATTGGCTTCTATGAAGAGGTGAGTAGAAGCCTGGACAGAATAGTGGCTGCAGATATAGTTTTTCTGGATTTTGAGTTATGGTTAATGATACCTACTCTGAATGGTTACCGGTTGTAAGCGGTGTACCCCAGGGTTCAGTGCTGGGCCCACTATTATTCAACAATGTTTAGAAACGACATAGACAATGGAATTAGGGCCTTATTCATGAAGCTGTAGCTCCAGGTAGTGCCTTGCAAGCGGCAGGCAGCGGCAGGTGAACGCCGGACACGGCATGCAATTCCACATTTATCAAGCCGAATCTGGTGAGCGACTGGAAGAACGCCATGTAGCGTACGATTCATCATTATCCCAGGCTCAGCGTACAGCGCCGGCGTTCAGCCTTGCAGAGCGCCAGGTCTCTCATATGTTTTCGCTTTGTTACTAGTGGATACATGTTCAAAAACAGACTTTAAACACACAGCCTCTGGCGCTATGGGCTACAACTACCTGATTTTGAGTGCCAGCGCTGTTTGAGGTGTTTTTTTTTTATGAATGTGGTGTGAGTCAGTCGCACTAAGTTGGCGCTACCGTTCGCTCCCATACAGCATAGTACTGTGACTCACACATCATATTCATCAATGCCGGCCAGCGACTGAGGCGCTCTTAAACATGGATCCATGGCCAAGCACAGCAACTACTAGCGGTAGCTCTCAAATCTGAGCTATCTGTCGCTACCGGGCATTAGTAATGAATCAGCCTGCCCATGGCACTTTCTCTATTTTTGCAGATGGCACAAAGATATGTAGCACAGTGCAGTCTATTGAAGATGTTCACAAGCTTCAGGCTGACTTGGACACTTTGACTGTCTGGGCATCCACTTGGCAAATTAAGTTCAATATGCCGAAATGCAAAGTCATGCACTTGGGGTCCAATAACCTGAAGGCCACATATATCCTCGGGGGAGTCAAACTGGGATAATCACTTGTTGAGAAGGATCTGGGGGTACTGGTAGACCACAGGCTAAATACCAGCATGCAATGCCAAGCAGCTGCTTCCAAGGCCACCAAGATATTATCATGCATTAAAAGAAGCATGGAATAGGGATGTAATTCTGCCTCTTTACAAGGCACTGGTGCGCTCTCATTTGGAATATGCCGTCCAGTTCTGGGCACTAGTTCATAAAAAGGATGCTTTAAATATGGAAAGGGTGCAGAGGAGAGCCACCAAACTAATACAAGGAATAAAGGATCTTAGTTCTGAAGAAAGATTACAGAAATTACATTGAGGGGACAAAACTTGTACAAATAAATAGCCAATACAAAAAAGATGGCGACACACAATTTCAGGTAAAATCCTCTCTAAAGACAAGGGGGCCCTCCCTCTGACTGGAAAAAAAAGAATTAATCTCCGAATGCGACAATCATTTTTTACCATAAGAACAATATATCTTGGGATTAGTATCCCACAGAAGCTTGTTACAGCTTTAACAGCCGACAGCTGCAAAAAAGGATGATTCATTCGAAGAACATTAACTGTAAGTATTAGCTGGTTACCCTTGGTTGAACTTGATGGACATATGTCATTTTTCAACCGTATTAAGTATGTAACTAATATAATCCCAAATCTTACTGTGACAGGAAAGAGTGAAAGGATCACAACCAGGTTTACAGCAAACTGTTCCATTAGTATGTTTTACAATAGGCCACCCTAATTCTTTCACATGCCACTAAGATTTAGTCATCCCCGTTAGTGACTCCAGCTGCCACAGTACAGTTCAAGACACACAGGTAGGTATCGGGGCCTTTAGCTCTCTTTTCAAGTCCTGGTGGTTTGCGTTTGGCTTTATCATGGATCAAGGGTTATCTCCACCTCTGGCCTACTGCTGGTTCCATCCATTCCTGCACAGACTTCTAGGTGGTTCCACTCATAGGAGAATGCAAGTCCTGGTTGTTGCCATTTGGCCTAATCCTGGATCAATGGATTTCTCAGCATCTTGCTGTCTCCCCTGTTGGCCTACTGCTGCTTGCATTCTCTCCTGCACATACTTCTAGGTGGTTCCACTCTTAAAATAATTAATGATCTAGTTCTGACTGGTTCCAAGTTTAAAAAGACCTGGATACCTACCTCTACATTACTTTGCATGACCCAATTGCCACATTAGTAGCACAGCGTATGTGTGGAATATTTTCCCACCTAATTCTTATACTACCAAAATTGATCACATTAGCCTACTCAGCTGCCCATTGCCATACGCCCCTATGGGTGAGGGTATTACATTGCAGGTTAGCTGCCCAATAGTACTGCTAAAGCTAGTGGTCCCTCATACTAGTTGTACCTGTCACATCCAGCTTTGCCCTGTATGCTGTATCTATCTTTATTACATTAATTGAAGAGCTATTATGACCATGAGTATGCCCAAACTATGATAGATGAAGGAATCATTAACCAAGTTGCACCAACCAAGAGCACGTCAGAGGGATACTTATACAGAGCCAACAACTTATCCACAGCTTAAAAGGAAATCCACTTTAGAAGACTTGCCCCCAGCAGACTCCAGCATTATCAGCTGTCACCAAACTGTGCAGCTTATCTGCAGGTCTCGGGGCCTGGCGGGGGGTACCTGCCATAGGGAGATCCTTGGGAATTCCCAGTGGAAGCTTTGGGGCCAGTTGGGTTGGTGCTCTTAACACACTCATTCAATCCCTGCCTCCTTAGTCGCCATCTCAGCCTCCTGTACCCAGCCCCACTGTACCCACAAGCCAAGGAACCCCATCCCTCCATTACAATCAGTGAGAGGCATTCCTCATTACAGCCAGTGATCGGCATCCCTCTATTACAACCTGTTAGGGGCCTCCCTCCATTATAGCCACTTTGGGGCATCCCTCATTACAACCAGTGAAGGGCATCCCTCTTTACAACCAGTGAGGGGCATCACTCATTACAGCCAGTTAGGAGCATCCTTCATTACAGCCAGTGATCGGCGTCCCTCTATTACAACCTGTTAGGGGCATCCCTCCATTATAGCCACTTTGGGGCATCCCTCATTACAACCAGTGAGGGGCATCGCTCATTACAGCCAGTTAGGAGCATCCTTCATTACAGCCAGTGTGTGGCATCCCTCATTACAGCCACTGAGGGGTATTCCTCATTACATTCAATGTGAAGCATCCCTCATTACAGCCAGTGAGGCGCATCCCAACACATTACACCGACACACACAGACAGACGCACACAGACACTCTCCCCTGCACGCACTTACCTCCATGCTTAATGATCGCTCTCTCTAGCACAGCCAGGCTCCATCCTGGACTCCCGCCCACTGATCCACCAATTAAGTTAAACCTCGGCTGCACACTCAGGTGGCGTGGCGCGTGCGTCGGTAAGATGCGGCAGGCAGGGGGATGGCCTTTAGACCGTGGTGGCGGGCGGCGGAGGGCAACGGAGAGTGGCGACATCAAGGTGACGGCACAGGACACATTAAGAGGGGATTGTCACACAGAAATCGGGATGGTTGGGGGGTATGCTTTAGCCCCAGCATCATGGTTGGGGGGCACTGCAGGGATGTTTTAGAACTGCCATGACCTGGTAAAATCCCGGGCTGATTTTTGCCCAGTCCTCCAATGGAGTACAAGACCAGACAAAAGTGACCATAGGAACTAATAAAAAGGCTCCTTAGTCAGGGCTGGTACTCCACAAACCCATAAAGAGGCCAGAAACCAGGATACATAAAGCTTGTAGAGACAAGGAGAACAACACACATTTAAGCAGCAGTCTTGTATCAGACAGCAGTTCTAATCTGCGTTCTGTTATGAAAGTCCATATAACTGTACCAATTAATAATTTTTGCCTCATGATACCTAAAGTGGACCTAAAAATGACTGAAGGTCTGTTTACCTGCCCACCCATGGGGAATTCCAAATTTGCTGGTTAAAAAAAAGAAAGCCCAGCATTGGGAAACATACTCAGCCTTTCATGGTTTGCGTAGACATGCTGCTCTTAAATTTGTAACACACCTTTTACATCCACGGGTTGCTCAATAATACAACATACAGACCGTTCACACAGTTCTAAAACAGGAGACGGTGCACTTTCTTCACCGTTCACACAATACAGTTGGCAGCACAGTCACAGATCACAGTTCCAGATTCCACAACACAGCATCACAATTCTACTTTGACAAGGTGCTCTGGGTGACCTTCCACCCCACTATGATCTGAGCGCCAGCTTTCTTCTTCAGGCCGAGTGCCACTGAACTATAAACCAAAGATAAGGGAGAGCCTCTCCACTTCCAGGGCACACAGTCACCACACAGACACCACAGGTTCACTATCTCCTCGGGGACCTTTGGACAGGGGCAGTCACGTGTTACTGGAGTCTAGGTACTGCATCTCAGTCTCCCGATTCTTCAGGAGTTATTTCCATCCGTAGGGCCGCTGCATCTGTCACGACAAAGCCTGAGCTTCCATCCTAATGGCATAGACTCCTGCTCTCAGCTCCTCAGCGCAATTCCCTCTGCAACATGACCCCAATTTCCCACCCTACCTGTACTTTTATAATAGGGTTCACCCCTCCTATCTCCGCCTTCTGTACCTCAATTCTTAAGGAAATCCTGCCCCTTACACTCAGTTAAAAGGAGGCCCTGCCCCTTTGTGCTCTTATTAAAGGAAGGCTCCACCTTCTTCTCTCTGGTTATCTGGCTGTCATTTATTTCGGCTATACATTCACCCCTCCTCCATCAACCAACAGTGTGCAAATAGATGTCATAAATTGCAGGTTTGATTTAGGGTCCCTTTGTCCTTGAATTCTTTGTTCTTACAGTTGCTGTAGCTAAACCTACTCATTTACCACTCTCTTGGGGACTAAAAACCCAAGGGTGAGGTTGCATGCACTGTGTGTGGGGATGGAGTAAGCAAAAATGCTCGATCATTCACTTTCTATTGGTAGTCTTGTGGACAAGCATCCCAAATCCGGGGTATTATGAAGGTATGGATGGAGCATTCCCTAAAGACCACTGTGGGAAAAGTAGACTGGAGTTCCACTTTACGTCTACACCCAACCATGCTTTTAAAGCAATTTAAAATGTCCTTTTCACCGTATCTACAGCAACAGTATAGTGCAAAGAGGTTCAGAATTACAGAGCAGCAGTCTTCACAATGCACAGAGCTGACTTGCAGATGAACAATGAATTTTCCCATTTACAGTAACTTTGAAAATTGATCACTGCTATCTAAGACAAAGGGAGAAAGGCTTAGTCATTTCTCAAGTATTGAGGGTTTAATTGGGACCATCAAGCTGACATAAGTCTCAATACCAGTATTTTCCCTGTCCATAAATAATGAGACAAGAAGGTGAGAGGTGCACAGGGTCACATGAAACCTCTTTAAAGAGTAATCATTATGCTCCAAGGAGCTCTTTTACACTTGCATTGGGATAACATTGCAACGTAATCAGCTATTGAGAGAGAGCAAATTAACATGTCGTACAATAATCAGAATGTACTGTATGCGAATAAAAAACAGCCAACGGAAGCAATACAACACCCAGAAAAAAAAAATCCAGCCAACCTTGCCATCACTTCTCATTCTGCGGTGCGACCAATACCGTTCTCTACTCTGGAATCTTGGAGGACAAACACTTGTTTATTTCCATTTATTGTATTAAATTGAATCTGTTGTATTATTTTATTACAATGTCTAATAGAGTAGCTATGACTACTGGTAAGCGAGGCATAAGAAATATGAGGTCATGGTACACCAGGTATTGCCTACATCCTAGCAGAGGATTGATGTTTAGTTGTATTAAAGTGGACCAAACAGCTTAATAGTCTTTTGACCCACTGATAATGTTCCCTGCTTCCTGTAGTATTAATCACTATAAATATGATTTACTATCTTGTTCTTGAATCTAAATCAGGTAGCATGTCCAGATTTCGTTCTTGTTGCCCCTGACAGACTCGGACTGGCCTACAGGGAGGAAAGGGCAACCATCAGTGAGAACTCATTTTGGGTCTTCCATCGTTAGTGGGGTCCCTGCCCTGGGTTCCTTGGTCGGTGCTAACAGATAAATAAAGGCACGCTGTATGTGGTCTACAGAAAGTGTTATAAATAGCCACACAGAGGCACAGATGTGTGTTGTGGTAGTAGTGGTACCTCTATGTACACAACTCTATCATCAATTTGAAATGAAACATCCTGCTGTCAGAAGAAGCTTGGAGGCATTGGCACCACAACTTTCTATTTAGCATACCAATAATGATGAAGGGGCTGTTAGGCACACCTCAAGAAAGACATTTCCTCCTTATCAATCCAAATAAATATTTGCAGCAGGCTGGAATCAGAATTAAGCTTCTTAATGCTGTTGTTGCACAGCGTTCTCTAAATGACCTAGTTTGTTGAAGCATCCTAAGACATTTAAAGCTGCAAACTACAGATTGCCTGGCATTGGCTACTGAGGCCAGGTGCACATTTTAGCACTGCCGCAGCTATTAGTGTACACTTGCTGAAGGATATAAAGAAATCAACTACTTTTAGTACGGAGAGTATTTAAAAGCACACCCATAAACATGCAGTATGTTTATTGTATTATGTGCCTTACATTGAGATCTATAAAAAAGATCTACACCCTGAAACCAGCCTCAAATCTATCTGCCAAAATAATCACAGGGGTGCTTGTCAGTTCTTTTTAGAACAAAGTTTGATGCAGTCAAAACAAAACCCTGATGTTACATGTAATTTTGGCTAGAAGTATAGTGAGGAGGGGACTGATATAAACAGAGAGGCCCCTCCCTTGAAATACCAAATGTAACATCTCAGCCTGTGGTGCACACACAGATTATGGAGAAAACTGAAAGACACGGATATAAAACAAGGGGATAAAAATCAATGGTAGTGATAGAAGCCTAGCAAAAATGAGCTTTCTGAGAGGTGATTTTACACTTAGCTTTTAGAGGTTCATTAAAGGGAAAATTCTGTTGGATGAACTTTCCCACAGAGCCCAGATCAGGATCACTGTTGAGGCATCGGGCTCCCCAGCTTACCTGAGGCTGTTGAGGACCTTGGTTTCTCATACAGGCTTCTGAAGTCCTGACCTTCAGCACCAATTGTGTGTGTGCCGAGTATGAGGGGCCCATCATTTTTTAAGACATTTTCCAAGACAGGTTATAGAAAGGCAAATCAGAATCCCTGCTTGACTGCAAAACACATTCAGGCAGAAGTAGTAGGCTCTACTGTTGTGGTACATTGTTCTACTGTTTGACGACACATGCAAAATATGGCCTTCTAAGAGTCTGAATAAGCCTGATGCATTTTAGAAACCAGTCCTGTGAACCAATGAGGTAAAACTTTCAATGCTTTGGTCACAATGAGCAAAGGTATGTTTATGACTTTTGGGGAAAAACTTCAACTTGCCTAACTGTCCTCAAAAACAGTAATTGTCCAGGGGTGCAAAACCTTTTTGCATGCCACTCTATTCAGTACTAGTAAGACAATACAGCTTTGTATTTTTTTTCTAATAATCTTAACTGTTTCTCATTCTAGTGGTGGGAATAAGGCCAGAGAATAACAGCTCTGTGCTACAGTGTGACCTAGATTGCCCCCCCCCAATAATTCTCACAACTGAAAATATGTAAGATGTATATGTTGGACATAAGCTGGATATGCAAGGAGAACTCTCCAGCGGTCACTGTCCAGCTTGAAAGCCTTATACGCAACACATCAATAAAAATTAATTCTCAACCAATCAGCAAGGTGGAGAGGTCCTCACAGCTTAATTTATTCCGTCTCTACTATATAAAGACATTGGGAATTTGAATTTTCTGCCTTATTATTGACTCTGTTCATTAATCACTGCAAAGGACCTTGACACATTTTCAAGCGCGGAGAGTTCACAAGGTGGAGGCAATATTTTTTCTTCACTGTTCTTTATGTTTTCCATATAACTTTGTGTCTCTTATCGCTTTGTCGGGTAATTTTTCAAGACTTCACTAAAAAAGCTCATCAACATGTTACTGGTAGACAATTTGTACAAATGTGGCTCCCAGATCAGCCAACTGCACCCCCAATTATGTGCCGCACACTTATAATAAAATATACATATTTTATTATGTTTCAAGTAAGCGCATACTTACAAACATATATGACACACATTTAAAAACAACACAAAATTAAAAATGGATATGCCGGATTTCTTATAACATGTACCATTAGGTATAAATGTTCCCTATGCCAATTATTTATCTAAACTAAGGTGCTAATATAAAGTGCTAAGAGCTACGGTATATACATAAATCTACAAGTGTAAACATCAAATTGATAGAAAGTGACCTGTGCAAATGAAGTTACCAGTGCAATCCAAACCTAAACTGTCATATTTAATAAATGGAAAAACTACAACAAATTTCCTAAACAATTGTGCTAAAGTCAATATAGTGTAAAAAGCATCTGATTTATACAGAAATACTGATCTATATAAATAAGACACTAGTCACATGGGAACTAATCAAAAATATTTAAATTATATCACCATATTAAATCGAGCCGATATTCAAGCAGACCCACCGACACGTTACGTAGTGGCAACCCCACTACTTCATCAGGATGTGTCTATCAATCCCTTCACTCACCTTTTATGTGCTGCATGCTTCCAATATCTGGTGTTAGTGTGCGCCCGCGCCGACGCGCCCCGTCCGAGTGATCGCAGGGGTCGTGGCGCACGGGCTTCCGACTTCCGCCGGGTGGAACACATGTTGCCGGAAGTGACGTGCGGCCCGCGCGCGGGTCATGTGAGTGCTCTCTTCTGCAGTAGGAGGCACCCCCATGCTCCGATGTCGCATGTCGCGCGCCCCACATCACCCCCGCCAGCAGATGTAAGCGAACCTGTCAGTGCAGGGCACTGGCAGCGCGTAGCTGGACAAACTGGATGAGGATGGGCTAGTGTATTCAAACAAGCCATACAATACTCCACCATGCTCTGGAAACTATATAAGCTATTCAATGCTATGACAAATTACATGAGATCTAAAATATAAATAAATAATTATTATTGTTATTGGGGACTCATTATTATCCTTAATTAACTTCATTGATCAATTTACTTTTCATATAGTATATCAAAGTCCATAAATGTATTATATTTTGCCTAGAACACGTATTATGACTATTCTTCTCCATTAGTGGCTTACTCATTCTTATACCAGGGTACATGATTTCAGGATTTCCTATTGTCACTTTCTTTGGGTTCAGGCTGTTACTGGTAGACCCGAAATTTACAGCCATTACTGGTCTTGAACATTTTCAGCTTTCTGACTTTTACTTTGCTGAACATTTCTCTTTATAACTGTACAAATAAATATGAGCACCAACCCCATTCTTGTTATGGGTTTACAGTATATGAGGTAGCATTGCCCCAGTCTAAAGCTATAACAGTTTCCCGTTCACTTGGAAAGGGGATCAATTTCATGCAGGCACATAAGCATCAGCAGGGCTAGTTAGGCAGCATACCAAGGTGGGGTTCGAGTCTGGGCTCTGTTAGGTCTGGTTCTGCCATGCCAAGTTAGGAAACCAGACCTTATACAAAAACAGCAAAATACCTTTCTCAAACTACTGCTATAAAACTGGAAAAAAAAACAATATTTCCTCAAAGCAGGAGCTGCTACTCAAGATCCTATCAGGTGGCACAAAGTGAGACCAACCTGTGCCACCTGTAGTTTACCCAAGCCTGATTTACTCAAAAACGTTTCAAAAATTGCTCCAAATGGTGATGGAATCTAATTATGTGCATTTTTGTCAGTTTTTTTGCCCTTGAAATTGCTGTTTTGTGTATCTTTAGACAGTTCTATGTTGCTGACAACTATACCTACCACCCAGGGAAAGCTGTACTTCTTGATAAAAATTGTTTTGGAACTAACTTATTGTATGCTATACACTACAGTTATAGTTTTTCACTGAACTATTTAAGGCAAAGTGTAAAAGCAAAACGTATGTCCCTTACTGTACCTGAATTGTTGAGTGCTTACCTTCTATGTTAAACAAGCCTAAAATTGTCTAGTCTTAGTGTGATTCACAGACCGAATGTTACATTCAGTCTGTGTAGGATACTTGGCTCTCTGCCTGTTTATTTTAGTCCCTTGCTCAGCATACAGCCGGCAAATGTTTGATGTAAAATATTTTAATGTATTAGCAATTAGCACAGTGAATAATGTTTCTGACAGCGGGATGCTACAAGGAATGGTGCTCAATCCACATCTTGTGGACTGTGCTAGAAATAAAATATGGGGCTCTATAAAATAAGCTAGAATTCAGAAATATTAATATTATACTGTAATATAGAATAGATCCACTGAATTGAAGATAAAGAAAGAATGACTTGATTTACATTTAGCCTGTAAAGCACTTTAAGTGGTCTCAGAAAGCCAAAAACATTCCTCGGACCAATAAATTTACCTCCACCAAACTTTGCAAAGCCCTCCACTAACCTTAACAGTTTATTGGGACATTTATGGCCATTGTATGCTTGTCCACACATAGGAATTTGTAAGGTTAGGTGCCTTGCTCAAGAGCATTCAGTTTTGTCTTGGCCAGGAATCGAGCCTGTAACCATTGTGGTAAGGTGCAAGGGGCCGTTATTGACGGCAGGTATGTAGCACCAATGTACCTGGCATTGGTGCAGTAAAGCCGTGTAGTCTGATTTCCAGCATCAGCTGCTGGTGGCAGTTTGCTGCTGTTGCTTTAGAATAGCCGAAAGGCTAACCTGGGACGGCTTTACTGGGATGGAGTAGAGCAGGGTGGGACTCCATCCCACTACCCAGGTCCGGGTTTTGCGGGCTGTTTAAATAGCCTGGGGAATCAGCTGTGGCCTGTCCTTTGTCTAGAGCTCACATGGGAGTGAGACTCTGTGAGCCTGGCTGAAATCTCCTGTGAAGGCTGTTCATGCGGACCTGAGGCCTATTTGACTGTAAACAGGACCTTGGCTCAAGGACTAAAAGCTGTTTACCTGACTGTATCATTTATGCTGCGGTTTCCTGAAAAGGTGATGTAACCTGTATGGACATATGCTTTTGTGGATTTTTGTGTGAAATAAACACAGACTTTACTTGGAACTGTTTGCCTCCGCCTCTATACTGCTGACACCCGGTCGCCTACCAGAGCTAATCTCCACACCATCCAGTCGCAGGCCGGTTCCTTAAATGCCCCAATGCATATACATAGCCCAACTTACTGAATTTTATGAAAAAAATGAAAATTTGACGCATTATATAAAGTGCATAAGAAATAAATATGTATAGATGTGCAAAATCATTTTTTTAAAAAAGTAACTAAGTTTAAACTGTAACTGTACAGAAAGATATTTCAAAATATCAATGCAAATAAATACCCAGGTGTATAAATACAGATCTCTCCTTTATGGACAAAATCAATAAAATAACCAAAACTCCAATAAAAAAGAAATAACAAGATAAAAAAAACACATGTCATGTGAACATAAATATAGATACTGTCCTGTGAAGAGAGATAACAGTTTGTATGCCACAACCATAATGGGGGTAAGTAGGCTGGCCTTGTGAGCCGCAACATGTGTCAGACTATTTTTTCTACCATGTTCATCCTCTCTTATACCCCTGTCTTTGGGCATTGAGTATGGCACATGGTCCCATAAAAATATATCTATGGGGCCCCATCATTTGAAATCACAGCTCTTAGCTTCCTTTTGAACTATTGAAACTACTGAACAATAGGTTCTAATTTGCTTCCCATAAAACAGCCATATTATGCAAATTAGCTGCTTGTATCTTATCTGCAATGCACTTTATTCTGCATATAATTTTGGCTGACTGATAGGCCTGCTATAGGAATTTACATTCTTTTTCTCTATTATTTAAAAATGTATTTAATTTTAAATTGCCCTATGAATAATCTCAGCTGGAAAACCGCATGGTTTGATGGGTCATTTCACCGGCTATCGCTGACCGCTAAATAAATAACATCTATCCATTATGATTTTTTAAGTGCGGATATAATTTCTTGCTGAGTTGCCATAAATTGCACTAGAAATTTTCCAGTTCAGCTTTCTGGATTTACACAGTTAAGGCGGCAATGAAGGCCAACGTAGCATAAGGAGATAATTAATTCAATTTCAGAATGGAAGCAGCAGGCGAAAACTACCTCGTATCAGCTTATATCTTTTGTCTGATTGTGAGTTATCAAGCTGTGTCCAGGAGAGAAAATAACAACGGGGGCTTATCCCAGCACAAGGGGGGGGGGGGGATATATCTAAAGGTGCCAAAGTGTCCTTAAATAAGACCTATACTCGCCTTAATCAACTACACTGGGCACAGTGCAACCAGATGGGGATGGTGCTCATCCAACTGACCATATATTAGAATACCCGGAGGTCCTTGCATAGATAAGGTGAGCAATGGTCCATAACATACAATGGCTTGTAAAAGGACCTATGCTAATCTTATCCACAAAGCCAGGCTTGCCTCCTACATTGGATAAGGCCGCACATGGTAAAACACTGTTGGCAATGATGCTGCCCAAAAGGACCTATACTCATCCAATTGGCTCACCACCTACATTGGACAATGTGGCACAGAAGGAATCACTGTTGAAAATGGAGCTTGCCCAACCAGCTCAGAAGGGAGAACCCAGAATGCCTAGCTACAAGAATAACCTGAGTTAAAGTCCTCAGTTTCCATTGACTCTATTAATAGCACTCAATCTTTAATGATTTATCCTCTTTCACCATTTAACAGTCCACATAAATATACTCCACTCGCAGACTATTTTTGAGATTGTGGAGATTTATCGAGTATGCTTATTTTAATTTTCTCCAAATTTAATATTTTTAAGATATTTGTATTTTTTTAAATTAAAACATTATATTGGCTTAAAGCAGAACATAACCCAGAGTTTTGACTATCCAGGGTTTTGTTTCTTGTCCCCTTACAGTGTGAAACTCCCCAGATCACCCAGCAAAATGTACCTTTCCTGGGTCCATGGTGCATGTGGGGGCTCTTATCAGAGCTGTTTCATCAGGAGCGAAAGTGGCCACACACCTAGCACTCCCGTCTCCAGCCTATCTGAATGGCTGGGCGCAGAAGGACGCCTCAGCCAGGAGATGCTGGGGATGCAGCTGCTCTTGTTCCCCATTGCTTGCTAACATTTCGAAAACTACACAATGGAGGTCATGCTAAAGACCCAGTGCACACTGCAGTGCACGTTAACACATGTGATATATGCACGTTGAGTACTGAGTATGTTTTTTTTCCTTTTAAATATGTATGAACTTACTAATTCTAAAACTCTGAAACCTTAGCGTAAACTCCTTGCGGGTTTCTTACATTACAAATTCATGCTGACAAACTGAGCTAAACACCTTGTCTAACAAACTTTTTTCCTGACCCCATCTCTTCCCTATCCAACAATACCAGAAAACTCTTTGACACATTTCCCTCCCTGCTCAGTCCAAAAGTGTGGGTGCAAATCACAGACCTCTGAGCTGAAGACCTGGTCAGCCATTTCAACATAAAGATCGAACAGAGCTGTTAAGAATTGGCTCCAAGCCACTAGTTGTCTTTGCCCTTCTACCCTACCCCACATCCTCTGGCTCACCATCCACTATTATAGTAATCCCCCACCCACATTTCTTTCTTCCAGTCTCTTTATATTTTCCCAGCTGTTATTATCCAGATAACTAAACGTTTTAAACTCTCTCTCTTCTGGTATCTTCTCCTCAAACATTCTGTCATAATCTCTTTAATTAACAAAAAACTTTTCTTGATACATCCAGCACAACTGGCTACAGACCTGTCTTTAACCTCCTATTAATCTCTAAACTACTGGAACACCTGGTCTACGCTCATCATATCAACTAGCTCAACTAACTGTCGTGTTGATCAATTGCAATTTGGTTCCCACATTCTACACTCCACAGAAACGGCTTTCAACAAAGTGACAAATGCCGGCCTCTTGACAGCCAAAATTCAATGGTGACTACTCGCTATTCATTCTCGTGGACTTCTCAGCTGCAGTTAACAATGTGGACTACCATCTCTTACTTAAAGGGAGTTCCCAAATGGCAATTGATGATGACAATGATGTCTGTCACATATGGCTCACCTCCATTTCCAGCAGTGTAGGGTAGAAGCTGTAAAAGGGCTCCAAAGTTTGCAATTTTTTCAATTTAATTTCTCCAGGACCATGCAAATCCATTGGAGCTCTCCCTCTATCCCTTGGAGCTCTCAGCTTGAGTAAGTATAGCAAGCCACAATGGTCCAACCTCTTTGTCTTTCAGTCTTGCTGTTGGATTTCCTCTTTGGTCCTCTCCTTTATCTTCTCTCTTTATACAGCCCCCTCAGGCAGACTATAAGTGGATGTGGTTTCAGTCTTTAAGTTGATGACACCCAACCCTATACTTCATCCCATGACTTAACCCTAGTCATGCTTCAGAACACCAGTGACTGTCCTCTCTTTGTCAGAAACTTTCAAAAACAGAAGTACTTGTGTTTTCATCATCTACCAACCTACCTAAACCTGACATCTCCCTCTCCAAATACAAATCAGCATGCCAGGTGTCAGGTTTGACTCTGATCTGTCATTTGCCCCCTATATTCAACCACTTTCTCGCCACCTGCACTTCAAAATATCTCCAGACTCTGCCCCTTTCTTACTGCAGAAGCAACACAACTTATTGTTGCCCTGATCCAATCTTGTCTTGATTACGGTTACAAGGCCATGGGACATGACTGAAGTGCTCTTGAGCTCAACCTGAAGCTAGTCGGGGGGAAGATCAGGAGCAATGTTAGAAAATATTATTTTACAGAAAGAGTAGTAGATGCTTGGAACAAACTTCCAGCAGAGGTAGTTGAAAAATCAACAGTCACTGAATTTAAACATGCCTGGGATAAGCACACATCTATCCTAAGATAAAGAGAACATACAGTATACACATAAGGGCAGACAAGATGGACCGTATGGTCTCCTTCTGCCGTCAACCTTCTATGTTTCTAAGGTAGCCCAACGCTCATGTTTGCATTCACTGCCCTTTAGTGTGTGGTTGTTATGCATAAATGCAAAGCATGCACTGGTCATATGAGCACATTACATTAACGCAGCAGCCTGGCTCTGTCCAACCACTAATCTGATGCCTCCCCCCTCTGTCCATCAATGCAATACATACAATATAAGCGGACCAACACCCTCCACATTGAGGATGTTGGTGGCCGCCGCTATATGACAGGCTGCAGGGGGGCATCCTGAATGCTGCAGCCCTCCGCACATAACCCTCCAGGACACCCTTAATCCTTACCTTATCCTCGCTCTCCCAGTGGAAATCCAGCACCGCAGTTCGCCACTCAGCAGTTATGTGGGCAATGCTGTTCCGTATGCCGAATGTCTTGCCCACGTAAGTGCCGGGTAGCCAGTCGTGGCGCTGGAAATCAGCTGGTGGCTGGGCCAAATCAGCTGGTTGCTGGGACATACAGCTTCCTTATACTTTTAGTTTTCAAGGCTGGACCATGTTACAAAGCATTTATTACCTTTGGTGTCACTCCATTCTCCTCTCAGATTGGAAGCTTGTGAGCAGGGTCACAGTGTAATTAATTGCTCTGTTTGTGCATATGCTAAAGTGAATCACAACCCGCAGGCCTCCCTTTAGTTCCAGAAATTCCCCTTTTATACTGCAGCTGAATAATCTATGGCTCCAGGAGTAATGACTCCAGGAGGAAACTAAGGAATGACTCCAGGAGGAAAGCTATGACTCCAGGAGGAAACTGACCTTACCAGGCCCCATTGTTGCCTACCCAGGCCCCACAGTGGGACGACACTGCTTAGAAATCTAATTAGACCAAAGTCTATGACTTCAATACACCCCCATCCAGTTGCTGGCCATATGATGACTAAAGAGAATTCCCAGTGGGCTGCACTGCTTTTGGGTTAGCTGGGCTGCTGCTTCTAATACACCAATTTAATCCCTGCCTCCGCTTAACCCCCCTTTACCCAGCCCCACTGTACCCTACCAAGCAAGAAACCCCAGCCTGTTCTGCCCCTGTAATGCCTCGTGGCAGTGGGGTCTATACTCAATTCTGTCACATTAAGGTAATGTAGTGAGCTGGACATGGGCTGGCCAGTTTCACGTGAAATCCTGGCCCCATTTTTAGACCCAGTTCTCCACTGCCCCCAACGACTGGATCACAATGCCTGAACAAAATGCAATAGTATCTAAAGGAAAACCAATCACCAGAGTATTTACATACACTACTACCTAGAGCATACATACAGTGTATTCTATTCTCTGATTGGCTTAGCTTAGGCTATTTAGGCTAAATAAATATGAGATTAGCGTAACCCAGAAGTCAATAAATAAGAATGACAGTCAATGTTAGATATTTCATTAACGGTGAACAGATATAATGAACATGAGATAATACAATAGCTGAGAACTGGTGGCCAGTATAATAGATTACATTTGCATAACACACATTTACATGAAAGTCATGTCGGTTGCACACTGCTCATCTACGGCTTTGATTTAGCACAGGAAAAACTGTATAGGTGAATATTCTGGCCTATCCAGTCATAGCTGCTTTACATAAACCCATCAGGCCTCCTAATCCATGTTCTAAATGCTATACTGTAGGCAAAAAATATTAAACCTTATATTAAATATTAAACCTTTTAAATATGCAGAGATTCCTGTTACCTACAGAATATATCCTAATGTATGTCCACACCACTGCCCCTCACCTCCCTTCCTTCCCTTGACACAGACATACCAAATAACAGAGACACATTAAAGAAGACCCACACCCATTTTCTACCTAATGGGTGTGGGGCAGAATTAGGACAGGCTCGGGGGCATCCAGATTGCTGGAGTTTTCCACCCATCGACCCCTGCAGGCCCACAATACGGGGTTATGTTCACTTTCCTGGCTGCCAATCAGGGCTGGCCCACGTAATCATGGACAGCCATTGATGGGTGTTATTTCCTCTCCTCTGTGGCATGCTTGGCATTGTTAGAATTTACATGGTGCATACCAGGGGTGTACATAGGGCCCCATAGTAAAAGTCATGGAGTGGAGCCCCAAAATAAGACTTAACACCTAGCATTTAGGCTACCTGTGGTGAACTGACTGCCACCTTGATTTGTAAGCAGATCGATCAGTCAGAGACTGTGGTCTAATTGAAGTTCTAGGCAGTGTTATCCCACTGTGGGGCCCAGATTGGAAACAATGGGGCCTGGTGAAGTCAGTTTCCCCCTGGAGTAATAGGTTTCCCCAAAGCAGAGCTAAGAAGTGAACACCTTTTTTCAAGTGCACTATAAACAGAATTCGGGTGGGGGGGGGGGGGGAAATGTGTCAGCCTCATCATTTTGGGCTTCCGCTGCTCATTCCTGCTGCAGGGAGGGGCTTTTTATACTGTCGAAGTGAGCTGACATTAGCTCACCAGTATCAAATGCCCGTCTCTGCAGTAAGCTGCCGGGAGCCCGGTGCTGGCCAGAGAATCTGTGTTCTCTGTCCCACTGTGGACACTGGCCCAACAATCGGAGGCCCGTGGGGGCCTTTAGTTCTAGAGGGGAGTAAATTCCAGCCACATAAAATCTATGTGGCTGCCACTTAAAGTGGCAGTGGATCGTGCACAGACCCGGGGGATGCAGCTCTGTGCTTTCAAGCAAAATGGCGGCACCCAGGATCCGGAGTGCCGGGAGAAAGGTGCGGGCACCTTTATAAGGTAAGGGTTGTTTTTCTTTCTAACCCCTCTCTTGCAAAATAATTGTTGTGCCCCCCCCCCGTCCCCTCCCTGGGGGGAGGGACCCAATGCTTTAAAAGAATAAAGGGTTAAATCCTTACAAATTAAAAAAAAACACTCTACCACAAAACCAACCCGGGCACCAGCTACGTGGGCTGGGCTGGAGTGTCTGGCCCCCTGGCCCTAAAGGCTACCAGCCTACATAGTCTGCATGGGCACCGGGATCTTCTGCACCCCCCTGGCAAATGGGGATGCAGGTAATGAGGCAGGGGGCAGCTCCTCATGTCCTGTGAACTGGTATCGGGTCTCAATGACTCCTTACCAGTTGACAAAGGTATACGTAAAAAAAAAAAAAAACAGAAACACACTTTATTCTTTTTTTTCCCATGCTGTCCCACAGTGTCCGATCTTTAGCCAGAGGTGAGTAATGGAAGCCAGGAGCAGGACAGAGGATTCACTGCTCACTCACAATGGTTTTTTATACCGGCCAGTGTGTAAAGGGTTAAGAGTTAATGAGTCCACTGAATATCCTGTGTGTGTGTATTTATATAAACACTACTGTACTGTATGTGATAGTAAACCTTTGGAGGTATGTAATGAGTATTACTTGTGAGGGAGTTATGTCAGTTGTATCCAGGCAGCAGCATGGCCATTAAGAGGAACCCCAAAATGGCCGCTGCTTTTCTTTTCCAACTGTGCAGGCTGTTGGTCGGGTTTAAGATAACTATGCAATGTGCTCAGGTTCCATAAGAAATCAGGAAGGTTCTGCACATGGCACGTGACACGTGCCTGTCATGTTAATGCTGCAACATTGTGTCTGCTAGGGTAGGACCAGAGGAAAGAAAAATAAAGGTCCAGTCAGAACTTGGCCTGAGAAAAACCCCACTCTTCAGGGCTGTGTGTGCAACAGGTATTTGCACCCCATTTGTTGCTAACCCCTAAAGACATTCCCCTCGATTCAAAGAGCAAAAGTTAATTGATTTCGGAACGAGAATCGTAAGTTTGGGTGGGTGTTAGTCATTTTTTCCTGTTTTTTTGGCCATTTCCGACTCGCACGAGCCTACGTTCGAATGCGTATATGCTCTTACGATCAGCGGAAGTTCGTTCCTAAATTTTAGGATCAAAACGTAAAACTTAGGATCAAATCCTAAAACTTAGGATCAAAACGTAAAACTTAGGATACTCGGATGTGTTTAGGTGTGATTCAGAGAACAGTTTTCAAACCTCTAAATACGTTTTAAAAGAAAGCCACTGCCGACACCTTTTAGCAGTCGGATTGCTGTTCTTGAACAGGTTTTTTGGCTATGTGGAGGAGTCTGCGCGTCTTGAGCTCCAATGAACTGCATGTATCAGCATGGCCGAGGCCATAAATTGTATGGCAATGCATACCTGATTCATGTATGCCTTATAAAAGCATTTTAATGTGGACCTTAATTAGTCCTTTGCATGTAAACCTTTATTTTGCAATATATTTGCGTTAATTAAAGAAACTTATGTCCTTTGTTATTTATTTTAAAATTAATGTACTAGAATAATATTTTTAGATTGCATTTATTGGTGTAGTTGTTTACCTTTGCTTTGTTTAATTATTTAAGCACATCTTTGGTCAGATGCATCACACTTACTGAGGAGAGGAGAGCGGGATAAAGTGCAGGATGTGGGTTACTGCTGTATTTTGCACAGACACAGCAGAGCTGGGGGCATGGAAAGGTCAGAAATCAAAGAATGCAGAGCAACACAGTCACAAGGCCCTTTCTGTTTGCAGGCTGCCCGAGAATACCTGAGCCGCCATCTTGGCTGTTTCTAGACTCATAACATGCAGAAGTTGCTGGGTGTTTTTTTTATATTTGAGAGCAAATCTGTATGTAGAGGGTGTGGGTAACCACACCCAAAATTTTAAGTTGTACCATTTGAAGCCAAAATATTAAAATTAAATCCACAAGTAACAAATGCAAGTTAACTAAAAATTAAACAAAGTAAGATTTACTTATGCAAATGCATTCATTAATGGTTGGTTACTACAAAATGAATGAAATAAAGAAAAATAAAAGACCAAATATTTAGAATGCACTTTAATGAGGTAAGTTTGTAGTGCGCAGGCGCAAGATCAGAAGGATTTACGTCCAGACAAAAAAGGAAAAAGGGCAAAACCAATGTTGCAACCAGAGAAATGAAACGGAAAATTCAGGATGGAAACTGACATAGGTCTGATTCCCGAACTGCCATACCAACGGACGTACATTTTAGGATAGAAACGTATTTGCTTATAGAATCACTCGCAAGTTCATACGAACGCACGAGCGGACGGGAAAAATAGGATGATCGGCACCAAAATCCAAGCTGTTACATGTTTCTTTGAATCGACCCTATTGTCTAGGCAACCATTACAAAAAGCTGTACACTCATCTTTTATCTTGCACAGATGACTGGCGCAAGTCCAGCGCTGGGCTCTTACCTGCTTGGCGGATCCATGTCCCGTGCATCCCAGCCTGATCATTCTTTGTTTCCAGTTTCTCGATGCGGCACCACCCCGCCATCAGTCACTGGAACACTGGCAGTCAATGGAGGGGTGAGCCAGGTCTTAACATGGCTAACTACAACAAGTGACTTCCCTGTGCCTAACTACAAATTGCCTTGATAATTAGTCCATATGGAGGAGTGGTGCCTCTTAGTCTGGCTATCATCCCTGACACCAATAGCCATCAATGACCACCAAATTACTGTCACTTGCTTGTGGTCACTAGAGTCCTTCACACACCCTAGGATGGAGAGTGGGGATGAATGGAATATGGGCTTTCATACAGTAGATGTATATTGGAAGAGTCCTTATTCACTAGTCGCTATTCCCTTGGTCCAGGTAAACCAATGCATCATACACTTATTTTTTTATAGTCAAATGATTCAGGTCCAAAATCTCCATACAGCTCTAGACCCTTTAAACTTCACTTTTCTGTCGTCACAAAAATCGCGGTACCTACAGGCAGATTTGCTTTCTAAGCGGAATGAGATATTGAAATAAATATGGCACCTCTGGTACAAACCGTTCCAACCCAGTGACATTTGTGCGCACATCTCGCCACACTCAAACTGATGGCAAAGTAGATGAGAGAAGTGAAGCGCAGTCCTTGCAGAATTGCATATTAGTGAGGGCACGCTTGTGATGCCATGTGGAGACTGTTCAGGTAGTCTATTACATTAGCTGTCATTTTTTCCCACAGCACAGTCGATGATATCTGCGATTTGCATAAAGGAAATATGTCTCATCAGCAATAAAGGGCATCGCCGTCGCCTGAGCTCATTTCACAAGTGTGATGGAGCAGCACCATTGCATCTTGGCCCCTGCAAACTTCCTAATGCTCAGCGTGAGTCATAGCAGGATCCCTTAAAGATTGGGCATGCTCAGCTGCGCGGGTTCACAGTTCAGGTGCTGTCTGTTTTTGATTGGCAGCAAAGAGGAAAACTGCAATCTGTTCTTTGTTGTTTGTTAACATTTTTTATTTAGAATACAAAGAGTACATAAAATACATGTGCACAATCTTATGATTTCTCTTTTGAAGCACGTTAGCATGGCCCTTGGCTCTGTAACGCTCCATAATAATCAGCACAATACTCAAATACTAGCAAAACTAGTGGGGTCTGAAAGTTTTCCAGAACTTGCTTCAGACACCCTAACTGTGCTCCATTAAAGCCTAGACCAGCACTCCCAGATACGTATATGTGGCAATCCCAAGCACACCCCCAAATAAACCTACATGCACTCCTGAAAGTGCATGCGCACACTCCCAAATGCAAATGCGTGCACTCCTAAATGCAGAAGCACGCACTACCATGTGCACATTCCTAGATCCGTAGCTGGGTCAGTGGGTAGGTGGGGATGTGGGTGATTAAGTAAATGGGTGAGTAGGTAGCTGGGTCAGTGTAGAGGTAGGGATGTGGGTTGGTACATAGTTGGGTGGGTGGGTAAGTATTTTTTTGTGGGGGGGGGGAGGGGGGGTGTTCTTTGGTCTGGGAGGTACCGAGTAGTTTTGGGCAAGGCGCTTCTGAACCGGAGTTCAGAGAGAAATAAAGAATAAGTTTGGGTTGGTCCCCCTTAGAGTGGTGTCTTCAGGGTCTTACGTAATTGCTCTGTGTGGCACCCTCTAAGCGGGTTCCAGGTGCGCCTTGTTGTTTCCCATTAAAGGTTGCTTTTGTTGAATTTTTAAATGCAATAAGCAGTTTTTATTCTTAGCAATTACATCTACATTTTCATAAGCAATACAAAATACAAAAAATATATAAGAAATATAATAAACTAAGCATATAACGGTAGAAAAACAAAAAGGAAAATATTTTACAATATATACTATATACAAAGGGTTTCTTTTCACCGATTATTTTGGTGAGCAGCCCTTAATTCAGGGTTGTTTCTCTGTTTACTCTCCTGTTTATAACAGGTATATTGGGTTTATAGTCCCTTGTTTGTAGCAAGTGCTGTTTGTAGCAAGAATGTTGGGCTTGTGATCCCTCTTTTGTAGCAAGTAAAATAGGTTTGCATGTAATCCCTCGTTTGTAGCAAGTGAGGTAAATTTGCATACGCGTTTCGCTCTAACGGCTTCTTCAGTGCGTTTAGGTTGTGAACCATTCGGGAACTGCCTTCCTCAGTCCTTTCAGTGCGTTTAGGTTGTGAACCATTCGGGAACTGCCTTCCTCAGTCCTTTCAGTGCGTTTAGGTTGTGAACCATTCGGGAACTGCCTTCCTCAGTCCTTTCATTACTGTGTGGGGGGGATGTCCTTGTAAATGGAATCCGCTTCTACAGGCTCATCCAGTTCGCCAGATTGGAAAAGCGGGGAGGTTTTCTTATCTTTTCCGGACTCTGTATTTAGGTCCCACGTGCTTTCAGCGTGGTCTGCGTCTTGTAGCTGTGCTGGGTAAGTAAGTTAGTAGGTAAATGAGTGGGTGTGTGAGTAGGTGGGTGGGTGAATGATTGAGTGGGTGTGTGAGTGGATGAATGGGTGGGTGGGTTGGTGGGCATGTGAGGCAGGGGGTGCAGCTGCTCTCCCGTCAGCAGCGGTAGGGAAGAGAGCGATCAGGTGGTCATTCAGATGATGAAGGGAGAGGGGTGGGCTACACATGGGGAGGGGATGGGCATAAGGGGGAAAATTGAATCAGAGCGTCTACCCATCAAGCAGACAGGGATTTCATTGCATGAACCACTATAAGTGGACTGAAATGTGTTTTCCTTACCTTCCCAGCCCCAGGCTGCTGAAAATAGGTGGAGAGGCAGCAACCAAAGGCATGCTGCCTCTCCACCTTTTTTACTAAGTGACTGGAAGCTGCTTCTGACCAATCTGTTTGGAAATGCTAAAATTGTGCTCTCACTGGGTAGATCCAATATAGCAGAATGCTTAGGATTAGTAATACATTTCTGTTATCTTTCACCTTTCTCAAAACCTTGATCACATGCTCCAAAAAAATTGCTGATTATGGGATAAGAAGAGCTTAGTTTACTTATAATTCCCTAATATATTTCACTATAAAATGTTTTGATTGGTGGAGCAATTCAGACATCTAGGGGACCCCAGTAAGCTCATATAAAAGGATTTACAAAAGAATAGCTGTTCAATAATCACCTCTACCAGCAGGGTAAGTCCAATACTTACCTACTTTCACAATCCATCACTCCAGCCACCAGTGGGATTTGCCTGCCTGGCGCAATCTTGGAACTTGAAGATATTATAATTGAAGGGGCAAAGACAGCATGTATGATTGCTTGGGCCAGTGCCCAAACACTGTATACACAAGCAAGTGCTGGGGGTCCACCTGGGTTCTTCAGCAAGGTGGTGAGGACTGGAGAATGATCAGTATCAGAGGAAAAAGCAGAAATTAATAAAGGGCGATTGGCAACAGTGGAGAATGTGGCCAAGGGACGACCAGTGGCTGCGCAAAAGTCAGCAAGGACAAGAGGAGGATACGTGGCAGTGCAGTAGGCAGTGAGGGTTAAAGGGTGATTATGTCAAAAGAGGAGCCATTGGAGGTAGAAGAGCTGATGGGTGATATCATCAGATGTGGTATGATGCGAACATAGGCCATAGACTGTATGTCATGTCAATACAGTAACTAAGAGTGGCATGTTCATATAGACTGTCCCATAGCACATCTGATATGGAGAAGATTCAACACTTGCCTGCTTGTGTATCCCTGTTGCTTTAATACTTAATGGGTGTCACTTTGTTCCCTGGATACGAGAGGGTGTCTACTGAGAACTGCAGCAAGGAGATCCAGAGTCTGTATAGTAACCTTATGGACTATGATGTGAAAAAGAGGACAACTAAAGTTGAAGTTGCCATTCCCCATACCCCCATTCATACCCCCATTCTCATAATTGTGTCCAGCAATAAAGCTCTGGGTCTACTGTACAACTTTCACCTCCCTTTTTATTTGCATGTGATTTGGCATTGAGGTGAAGAGAGCTCTTCAAACATATTGAATACCAGACAGCTCCACATAATTTAGAGAATTAGATACACTTTAATGTATGACCTCTATAGAGATGAGACTCGGGCAACAAGAGTAAGCTGTTCTTCTTAAGTTAGATCAGCCAAGCTTACGCCTGACTGATTGCCCTAGCAAGTAAATTAGCTTCATATGTATTAGTTTGATGATGTCCTAAACCAAGCGATTGTCTGCTAGTACGAGAAACAATCAGAGCAGTGTCTGTGCAGGCGTACCTTCTGCTTGACCTACATTTCACCTTGCTCTCTACAAGCCCCCAGCTTTCCTAGCTTGCCTGTCAAGGTAACTTTAGCCCAGTATTGGATTTACCGTCATGGTATCGTAGTGCGGATGTAATTGCATCTAAGTTCATCTTTGATTTCCCTAAGTAAACTATTGGTCCCAGACTTAGGCTGTCTCCAAGGATTAGGATCAAGGCTCTGCACTATGATATCACTTTGGATCATTGTCTGCTTGCTGGTACAATTGTGCAACTAACTGTGACAACTCTTTATTCCAGATGGCCAACAGAGCCATTTCCAATGCAGAGCAGTTTACCCATGTACTAGAAATAAAAGATGCACTCTGACAAGTCCATGTTCAGGCATTAAATGGTTCCACATCATTTCCTTCCTAACGGGTGTGGGGAGGCATTGTGACAGTCTTGGGGAGGCATCAAGATTGATGGAGCCCCCTTCGCAATGACCACTGCAACCCCCTCAAATACTTAGATTCAACTTAAAAACAGATGTGCTCAGAGTTCCTGGAGGAACGAGGCAATGCACTTTGGGGGAGGAAGGACCAACTTAGTTGTGCAATGACTGAGACCAGCATGGGGCATGAGGAGCCTGGCATACCAGTGGCCTTACCCATCTGTAGAAAACAGGATGGCGATTGCCCTGCTTGCTCGGCTAACTTGAGCCGGCGGGTAGCAGTGGCTATGGCAACGGCGAGGTAGCAGAGGCAGCAGGCGATGGCAAAGGCAACGGGTGATGGCGGAGGCAGTGGATGGCGGTAACGTTTATATATATGTACATGTCTATGTTTTTATGTTAGCGAGTGATGGCTGCTGCAGCATGGGAGCTGGGTAATGTCTTGGGATTTTTACATTCACCTGATAAGATGCACTTTTGGGGAAAATAAGTGCATCTTATGGGGCGAAAGATACAGTAAGTGTTGTTGTTTCTTTTCCCTCCAGTTTTACACCTACCCCTTTGAATAAAAGATTAAATGACCTAGCATCAACTTACTAAACCAACATGGGGCACGAGGAGCCTGGCATACCAGTGGCCTTACCCATCTGTAGAAAACAGAATTACTAAAATGACCTCGGCACCCAGGGCGATTTCCCTGCTTACCCGCTTCTAAAAACTGGCATTGTGATCTACACCTACAATATGAACTTCATGGCAGCCTGGTAAGATATCTTTTCTTTGCTCCAATATATTTCTCATGCCCTGGCAATCGCTGATACTCTTATTTTATATTCTCTTTTATTGGAACCTTTCTCAACCATACCAATGTGTGATAACCAGTGGGAGGTATTATTAGACTAGAGATGCTCATTATTGCCTCCCTAGGGATGTCAAAGCCAACCTCTCATTACGAACAGTACTTAAATTAGGGACACTGCTTAATATCTAATATAGTGCCAGCCCAAAGCCTTCGGACCGTTATAAAAGGTTTTTATTTCTTGTACCTTCAAGTGATGAAGTTAACCCTTCGTATTGTACCTGCCGCTAACAGAACTCTCTTCCAGCAGTTGGATGTGGAAGCAAATAGAGTTTCATCTGTGTTGCTGCTCCATTAGATGCTTTATTATCCTGAAAGAAAATAAGCAGAGAGACTAGGAAGGCGCTCCTAGTCTCCCACACTCTCTTGGTATGATATACACCTCTTGTATATCACGCAGCCGGGTTCTTGTATCAGTTAAGGTATGGGGCTGTCAGCAGCGGGAGCTGAGTAATGAGCACTGTGAGATTTTATTCATAAACAGCTCGTAATAATGAGACAGCGCCTTCGCTGCAAAGAAAACCAGGGAGCTTCACTAAAGCACTTTTGTGACTTTTTGGGAGGTAAAATAAGGTTACTTGGTATATTGGAAAATCTTCCATCCCGGGAGTTAATTTTTGGAAAGGTTTCCTCTGCCAGACCGGGTGACGTGCCAAACTATGGTACTTCCGTGAGCCTTCCTAAGAAGGGTCAGCAGCTGTTTACAGCCTTTTCCTCTTGAAAGCAGATGAAAGATATTTTTTTCATACAGGACTTAGTTACTTGTCTAACTTGTAATCAGGTTAAAGAGGAACATCGGGAAGGTTAAAACCTCCCCCAAACCTCACGGGTCTGCTGCCCCCCTCTGGTTTTACTATTGGGCAATTTTTACCCACCTCGCCAGGGCATCTCTTGTATCCCATCAGGCACTGCGCACGGCCCCGGATCTCGCGCCTGTGCAGTGCCTATGAATGGGATGCAATGGAGCCACCCAAAACCCTGCGTGAATTTGCGAAGCTGCGAGATCAGTGTGGGACATTGAAGAGCATGGCAACGGCAGGCGGCTAAAGGGGGGCGGGGTAAGAATCGGGCCCTGAAGCATCCAGATGTCGCCGCTGCCTGCTGATCCAAACGGTCTGATTTTTTTTTTAGGTCTGATGTCCTGCTTTTACTCTGGAAAACTCCACAACCAAGATAAAGTTAAAGCAGAACAAAAACCACCAGCGGCGGGCCTGAAATCTAAAATCGGAACTGGGGTGCCCCGCTGAGTGAAACCCCCCAGTAAGAGGAAAAAACTCACCTCACTACGGTCCGAGGATCGCGAGTTCTCTTGTAATGACAGCTGCCTGCTGTGACAATGTAATTCAGCAGGTGGCTCTTATTGTTTACAATGGAGAGCTTGCACTGCCGCATCCCCAGGGTCGTGCTTGTGCTCCTGTCCAAGCTATTCAGATAGCTCCCCACTGATCTGAAAGGAGGCTCTTATTGGACGATAACCTGCTCATGTGCCATTGGGGTGTGGAAAGTTTTATTGAGCTTCCTGGGGTGTTTCAGAAAGCGGGGCACAGAACAAAACCGGGCAAGTCAAATTCCCTGAGTTTTTTTCTGCTTTAAAGGGATTGTCCAGGCTAAGTGTAAAAACAAATCATTGTTTGCTTACCTGTGAAAATGTAGCTGCTGTATAAAGCTGCATCTTTACTGTAGCCCAGCCCCTGGATTTTATTTATTCATGACCACCCTATTTAGCACTGAAAGGTGGACCTATACAAAGGACTAGAGAAAAAACAGATGCAAAGCAGGGAGCAGCTCTTTTCCCCTCACCTATCCTCCCCTGCACAAACAAGCATAGGTGTGTCCCACATAGTCTGATGCAAGAGGGGTTGAGGTAGGTCCGCCTCTCAATGCTAAAAACTAGGGGGTTGGGCTACAGGAAAGCAGCTAAATGACAGCTTCATTCAGCTGCACACCATGGCAGTTAAGCAAAAAATGGTACACTTTCACTTTAGACCTTGACAAACCCTTTAATACTATGATACCATCATTTACCTTTACTATTATTATTTATTTATAAAGTGCTATCATCCTCCATAGAGCTGTACAAGGTTGTGACAGGGTGGAACAAATAATACATAGACTATTACAAATGCATTGTTGCAAAATGTACATGAATATTCTATATTCTATAATACAAGATACAATAGGAGAGAACCCTGCCTTTTTGAGCTTACATTCTGAAGGATTAGGGGTAGAGGCAAAGGGGAAGGATCACACACAGTATGGAGCTTTATGGCATGTGCCCTTTAGAGGATTGCTAAAGCCAGGTTATTTGCTCGGCTGAATAAGTGGGTATAGAGGGTGCTTTTGAAAGATTGGAGGGTTGGGGAGTGGCAAATTGAACGGGGGAAGGCACTCCAGAAATTTGGCATGCTATGTAAGAAGTCCTGGAGGCGAGCGTGAGAGGAGGTGACCAGGGTGGAGGCAGAGCAGAAGCTGTGTCTAGGTTGATATTGTTGCATTAGAGATGAAATGTAGGGGGGGGGGGGCTGGCTGGAGAAAGCTTTGTAAGTTAGAGTTAGAGTTTTAAACACCTATACCTATGGTTAGGCTATATACATTTAGGAATAGATAGGGGCGTTATTAAACAGGGAGAAAAAAAATGAACTCATAGAGGGGCTTTTTGTTTGCGCTAGTTGAGTAGAAGGTTAAGGTTCCAGAAACTGGGAGGAATCCCGCTTCTAGGTAATTGGGTGGAGGACCTGTCAGGAAGTAGGAAGTAGGGGAAAGAAAAAACCTAATCCCAGGAGCTATTGGTCCAGGCGACCATTCTAAGGCACCACTTGGAGGAGTTCTAGTTATAGAGGGGGTAAGGTTAGTCCAGGGAAGTTAGGGAAGTATTAGGCCAAGATAGTGTAGGTAAGTTTAAATGTGTACCACTGGTTGGGATACCCCTGATTTAAATATTAGGGTGAAGACTAAAGGTTGGGTAACAAGTCATATGTCCTAAGCATGGTGGCAAGTGCTTGGAAAGATGTTGAGACTGTAAGGGGATTACTTAAAGGGACTGTAAACCCAACAGCAGTGATAAGGCTGCAAACAGCTCACCTGATGCCTGTCCCATGTGCGTTTCCCTCATTTCCTGCAGCGCTAGGTAGAAGCCTTGGCAGGGCTTCAAAGTTTTCCTCCTTTCAATTTTATACCTCCTAGATCACACAGCAGCAACCCTGTCCCTTGGTGCTCCCTGAATATATGAGAACAGCAAGTTACAGTGGTCCCAAGGCTGTCTCTGACGACAGAAGAGCATGCTCATTTTGAGATGGCTCCTTTTACACCGTTGGAAATAAGAGGGGAGGAAGCTGCTGTGCAAAGCACATTCCATGGCAGCCGCGTGCACAGGGCAGTGGAGGCAGAGTAAAGGCACATCAGTGATCAAGGTGGCGCAGGGAGTGGTGAGCGAGGTATGCACAAAGACACGCGCCGGGTGGCGAGAGATCCAGGCAGTGAGGGAAGCTGGAGGTGATCAGTCTTTACCACCTTTAATCTGTTGCTATTGGCAACTGTCCACCAAGTCCAGGGGTGAACCTAGACTCTTTGCTGCCTGAGACGAACTATAGAAAGACACCAATCACAGAGCCTACCATATTGCTCCGCCTGGCTCCTTCCTTTAATGGGAGTAGCGCCAACTCACTAAAAGGAGTAGGGGGTGGGGCCACCATTACTGAGCCACTAATTATTGACTGTAAACACGTCTCAGTATTTTCTCATATTAGTAATTAATTACAAAATCCTAAGAAAAAACAGGTTCATTTGCTGACCCCCCCCTGCAGTGCCACCTGAGGTGGCTGCCTCATATGGCCTTATCGTAGGTGCACCCCTGACCAAGCCTGTACACCAAGAAGAGACAAGTGAGGACTGCACACACAGAACACTGCTGCTGGCCATGTGTAAGTCTGAGCGAGCTCTCTCACCTCAGCAGCAACCATTGCAGCAGTGTACAGGACTCACTTCTCTCTTCTTGTAGATCTTGGAGTACAGACTTGGTGTACGGTTTCCAGTAGCAACAGATTAAATGTAGTAAAAACTGCTTCTATAAAACCCAAATTTGCCAACATTATTATTGTTTATTTATATAGCGCCATCATCTTCCGTAGCGCTGTACAAAGTAGTAATTACAGACAGGGTAGAAACACACAGTACAGACTATTACAAATGGAGTTTACAGAGTTTACAATTAATATTCTGAATACAATCCTTTAGACCAGCGGTACCCAACTGGTGGACCAGGGTCCGAATGTGGACCTCGTGCCAGATTTCCGGACCCCTGCCCTGACAGCCTTGCACTCAGTTGATTCTGTGTTGCCGTGCTCAGCGCTGCCTCCTTGATCGGCAATGTAGTGCTTAGTCTCCCTGCCAGTGCCATGACACCTTGGCACCTAGCATTGCAATATGAAGTACTGCAATGCCACTTCCTGCTCGTGCAGTACTTTATATGCAATGCTAGGTGCCAGGGAGCAGAATCATGACACTGGCAGGATTGCCCCATCCAATCCTGTCCCCCTGCCCCATCTCTGACCCATCTATTCCTGTCCTCCCAGCTCAGCCCCATCCATTCCTATCCCTCCAGCTTTGTCCCATCTATCCCTTTCCCCTCAACTCTACCCCATCCAGCCCAGTCTCTCTGCCCCATCCATTCCAGTCCTTCTATTTCTGCCCATCCATCCCTTCCAGCTCTCTCACCATCCCTCCCTGCCCTTTCTTTTCTGCCTCTCCCCCGAGCCCCATCCATCCCCGTCTTCCCAGCTCAGCCCCATACATGCCAGTCCTCCCAGTTTTGCCCCATACATTCCTTTCCCTCCAGCTATGCCATATACATTCCTGCCCCCCCAGCTTTGCCCCATACATTCATGTCATCCCAGCTTTGCCCTATCCATTCCTGCCCCCCCAGCTTTGCCCCATCCATTCCTGCCCCTCCTCCAGCTTTGCCCCATACATTCCTGTCCTCCCAGCTTTGCCCCATACATTCCTGTCCTCCCAGCTTTGCCCCATACATTCCTGTTCCCCAGCTCAGCCCCATCCATTCCTGCCCCCCCAGCTTTGCCCCATATATTCCTGCCCCCCAGCTTTGCCCCATACATTCCTGTCACCCACCTTTGCCCCATCCATTCCTGCCCCCCCCCCCAGCTATGCCATATACATTCCTGTCCTCCCAGCTTTGCCCCATACATTCCTGTTCCCCAGCTCAGCCCCATCCATTCCTGCCCCCCCAGCTTTGCCCCATACATTCCTGCCCCCCAGCTTTGCCCCATACATTCCTGTCACCCACCTTTGCCCCATCCATTCCTGCCCCCCCCCCCAGCTATGCCATATACATTCCTGTCCCCCAACTCAGCCCCATCCATTCCTGCCCCCCCAGCTTTGCCCCACACATCCCTGTCCCCCAGCTTTGCCCCATACATTCCTGTCTCCCAGCTTTGCCCCATACATTCCTGTCCCCCAGCTTTGCCCCACACATCCCTGTCCCCCAGCTATGCCCCATACATTCCTGTCACCCAGCTTTGCCCCATACATTCCTGCCCCCCCCCCAGCTATGCCATATACATTCCTGTCCCGCAGCTCAGCCCCATCCATTCCTGCCCCCCCCCCCCCAGCTATGCCCCATACATTCCTGTCACCCAGCTTTGCCCCATACATTCCTGCCCCCCCCCCCCAGCTATGCCATATACATTCCTGTCCCCCAGCTCAGCCCCATCCATTCCTGCCCCCCAGCTTTGCCCCATACATCCCTGTCCCCCAGCTTTGCCCCATACATTCCTGTCACCCAGCTTTGCCCCATACATTCCTGTCCCCCAGCTTTGCCCCATACATTCCTGTCCCCCCGGCTCAGCCCCATCCATTCCTGCCCCCCCAGCTTTGCCCCACACATCCCTGTCCCCCAGCTTTGCCCCATACATTCCTGTCCCCCAGCTTTGCCCCATACATTCCTGTCCCCCAGCTTTGCCCCATACATTCCTGTCCCCCAGCTTTGCCCCATACATTCCTGTCCCCCAGCTTTGCCCCATACATTCCTGTCCCCCAGCTTTGCCCCATACATTCCTGTCCCCCAGCTTTGCCCCATACATTCCTGTCCCCCAGCTTTGCCCCATACATTCCTGTCCCCCAGCTTTGCCCCATACATTCCTGTCCCCCAGCTTTGCCCCATACATTCCTGTCCTCCCAGCTATGCCCCATACATTCCTGTCCCCCAGCTTTGCCCCATACATTCCTGTCCTCCCAGCTATGCCCCATACATTCCTGTCCCCCAGCTTTGCCCCATACATTCCTGTCCTCCCAGCTATGCCCCATACATTCCTGTCCCCCAGCTTTGCCCCATACATTCCTGTCCTCCCAGCTTTGCCCCATACATTCCTGTCCCCCAGCTTTGCCCCATACATTCCTGTCCCCCAGCTTTGCCCCATACATTCCTGTCACCCAGCTTTGCCCCATACATTCCTGTCCCCCAGCTTTGCCCCATACATTCCTGTCACCCAGCTTTGCCCCATACATTCCTGTCCCCCAGCTTTGCCCCATACATTCCTGTCCCCCAGCTTTGCCCCATACATTCCTGTCACCCAGCTTTGCCCCATACATTCCTGTCCCCCAGCTTTGCCCCATACATTCCTGTCACCCAGCTTTGCCCCATACATTCCTGTCCCCCAGCTTTGCCCCATACATTCCTGTCCCCCAGCTTTGCCCCATACATTCCTGTCCCCCAGCTTTGCCCCATACATTCCTGTCCTCCCAGCTATGCCCCATACATTCCTGTCCCCCAGCTTTGCCCCATACATTCCTGTCCTCCCAGCTATGCCCCATACATTCCTGTCACCCAGCTTTGCCCCATACATTCCTGCCCCCCCCCAGCTATGCCATATACATTCCTGTCCCCCAGCTCAGCCCCATCCATTCCTGCCCCCCAGCTTTGCCCCCCACATCCCTGTCCCCCAGCTTTGCCCCATACATTCCTGTCCCCCCAGATCAGCCCCGTCCATTCCTGCCCCCCCAGCTTTGCCCCACACATCCCTGTCCCCCAGCTTTGCCCCATACATTCCTGTCCCCCAGCTATGTAATATACATTCCTGTCCCCCAGCTCAGCCCCATACATTCCTGTCCCTCTAGTTCTACCCATCCATCCCTTCTCCCAGCTCTCTCACCATCCCTCCCTGCCCTTTCTTTTCTGCCTCTCCCCCGAGCCCTATCTATCTATCTATCTATCTATCTATCTATCTATCTATCTATCGTTGTAACCAGACCTTATTCCCAGTAACATTTTGGGCCCTAGTCCACCCCTGTACACGACCTGCACAGGATGCACCAGGGGGTTAAAAAGCATTCTTGGGGCAAGCAGCCTTTTTTAGTTTTGCCTGTGAAATCCACCCCCCATGCGCTGATTTCTAACTCTCTGCCCCCCGCGACAGCCCCTCACACGGACCTTCACCTCTCACCGAATGCCTGTAAATGGACCTTTACAAGAAGTGGTTGAGTGCCCCTGCTTTAGACTGTAAGCTTGCAAGGGCAGGGCTCTCTTTCCTATTGTCTCCTGTGCTCACAACACTTGGCTTGAACCTCATGGCATCTAGTTTGTATTGTTCTCCGTACTATATGTTTTACCTTGTCTGTAATCATACCTTGTAAAGCGCTACGGAAGATGAAGGCGCTATATAAATAAACATGAATAATAATAATAGTAATAATAATAATAATAATTATTATTATTATTATTAATAATAAAAGATACAATAGTAGAGGTAACATTCAACATAAGAATACTTTAAAAAATACTAGAAGAGCTCAGCACCTGGCCCACAACAAAATATACACTTTTAAAAATGACATTGAAAGTGGACTTTCCCTTTAACGAGAATGATCACATCCATAAGTTGTGCTGTCCGCATTCTTTTGGCCAGGCAAGTACCTAAGCAACCTTTTTGTGATTTTTGCTGTTCTCGCCGTTCCTTCATTTTGCCCATGACAGTGGTTCTTGCCGGCTACTGACAGCCAATTAAAAAAAGAGCTCCGCAGACAGGATAGAAATCAGCCATGTCAGATAGAGTTTGTAAACTCAATGGCCTTAACTTAGTAACAAAGCAATCAAGCGATTTCTACTGCATTCAGCCTAATGGCAGGCGATTGCTAAACCCTCCTGCATTTTGCCTTGAAGGAAATCTCTGCTTCATTAAAAATTGATATGAGATAGATCTCTTCGGCACCAGTCTAATTGTTGGTCTAGGTCAGTGAAAATGATTGTTTCACAATATAACTCCTCTGTTATGCCTTGTCTAGATGTAAACTGTGATCACCATAAGCAGGAGATACAGACCAACCCCGAATGAAAACTAATCCTCTGTAGAAGTGCATGGGACTAACCCTCTATAAAGTTATTCAAATGTTTTCTTTCTAACTACTTAAACCGAACCTTCACCCTGAATAAGAGTCTATCTTATATGTTTCCGACACCCTGTACATACAGATTGCTCACATTAAAAATCATCCTACCTGCATCTACTGCATGGTAGATGAAAATGGTGGCACATGGAGTCTCAGGCTGCCTGATAACAGGAAGTGTTTTCTGACTGTGCCGCTCTGCATTCTGGGAATGCTGTCCTTTTCCTGACCCCAGCTCTGCTCTGTCAGGTATAACCTGCCCCATTCACTCCCCCCTCTCCTCCTTTCCTCAGTATGTGAGCAAGATGGTGGCGCCCATATCCTAGAGTGATGAACAGAGTTGCAGCCTAGAGGGGGAAAGAATAATAAGTGACTAAAAACGTAAAATATATCAATTTTAGATGCTGCAAAATAGTCTTTTAAGGGTTTGAGATTTTCATTAAATGATGCTGAAGGTCCGGTTTAATGTACTGTGGTATTCTCCCACTGATACAGAACATGGGGTAGCTGGGTGCAGGGGCACAACTATAGAGAGTAAAGGGAGTGCGATTGCACTGGGGCCCAGAAGGTCAGGGTAGCCCCATCATTGCTTCTCTACCTTATGTATCATATTTGTGCTCACTTGGCATCATTTAGAGAAAGGAAGCACCATATGTCTCTGTGTTATCGATCTTTACTGGTCTAGTTGCAACCAAATGAGTTCAAAGATAGCCTTGACAGGTCCCCATTTAATATTGGCACCAGGCCCTATCACAATTAGTTACTCCACTGGCTGGGTGTGACAGATCTCTAGAAACCCAGGGACCCCTGGGACCCTGCTGGTGTGCTACCTATTTACAAGAACCCTATTCTTTGGAATATCTACATTTCATAGTTAAAGCAGAACAAAACCCTTGTGTCTCAGCCCTGGAATCTAAAAGATTCCAGGTATGATCACTGGCCTTCCTCTGGGGCTTCCCAGATCGGGAAACCCTCCCGGGCTCCACAACACTCATCTGCTCCCGGGCTCCCTTGCGAATGAAAACATCTTTGGGATGTGAGCATGCTCCCACAACCCGGATAGGCTGAGTCAGGAGTGCGTGTGCTGCTGGGGTTGTGGCTGCTGCACTCTCAATTGCAGAAGTTCTGCATGTAAATAATAGCCCTAGTTCTGCTGATGCTCTACGTTGTTCATTAAGAATTTGCTAAGAAAAGTTTATGGCGGGAGGCATGACCGATGTCACAAAATGTCTTTAATACCTATGCAAAATACAGATGGGATCAACATGATCGCACTTGTAGCCCTGCCAGTGCATGTGCTTGTTGCTAGGTAAGTGAGGCACAATTGGGGTCCATCCGGTGCCGGCTGTCCATTGTCATTCAGCACCAGCAGTGACCCTCATCTCCGGGGTCCCTCGTTGACTCCTCTTCTGCCAGTCGAAGTGGTCAAAAAGACAAGGGTCCTCTGTCTTTCCAGGCTGGCATCTGTCTGGGCTCTGATTGCTCGCTACTGAAGGGAGCGGCGTGTCTTCACTAGAAATCTCCTCCCTTACCCTAGTTGTCAAATAATGCTATTTCCAATGAAACCACACCTTATAAATACCCCTCCCTTTAGCAGAGAGCAATGAGCCAGATGCCAGCCTGTAAGGAAGCGGGGACCTGTTCCTTTTGACCCCTTTTTGCCAGCAGAAGAGAAGTCGACAAGGGACTCCAGTAGTGCCAGACAAAGATGGCAGAGGTAAGTATATTAAAATGTTAGAACAATAACATACCTTTGTGGTGGGTATTTTTTACTTTTTCTATCTCGAACGAGTAGGGAGTCCAGAGGACCCCCTAAACTAGTTGAAAGGGTAGGGGAGGTGGCACCATGGCGGTGGGTGACTTGCCTTTATCCCTGCTCCATTATCCATACCTCCAATGGCCAGAGGGAGAGCCCAATGTCCATCGGGACTGGCCCAGTGTTCACACGTGGGGGAGCATTGGAGGATTCACACGTGGGGGAGCATTGGAGGATTCACACGTGGGGGAGCATTGGAGGATTCACACGTGGGGGAGCATTGGAGGATTCACACGTGGGGGAGTTTTGCCAAAGCCGGAGGGAGGCTGGCTGACCGTTTGGCCTCTGAGCCATGCAGGCCCCAGCCTCTATGCTTGGTGTGCCAACTGGTAGCCATGGGAGTGAAGACCCCAAGTCATTTTTTTAAAATGAAAAACACACATAACTAGGGCAATGATCAAACAGCCCTGGTTATGCTGATGCTCTCACATGCTATATTTTAAAAACAAGTCTCATCCAACCAGGGAGAGGTGACTCCTTCCTCAGTGTAGGGAGTGTATTGAGATACTGGGGGAGCAAACCAGACATTATTATATAGGGCAGCGGTCTCAGCACAAATCCAGGCTTTGATTGGTGGTTGGGTTTGGGTGGGAGGTGCCAGAGGCAGGAGAAATCATCCTGGTGCGATTGCTTTAAAACTATACTAGTTGTGTAGATTGGTAGTGACCTCCTGACATCCAGACCCGTATGGATAATTGGTGGCTGTAGGGAACTGCTCTTTGCATACGGCTCTTCCTTTTAGTGCTGCCACCTTTACCAATCCAGTGAAAATTATTATTTTATTCCCCACCATAGAGATTTAATTCACTTAAGTGTTTTGGCTTTGTATGCACAAAGAGGCCTTCCATTCTGTCAAAGAGTGAAGGTCGGCAACACTGACCCGGGTCAAGTCACTTAACAGCAAGCTCTAGAATTAGATTCCGGCTTCTGCAGGGCCACAAAATTCTGCCCGCCGCTATCAGCGACAGAAAAGGAGAGAATAGAAAGCCCAGAATAAGGCTGTTATCTCAATGTGGCGAGGAGCCTGCTGGGAACGACGGAATTAATTTTATTACAAAAGCAGGCTGAGGAAACCAGCGGGCCTTATACTTGCCGGAAAAACTTGCCGACTTTTATAACTACGTTTCACTTAAAGGAAACGTCCACTTTCAGGGAAAATTTCAATGTGTATATTTTTGGTGTCAAAATAATGCCCTCAAGGTGCTGAGCTGATCTAGTTTTTTTATGTTAGAAAATGTGTGATACTTCAGACATAGCCAATTGTTACACCATTGTGTTGGGCTACATTTGGACTTGCCCTAAACTGTTTTGTTTTTAAATTAGAGCAGAAATGGCTGAGATATCAAGGTTTAAGGATTTACCTTATCATTTCTTTTCTGAAGCAAGTGGGCGTGGCCTTTGGAGCTGGTCCAGTATTGGTACTGGGAGTGAGAGAGCTTGCTGGGAGGAGACTGGGCAGGAAGGAGGGAGAGATTAGCTGGGCTTGAATGATAGCTGGCATTCAAGCTATCAACAGAGAGGGGGCGTGGCCTGGACTAGCTCGTTGAGCTATTATTGGTGGCCTATATTGGCTGGGTGGCGCTGGAGGGGCAGATGAGGAAGTGTATATCCTTTTCATGGCTCTGATCTGGGAGGAGGCACAGTGCTGGAGCAATGCTTGGCAAGGTAAGCTGCTGTTCATTTTATTTAACCTTTTGCATGCTCAATCCCTATAAAGCAACTTTCTCAACCTGCAATCTGTTGTTATTAGCAATTGTACACTGCACACACACACTATGCCCAGCATGAATCATGGGGGTGGCAGCATCATGCTGTGGGGAGGCTTTTCCTCAGACTGGGGAGCTGGTCAGAGTTGAAGGGAAGATGGGTGGAGCTAAATACAGGACATTCCTGAAGAAAACCCCGTTAGAGGCTGCATAAGGCTTAAACCGGACCTTCAGCATCATTTAATTAAGATTCCCCAGCATCTAAGATTTTATATATATATATATATATATATATATATATATATATATATTATATACGTTTTTAGTCGCTTACTTGTTATTCTTTCCCCCTGCTGGCCTTCAACTTTGTTCAGGACTCTAGGATACGGGCTCCGCCATCTTGCCTTAGGAGCATCACATACTGAGGAGTGGAGGAGGAGGGGCAAAAGTGCAGAGGGCAGGGTTATAGCCGTGCTTTGTACAGACAGAGCAGAGCTGGGGTCAGGGAAAGGACAGCAATTCCAGAATGCAAAGTGGCACAGTCAGAAGACACTTCCAGTTTGCAGGCAGCCTGAGACTCCATGGGATGCCACCTTGGATGTTAACGGTTTAAAAAATGCAATAGGTGCTGGTAGGATGATTTTTAATGTGGGCAATCTGTATGTACGGGGTGGTGGAACCATACAAGATAGGCTCTTATTCAGGGTGAAGGTCCACTTTAGGACTGGGGAACAGATCCACCTTCCAGCAGGACAATGACCCTAAATACAGCCAAAGCTACAATGTAAGGGAAGGACTGTACTGAAGAACTGGAGGCAATAATTAAAGCAGCACTCAGTGGCGTAACTAAATGTGACGGGCCCTGGTGCTAACATTAAATGTGACCCTTAATGGCTCATATAGTAAACTTTTCTCTGTCTTTTAACTCGGTTGGGTGCAGCTTGATAACTAATGACTGAAACAATAGAGACTAATGCTGCTTCCTTTCTCTAAATGATGCCAAGTGAGCACAAATATCATAAATAAGGTGGAAGAGCAACAATAATGGAGCCCCCCAGACCTTCTGGTCCCCGGTGTGGCCGCACCCCCTCAAGTTACGCCCCTGGTTAAATGGATGGAAGATGGACTGCTTACTCATGATCATTTGTTTGGCTTCTGTCCTCTCTCAGACCCTCTCTCACTCCCAGCATGACCTCAGGCTGAACGAGTACTGCCTATGCCTAATGAATGGGCAGTTGCGTGATAACAGCCTGTTGCTCTCACTGTTACACCAACATCAGTAAACACTAAAGGCACTAGATAAAGGCTGCCATTATGCCGACATGAACGCCAGAGAAAGCGGCCATGCCCAGTGCCCAGGAGAATCATAAAAAGCAGATGAATAGTATGTTTTCTTAGCTTTGGGGTGTTTTAAATGGAAAAAGCTAGTAACTTTAGGAGCTCTGGGGCTTACTGAAATTGTATGTTTTTTCCCTTCCTGGGCAATGACTTTAAACGGGACCTTCACCCTAAATAAGAGTCTATCTTGTATGTTTACCCCGCCCTGTACATACAGATTGTTCACATTAAAAATCATCCTGCTGACATCTACTTCTGCCTTGCTTTTAAACATCCAAGATGGTGGCCCATGGAGTCTCAGGCTGCCTGCAGACAAGCCGTGTCTTTTGACTATGCTGCTCTGCATTCTGGAATTGATGTCATTTTCCTGACTCCAGCTCTGCTCTGTCTGTGGAAAGCACAGCTATAACCTGCCCACTGCACTTTTCACCCCTCTCCTTAGTATGTGATACTTCTGAGGCAAGATGGTGGCGCTTGTATCCAAGAGTCCTGAACAGATTTGCAGCCAAGCGGGAAAAAGAATAAGAGGCCGATTCATTAATAGCGCCAGGTAGCGACAGATGAGCGCCAGTAGCGTGATTTTCACAGCGCCAGCTAGTATTCGCTGTGCTTGGCCGGGGTTTGCTTGTTGACAGCGACTCAGTCGGTGTGCGGTAATGTTGAATACGGGCTTAGGGGTCGCTGTTTCACAGGTTCAGCGTTGTATGGGTGCGCCTGACAATGATTGGCCAGAGCGAACGGCTTGCTGCAGATTCATTAACAAATCACGCTCCGAATTTTTTCGCGCTGAGAATTCCTTGTTTAAACCCCAGAGCGCTGGCGGCGATGGATGTAAAATAGTTTTTAACCCCCAAACAACCATATTTTTTGATAGTAAAATTATACAAGTTTTTATAAACATTTTGTAATGTTATATCAGACCTGTAATATCAATTCTGCACAAATTTTGTTTGTTTTTTTAGCTTAAAAAAAAATCCTAACATTGAAGAAGTGGTCACAGAATTTTTGACATTAAAAAAAAAAAAAAAAAAAACATTAATAGCAATTAATTATGATTAATTAAAGATTGCTCCATTGAAATGCATTGGACATCGCCAGGGAGCGACAGGTCATACCTGGCGCTGTGATGGGATTAGCAGCGGCGCTGTTCGTTGCAGTCTGCTACATGATGAATTCCTCGCTAGCTGTCGCTCTCGCCGGCGCTAGCCTCATTTAGCGTGATAAATGCGTCATTGTGACCGCCGCCGGGCGTACCTGAGTCGGTAGCCGCCGTTAGCTGGCGGTACCTGGCGCTCGTCAGACACTACCTGGCGCTAGCCCTTGATAAATAAGGGCCTAAGTAAGCAACTTAAAATATATTACTTTTAAATGCTGATGAATAGTTTTTTAAGGATTTGGGTTTTTCATTAAATGATGCTGAAGGTCCGTTTTAAAGTGGACCAAAACCCACCGCAATCGGCCCGGGTATCTATAAGATCGATTCTCCTCCCCAGGGCATCAAAAATGTGAATGCCCGCTGTGTGAAACCCCCCAGGCCGCTCGATACACTTACCTTGTTTCTCGGTCCAATGGCGCATGAGCATGAGCATCCCGCTATCCCTCTAGCAGGGCGCGTGCCTGCACCAGGCATTTGTGAATGGCCGGCGTGGGCATGCTCCCTGTTAGAGGGTAGGGGGAATGCAGGTATCAGCGAGCTCGGAGCCGCTGGCCTTAGACGAAGTTTAGACAACGTGATGTCAGTGGCTCCGAGCACATTGATTGGACGAGCGGCCGCGCATGTGCCATAGGACCAGGAAGAGGTGAGTCTGCTAAGGAGATCTGGGGGGTTTCACATAGTGGGGCACGCCGAGCGGGGCATCCCCACTTTAACACCAGACACGGCATTGCGTGTGGTACATATGGGTTGTCAAACAGCTATAACTGTGCAAAGCTACCATTTAAAGTGCACAAAATGCACATAAATCTACTACATCACCCTTTGTATTCATGGAGCAATCAGGCTTGTGTAAAGTATAGATGGCAACAGATGAGTACTGACCAGTCTGCAGCCTCCTCACATTCCACATGATAGGATTTTGCATATCCCCTGCTCTAAATGTCATTTGGTAAACCTTAGCAGGTTAAATGCGTGGTCAATCTATATGAGATCCCTTAGTCAAAATAATCCACCATAGAGCCATAAAAGGCCCTTTAGCCAAACAACTACAATCAAAATCTAAAGGAACTGTCCAGGCAAAATGTAAAAACCATGATTCAGCAGCTTACCGCGTCATATCTGCCCTCTTCCTTCCTGTAACCTCCCAGGAGAGCCTAGAAGCAGAAACTTGGCACTGACTTCTTGTAGTCCTGGTAGTACATAAAGCATACACCTAAGGGCAGACTAGATGGACCATACGGTCTCCTTCTGCCATCAACCTTCTATGTTTCTTTGAATCCCCTAGCAGTATACCACCAATCATAGGGCTCGATTGGTGGTCTATAAGTCAACCCCCTGTGTCCGCCTGTGTACTGCAGCATTGTGTTTAGGTGTCAAAGTATGCTGATATAAAACATGCTGCCTGCTATTGTTATAGAAAGTGACCACGCCCACTGGTTGGAAATGTCAAAAAAAAGTGAAAACTTATATAAAATACGCTTACTCTGCTTTCGGGGTTTGCTTCGAATAAAAGAACAAGGAATAGGGAACATTAGGAGCTTTAGGGCAATGTGATTATATGCTCTAGGTCGTTGCCTCGACAATCCCTTTAACCAAATGAATAGCCCCATCATCCCATATGAGATACCTAAGCAAAAGAAATATACTATAATTTCACTCAATAGTCCCTCCCTGGGACCTCAGAACCAACTCTAAAATTCCCAAATTCATAAAAGACTCAAACTCAATCTGTGAGAGCCTCCTATAAAGATACATTCTTTATTCATTGAAGAATCCTTAGGCAAATAACCCCCCTCCCCCAACTGAATACCACGTGATTCATGAGCTACCCTAAGTCTATACAGTATCTAAGTCAAATGAATTTCCCAGTGGCGTAACTAAATATGACCGGGCCCTGGTGCCAACATTAAATGGGGCCCCTCAAGGCTCATACATTAAGCTTTTACCTGTCAATTTAATGATCTGGATACAACTAGACAAAAAGTGCAACAGGAGAGACATATAGCCTGTTTCCCCCAAAAAGGCCTACCCACAAAATAAGCTCTAATAAGATTTTTCTGCATTTTTTGCTAATGCATGAAATATGAGCCCTAGTTGCAATTCATAATCCAGCTGCCGGGCTTCAGTGTAGGGACGAGAGTGGCTGTAAAGGAGGGTGAGGACACATCATGGCTGTAAAGGAGGGACACCTCAAATCACACAGGTAAGCTTGTTTGTTAGGAGTGAAATGTATGATCTTGCTGACTCTACCCCAGTCTGCTGCCATGCCAGGCACACAGCTGAATCCCCCCGCTGCCAGCCAGCTCTGTGCACATACTGTACTGTGTAGCGGGCATCACAGGCTGGTACGGTGGTGGTGATGGAGGACTTCAACTATACAGGAATCGACTGGGGACATGGTTCTGCTTCCACTCATTCCTCAGCTTGCTCCAAGATAATTATATGAATCAGTTTGTGGAGGCACCTACTAGGGGTGTTGCTCTTTTAGATCTTGTAATATCAAATAATGATGACCTGATGGGGACAGTGACAGCCTGTGAAAATCTTGGTAACAGTGACCACAATATAATAGTATTTAACATAAACTGTAAGAAAGATTTTCTGTCGGGAGGGCAAAAACATTAAATTTTAGGAAGGCCAACTTCCCCAAGCTAAGAGCTGCACTCCAGGACATTGACTGGGGGCATCTGTTTAGGAATAAGGATACAGATGCCAAATGGGAGTGCTTTAAATCAATTGTGAGTAGCAACATTGCAAAATGTATTCCTACGGGTAACAAATATAAGCGGCTAAAATTAAACCCCTCATGGCTGACACTTGCGGTTCAAAGGGCAATAAAGAACAAAAAAAGGGCATTTAAACATTACAAGGCTGAACTCTCAGCTGTAACACTTGAAAAGTATAAACTAGTAAATAAATTGTGTAAGAAAGAAATAAGGTTGGCAAAAGCACAAAATGAACGAGATGTGGCCAAAGAAAGCAAAACAAACCCTAAACGTTTTTTTTAAATATATTAATTAGAAGAAAACTAAATCAGAACAGGTAGGTGCCCTAATTAATGATAATGGGAAAATGGTCACTGGGGATGAAAATAAGGCGGATATAGCTCTGTGTACACAAGAGAAGAGCAAGGAGCCAACACAGGAGATGCCACTCATAGCAATAGACCAAGTATAATAATTAACAAGCTAAATGTGGATATCATCCAAGAAAAACGAAATAATTTAAATGTGAATAAGACTGGAGGACCAGATGGACTTCACCCAAGAGTTCTCAAAGAACTCAGTTCCGTTATCTCATCACCTCTGTTGTTGATCTTTAAAGACTGGGGACTGGCGCAAGGCAAATGTGGTGCCCATTTTTAAAAAGGGCTCCGTGCAATTAAAGACCTGTTAGCTTAACATCCATTGAGGGGCTATTAAAGGACAACATACATGAATATGTAGGTATCCATAATATTATAAGTGACAACCAACACGGGTTTACTAAGGACAGAAGCTACCAGACTAACCTGATTGTCTTCTATGAGGAGGTGAGTAGAAGCCTGGACAGAGGGCGGCTGTGGATATAGTTTTTCTGGATTTTGCAAAAGCATTTGACACTGTTCCCCATAGACGCTTATTGGGGAAATTGAGATCTTCAGGATTAGAAAACACAGTTTGTAACTGGATTGAAAACTGGCTAAAGGATCGTGTGCAGCGAGTTGTGGTTAATGATAACTACTCTGAACGGTTACCAGTTGTAAGCGGTGTACCCCAGGGTTCCGTGCTGGCCCACTATTATTCAACTTGTTTATACATAGAAGATGGAATTAAAAGCACTGTCTCTTTTGCAGATGACACAAAGATATGTAGCACAGTCCAGTCTATTGAAGATGTTCACAAGCTTCAGGCTGACTTGGACACATTGAGTTTCTGGGCATCCACTTGGCAAATGAAGTCATGCACTTGGGGTCTAACAACCTGAAGGCCACATATGTCCTCGGGGGAGTAAAACTGTGAGAGTCACTTGTTGAGAAGGATCTGGGGGTACTGGTAGATCACAGACTAAATAACAGCATGCAATGCCAAGCAGCTGCTTCCAAGGCCACCAATATACTATCATGCATTAAGAGGCCTGGAATCACGGCATAGGGATGTAATTTTGCCTCTTTACAAGGCACTGGTGCCCCCTCACCTGGAATATGCCGTCCAGTTCTGGGCACCCTTCATAGAAAGGACGCTCTGACTATAGAAAGGGTGCAGAGGAGAGCCACCAAACTAATAAGGGGAATGAAATATCTGAGTTATAAGGAAAGATTACGAGAATTAAATTTGTTTAGTCTTGAGAGGAGGCGATTGAGGGGGGACATGATTAACTTGTATAAATATATAAATGGCCCATACAAAAAATATAATATGCAAAAAGTATCAATATAATAAAGTGCCTGGTGCAGACAAACTATCTAGTAAAGTGTAACCAAGAACAATATAATAACAATATAATAATAGTAATGCAGCCTCACATGTAATGCGTGAGTATGCAAGTTCTATCTAATAATGTATCTCATCACAATATAAACATTACCCCAAAAATGTTTTGCTCACTGTGGTTGTTTGGGGTAATGTTTATATTGTGATGAGATACTTTATTAGATAGAACTTGGATACTCACGCATTACATGTGAGGCTGCATTACTATTATTATATTGTTCTTGGTTATACTTTACTAGATAGTTTGTCTGCACCAGGCACCAGTTTTTTGTCACACAAAAAAAATTTCAGATAACTCTCTTGCACCAGACACTTTATTATATTGACACTGTAAGTTAATATATATGTATATATTATCTTTTTAAAAAAAGAAAAAAAAAACTTTTCTTCATGTATTTTTGGCCCCCTGTAGTACTATCAATTCAGCATTAGGGGGCACTATATATACTTGTGTATATTATTTGTACCAATATAATTTATTTCTAATATTAGTATTTATATAAATTCCTTTGTATATATCCCAAATATTATTAAGCTAATACCGGGAACCCATTAATATTTTGGTTTTAGGTTGTCTTGTTTTTCCTTGTCATGTGTGTTTTTAAATTTTGTATATAGCACTTCTTAATAAATTTACCTTATATATTTACTCCTTCATATATGTAGTGAGAGTGCCCATTTTTCAAACCCCATATACAGAATTGTGACTCTCAAATAAATACCCCACAATTTATGTATTAGCAGGGAACATGGGCTCTGGTAAAATTCTGCACATAGAAAACAGTTATTAATAACAAGAATAAAACAAATTTTTGTATATAAAATTATTATTTATACAACATAAATACCTGATTTACACTTGAATGTAATTCTGTCACTGCAGACAAGGTAAAATGCCGCATGATGTATTCAAAGAACCACATGCGAAGAACATGACAAGTTACCTTGTTTCTTTTCATACAATGTTTGTTGACTCAAATAAAATAAATGAAAATAAGAAATGACTTCCTAGTTTGACAAGCAAGGCCAGAAATGCGGAGAGTCTCCAGCCTTAAAGTGGACCAAAACCCACCGAGCTTGTGAAATACATTTGGCCAAAGCCTCTGATAATACTCCCATTATAGGGTGTAGACCTAGAAATTGAAATTGTCTACAGAATTGTCCAGGAACCCTTTTTTTTTTGCTCTTCCTCTCTAAGATTGTCATTGCATAGGTGCGGCCATTAAATCATTGCCAGGCACTACAGTGACATTGAATGGAGGAGGCGGGGCTTTACAGCTAAAACAAGCAGCATTAGCAGGGAGCAGAGTAAGGCAGGAGCAGGGAAAATTGCCAAAAGGTACTCCTCAGGGAATGCTAGTTAAAAATGTGGGTTTTGGTCTGCTTCAAATGGATTGCCCAGCCAAACTGAAAAAATAGAATTTTTGGTACTCACTAGTGAAATTCCTTTCTTCTGAGATCCATTCCTGGCCACAGGAATTCAGATACCTGTGTCTTATGACTGTAGGGGGAGGAGCCAATGTTCAGTGTCATGGATCACTCTGCTAGAGGCAATGGGGTCATCCTGGGTCTTCAGACAACAGGCGTCAGTGAATTAGGTATGTAAGGTAGCCACCTGGTCTTCAGAGAACTCCTTCACAATGTTGTACAAGGTGGATGAGTATGTGTTCATCAATGATACTGAATCATTGCCAACACTTGCATTTGCTCCTGCATCCACTTAAAGTGGACCAAAACCCAGGATTTTGACTATCCTGGGTTTTGGTCTTTGCCCCCGCTGTTTGAAACCCCCCTCCCCCCCGGTTGACCGAACAAACTCACCACTTCCCGGTCCTGCAACGCATGCACTGCGGGTCGTCCAATCAGCGCGCTCAAGCCACCTCATCCAGAAGCTTGTCTAATACGAGCAGATCCGAGCGCGCAGACAGCTGCATCCCCCGCTACTCTCTGACAGAGAGCGTGCCTGCGCCGGCCATTCACAAATGACTGGCGCAGGGATGCACCCTGCTAGAAGGATGGAGGGGGATGCGGCAACTGCTCACAGATGCACCGTTGGGCCAGGAAAGAAGGTGAGTTCCTATAGATTCTTGGGCCGATCTCTGTGGGTTTTGGTCCACTTTAAAGCTAAAACGCTGCTTCTCCAATTTACTCCTGACAGCGGCCATTTTGGAGCTACCTTTCCCAGCATCCCGGACTTGCAATTCCTCTTTGCAGGTGACCTGCAGCTCAATGGGACACCATTTTGGTTTTAAAACTGACCAAAGCAGGAGTTACAAAAAGGTGAATTCATTTCTATGAGCAGCTATGTGAATTGCTAGGAGCACAAGCCAAGGAACCCCAGCCCCCAATGTTATATCCTCAGCATCATGGTTGGGGGGGGGGGGGAGGACTCTAGGGCTGGCCAGGGCCTGGTAAAAGTCAGGGATGATTTTTGGCCCTAGTCTGCCACTGACACAAGCAATGGCCTGCCTAAATGGTGAAGGTAAAAGAAAAAAATGAATGTTAGGAATTCTGACATCCTGGCTTAGTTAGTAAGTAAAGGTTAACCGAGACAGGTTAATGAGAACATCTAAGCATACTAAAACCAAAAAGCACAACACTATCATAGATCCTTTAGTGGTGGGCATTTTAAATCTCCTTTGGCCCACCAAAGCATACATTTTATTTTGCTTTTTAATAATTGTATTTTTTAGTAAGTTGCCCCTAAAAAAGATCCCATGTGTATTCTGTACTATAGGAACTTTAGATACAGAAAAAATGCCAAGGGAATAATTTCCTATAGAAAGTTTGAACTCCCCCCATCATCTAAAAGCATTGTTCTTAGTTTTACTTTACAAAGCCTTGCCTTGGTCTGGCAAGCGTGTTCTTTTACATTCCGCAAGGATCTCATCTGTTTGATGCAGGTTCTGGCTCTGTGCTTTTTTGCTTTTTATCACCCATGGCCAGATGTTTGCAGAAGGAACAGATGCTTACAGAAGAATGAATAAGACTACACAGGGAAACGGGCATTTATCATGAATAAAACACTATTAATCTTCTCCCAGTCAGAACAGCAGAGGAGATGCGCTAGGAGAATGTATTTCTAAACACCGTACCATTTTCTGTGCACCCTAGAGCGTACCCACAATGCACTCAGTGAGTTCCATACCTGCAAGGAGAAGACGGAGACTGCTGGCCAAGGACACTCTGCGAGATTCCAGCTGGCACAGCGAGGGGCCGACCAAGGCCATTAGGACACGTATGAAATGTGCCTTACTTATATAAACTCATGGTAACCTATTATTTGGTGCACTGGAAACAGACAGGGTTTACTACAAATAGATATTCTTTCAATTTGATCAATATATCTAATGATACAATACAGACAACCCCCATTCTAGCACCACTAGTACCTTGTTTCACCAAAAATAAGATCCAGTGAAGGACATTTCATGCCCTGGGTGCCAGGTACCCCAGCACATTAGTAACCTGCCCCCTGATGTTCCTGTTGGGTGCTGCTCCATAAAACTTGCTATAGGCGATACTGTGCACGGCTCCTGCATGTGGCTTTCCCAGCATTTGCATGACTGCCTATATCATATCGTGGAGCCACACAGAGTCCTGGAAAATGTTTATCTTCAGCTCTTTCAATAAATAGAGATTGTTGTTTATGGAAAAATAAGACATCCCATGAAAAATAATGGAAAAAAAAATGTAAGACTAATGTCTTCATTTTGGGGGAAACACGGTATAGAGAAGCCTGATTTGCCGGGTGACACAACATACCTCAACATGGATGCCCAGAGATCTAAAAGTGTCGCACCTGAGGCCTCTAAAGCCAACATACTCCCAGGGCACACTGGGGCAGAGGTAACATGGGAATGCTCATGGATCTGCTTGGGTCTGCTTAGAAGAAATGGGCAAAGATGTAGAGTTAAAGCGGACCTCCAGTAAAGAAAATAAAGTTTAGTAATTTGCTCCTCTAAAGCCCGTCTTTGATTATCAGTGGTGTATGCTGTTTGAGAGGGCTAAAAGTGGACCAAAATCCAGGATTTTGACTATGCTGGGTTTGGGTCTTTGCCACCTTGATCGGGGATGCCCTGCTGTGTGAAACCACCCAGATCGCCCCATCTCACTCACCCTTTCTTGGTCCTACAGCACATGCGTAGCCTCTTGTCCAGTCAGCGAGCGTGTCCATCCGAGCATGCTGGCGGCCGCTTCCCCTACTACCCTTTAATAGGGAGCGTGCCCACGCCAGCCATTCACAAATGCCTGGTGCGGGCATGCGAGAGATGCAGCCGTTGCTCGCACATGTGCCGTTGGACTGGGAACGAAGGTGAGTTTTCAGGGGACCTGGGGGCTTGACACAGTAGGGCATCCCAAATCTGGATACTTCGGGGGAAGCGAGTATGCCTGCCCTGGAGTCTCATAGACACCAGCGTGGGTTTTGATCCACTTTAACCCCATGCAGATGTTGTGGAATATCTGTGCTCTTAGAACTACATGGGAGCCACCATCTTGGATCACACCTGAGAGCCCTGCTTGAACATAAGCAATGAATGGGGGGTTGGGGAGAACATTTGCAAGCACAAAGAAACACTGCTGTTGAGCTGGGAGCCTCCTTATGATCAGCCCAGGCAGAACTGATGCATTGGTGCAGCATCTCAAATATGCTCTCAAATAACTCACCTCACTGATTGCGAGAGAGGGGGTTTAGGGGAGTTTAAAATACTTTGATTTTTTGACTGGAGGTCTGCTTTAAGCCAAGAGTTATAAGTCTGATATAAGAGGTAATGAGGTATCGAGACTGTCAAGCTGAGAGGCTTTCAGAAACATGCAGAGCTAATTCAGATGGCAGTCAAACTATGCTTCAGACAGGCAGGTCAGCAATGGGTTAATCCCTAACAGAAGCCATAAACAGCCCCCCCCCCCCCCCCCCAACGTGAGTAAGGCAACATGGAGAACTGCTTCTTGTAAAGGTGTTCGTCTGGTTAAAAGTAAAGAAATAGATGAATAAAACTCCGGTACCAATGTACTTGGCCTTATGCTTGATCTAAAGCAGAGGGCATCAGGCTCAGGTAAGTGAAAAAGGGTTTTTTTACAGTACATTACCAATAAAAGGACTGTCCAGGCAGCAAAAAAACTAAACTAATACAAAACTTTTGTCCCCCACAGCAGATCAGTCCTATTTCAGTGGTCACCAGCTTAATAATAACTGCAAGTCATGGGACTCGAGCTTGTGATCCAGCAAACTGGTGGCAACCAGAGTAACATTGTTCAGCTGTGTTGAACCAAATGGACTTTGTTTTATTTAATTGCCTGAACTTCCCTACAGGAAGAAAGCAACAGTAGTCCTAATATTTCTAGTGGTGTGTCTATTTAACACAAGGATACCAGTATAAAGAAGACATTTAGTCAGTTAATTTCCTTTTAGGTTGGCTCGCCAGTGTGTCAGCGATGGGTCATAGACATAACATATGGGCTTAAAAAAAAGGCAGATTGTGAGTTGTTGATCTCACTTTTTTAAAGCTTGATAATTATATCTGCGCTGTAAGAAGAGGGAGTTCAAAGAATGTTGTGTTCGATCTATTGATGAAGCTACAGCTGCTGCTTAGAACTTTACCCAATGGCTCATATTTTCCCCGCTTCACTTTTACTAGAGATTCTTTCTCAGCTATCTCTGAACTTTGAGCTATTTTTTTCTTGAGCTATCCTTGGAAAATGGAACATGAAGAATAATCTCCTGTAAGCCATTAGAAGAAGAAGATCGGGACTAGTACAACTATGTGATGTTATGTCACTAGCCTATATATATCACTGCAGAACATTTTTGCATTACCAGGGTTCCCAGTTTGTGGTAGTACTACCACTGGTGGTACCTGAGCTTGCCTTTGGTGGTACTCAAGGCCAATAGTTGTAGAAAGTAGGGAGACATGAAGCACAACTGGCAAGCTACTGCTCCAATAGGATGTGCCAGTTGGCCAAGTCAACAAGCTGCAGGAGCGAAGCTGATATGCATCGCCAGACACAGTTGCCCCAGGTCTTAAAAGGCGCAAAGGATGCCAGCTTACGGTGAAGATAGAAGGAACGGTGAAGATAGAAGGAACGGTGAAGATACACGGGTGATCAGTCCGAGGGTGCGTCTACACACAGGGATGAGGCAGTAGAGTAGTCAAACACTTATTAAAGGTCAACCCGGATGGTCAGAGGTAACGCAGTATCCAAGGGGGTTCAAGGTCTGGCAGGCAAGAGGTCAGTTCGGTCGGCAGCCAAATGGTCAATCAAAGTCGGGTCAATAACAAATATAGCACAGACACAGAGTCACACCATGAGCAACACTAGCTATAAAGGGCAATGAGGTCAGGGCTACACACTATTTAAAGGATGGCCGGCCAATGGGAACACTGAGGGGAAGAAGTGAATGGTTGGTGCCACTAGGATCCTGGAAGGGATTGGAGAACGTATCCCAGGGGCTGGTCTGCCCTGGCCAGTAAGGTTGTGCAGCCCCTGAAACACTGAGGTGTAGGTGACACACAAATGTGGCAGTTGCATCCATGCATATTTATACACTGGCAGCCAATAGGGGTTTGAGTTATTGGCTGTGATTAATCAACTGGCACTGAAGCAGGAACCTAGTGAGTTTACTGCCCAAGGGCAGCTTTCTATGGGACCCCTGTTGTTAGGCATCCCAATTTCATATGCTCAGGGGGAATTAGGGATGAATTACTTATACAATATAAAAATGAGGTTTCATCAACAGAGAGCAATCTCATCACTCACTCTTAAAAGTAACCCATGCTTAGGTTAATAACCCAAGCTCAAATAATTATTTGGTGGAGTAACTGCAAAAAAGTTTACCCTGGCTAGGCTAACCAGGGTTTTTTTCATACAGATGCACTTCTCAGACACGAGGTCCACTTTAAATGTAAAATGTAAGCTTTTGATAACGAGCAGGTTTGTAATTATCCAAAAGCTGCACTTTTGTTACAAGGATGAAACTTTTCAGAGCTTCTCAGCGGCAGCACCGGTTTAGTCTCGGATAACAATCCATATGTTATCTCGCTGGAGACGGATGAGTGCAGTGAGCAAGGACAGGAGCTTTGAAAACACGAAACAAATACTTACAGCTTTATTTGCACAAATCTTTCCACAGATGGACGCGGCTGTACTGCATTGCGGTTTACATCCCTGTCTATTCTCTGAGCACAGTTTGACACCTCTTTTTTGGCATTTAGACATCTACAACCTGTTGTGTTACAATTAGCAGGTGTAGAATGGCAGCGGGTTTCAGGCATGCTTTTGGGATTGTAAAAATTATAGAAAAATGTTCATTTCAAATAAATTACTGGTAGAAAAACAAGAAGTAATTTAAGCCTTAAAATGTTAAAACATGATGGGTACTCAAAGACAATGAATGCTCTAATTCTCCAAAAAGGAACATTGTTTTATAAATGAGTGTCCTTTTTTAAAGTGGACCAAAACCCACTCTGAAGTCTATGAGACTCCAGGGCAGGCATACTTATTCCTTTCGGGGCTGTGTCAAACCCCCCAGGTCACCCCAAAACTCACGTTCGTTCCCGGTTCATGTGCGAGCTGTTGCAGAGTGTGAGTGCTGGGTGAGTGATTTTATCCATTTACTGGCTTCCCCTTCTGAAAGCTGAGATATGTCTTCCCAAGTTACAGGTTCATTGGTGGTGGCAGTGCTTGCCTTGTATGTAAGACGTACAGGTGGTTTACCTCTGTTTTCTCTAGTTGAGCGTCTTGGTTCTGTGTCTGAGCTTGCTTGTGTCTGACCGGTAGGTTCTGCGCTCACTTCAACTGTTTGTTCAGGAGTTACAGATGATGGTTGATTAGTGTCGATTTTCTCCTCTGTTCTTACTTCCTCTGCTGTCATCATATTGTCTCTCAAATCTTCAACAAAAGATATGCTGTTGCTAATGGTAACCTTGTCTGTTTTGGGATTTAGGATTCTGTAACCTTTAACACTGTCACTGTATCCAACAAAGATTCCTTCTAATGCTCTGTTTTGGAGTTTGGTACGTTTTTCCTCTGGAATGTAGATGAACGCTTTGCATCCAAATACTCTTAGGTGTTTTACACTTGGCTTCTCATTGTGCCACAGTTCATATGGAGTTTTCTCCACTATTCTAGAAAAGAGTCTGTTCTGCAAATATGTGGCTGTTATTGCTGCCTCTCCCCAGTATTTTTGTGGTAGTCCAGAGTCTGTCAGCATACATCTGATCATTTCAGTCAGAGTTCTGTTCTTTCTTTCAGCTACCTCATTTTGCTCTGGTGTATATGGGACTGTCTTTTGATGCTGTATTCCATTCAGCTTTAGGTACTCTTGTACTTTGTGTCCTGTGAATTCACCTCCATTGTCACTCCGGAGTATTAGAGGTTTCCTCTGGAATTTGTTACTTGCCTTTGCTACGTAGTCCTGTAATTTGTCAAGAACTTCACTCTTGTGTTGCATTAGGTAAGTGACTGTGTATCTTGAATAGTCATCTATGAAAGTCACTATGTACCTGTTGCCTCCAGGTGTAGGTGGGTTTAGGGGACCACATACATCACTGTGAACTATATCAAGTGGTCTTGAAGCTCTATTCTGACTGGCTTTAGGAAGGGTTACTCTTGTGGCTTTGGATTTGATGCAACATTCATACTTAACAGTAACTTGACAAGGGGATACTGTCAGATCATTTGTCAGGTTCCTCCTTTGTAGTTCTTGTATGCATTCTGGGTGTCTGTGACCTAAATGCCTGTGCCATATGTGTATACAGTCATTGTGTTTATTGCATAGTCTCACCTTTTCCTTCACTGTGTTGAGGTGATATAGATGGCCGTCCAGGTTGGCACTCGCTATGGTCTGCTTGCCGTCCAGGATAGAACACTTGTCACCTTGGAATTTTACATTGAGTCCTTTGGCTATCAGACGCTTCACAGATAAGAGTCCTCCTTCAAGTTCAGGAACGTAGAGCACATCCTTCACTGGTATGGCTAAATTGTGTCCCGCATCATTGGGGCATACTAGGGTTCCATGCCCATATCCCTCTGCATGTATCTTACTTCCATCTGCAAGGTAAATAGTCTCTTTGTTATTCATATCAAGTTCTGTGAAAAAACTTCTATCACTTGTCATGTGACTGGTTGCTCCCGAGTCAATGCACCAGCCTTGAAATGTATGGTTGCCTGTCACTGTGGCATTCCAATTCCCTTCACGTGGAACAGAGATTGTGGCTTTGACTTTCTGTTTAGTGTAAGAGGGATGCTGTCTCATTTGCTCTGCTTTCCATATTCACTCTGGTTTCCTTTTTGTGTATCTTTGTGTCTGTAGCTTTAAGAGCAGTTCTGGTGTCAGTTTCTGTGGAGTCATGCACAAGCTCTTTCCTTCTCTGATACTCATCTATGAGCCTGGTCTTTACAAATGCTAGTGTCAGATCTGTCTTAGGACTTGTCTCCAAAGCATTAATCAGCGCTGTATATGTCTTGGGCAGGCTGCACAACATAATTGTGACTGCGTGACTATCTTTAATATTCTCACCGACTGATCTGAGTTGTGCGATCACTTCCAGCATGGCATTTATATGGTCTTGTATGTCCTGATCCCTCAGCAGAAACAACTTGCTGTTTAAACTGGAGCTCTCATGTAGTCTTTTCAGTACATCCCACATGCCTTTCGCTGTATTCTCATTACGTATATGAACAAGTTGATCATCTGCTACTAGTAAGCTCATGGTGGCCCATGCCTGTCTGTTTTTCCTGTCCCAGTCCTGATAATTATCTTGTGGCCTCTCTGTAGTGATAACCTCCCACAAGTAATCTCTGGATAATAGCATTTCCACTTTAAACTTCCATAGCTGATAATTGTCATTGTTCAGCTTGGCCACTGAGAGTTTTATATCTGAGCTGCTGGCCATTCTCCCTCCTTAGAACAGTCTTACTTGTATACAGAAGATGTCTCTGTGGAAAGCTTCCTTATGTTGGTCTCCGCATTGGCTGCGCTGTCCCCCGTTCTGGGCCTTGCTCTGCCTGGGCCGCGTCTGGTCACTGGGCTTTATCTGTTCACTGTGTTTTCATCCGGTCACTGGGCCCATAACCTGTTGCAGAGTGTGAGTGTTGGGTGCTGGGTGGAGCGGAGTTGTAGTCCAGATAGACAATAGTGGTATAACAGGAACTGGCTTTACTCAAGCATGAATGCAGTAAGAGGATGTCACCTTACATGGTGGCTTAGGAAAAACAACAAGACAGGAAGAAACGCTCTTGCAGTGATAGATTACAGCTCGATCTGCAGGAAATAACAATACAGTAGAAAAATACAGTTGCACATTGGTAACAGCGCCATCTAGTGTCATAACCTGCAATAGCTGCAAACTACAATAAAACATAGTAAAAGTAATTCTAGCATAGACTAAGCTGTAAGTCTGTTGTATAGTTTCTCCAACACGAGCAGCATCTTCATCCCGCTATGCCTTTAGCAGGGCGCATGCATTTGTGAATGGCCGGCAAGGGCACGCTCCCTGTTAAAGGGTATGGCTGCCAGCGTGTTCGTATCCGCTCGCCTTAGATAAACTCTTGGATGAAGGGGCAGAAGCAGATCCGAGCACGATGACTGGTCAAGAGCCTGCACATGCACTGTAGGATCGGGGAAGGGTGAGTGAGATCGAGTGACCGGGGGGGGGGGGGGGGGTTCACACAGCGGGACATCCCTGATCGGGGTGCCCGGGGGCAAAGACCAAAACCCAGGATAGTCAAAATCCTGGGTTTTGGTCCACTTTAATAGGTAGTCCGATTGCTAGATGCCCAGTACTGATTACCACTGATTTCCACCCAAAGTTTCCTGAACCCCCAGCCCTAATACTCACCATTTACAGAATCACTCCTGCCTGCTAGATCGAGACAACCAGCATCCAGTGGAGATTGCCAGGTGGGGGCACATACAGTGCTGTGCAAACCCATCTGGCGAACATCACTGGCTGCCAGTAGCAGCAGGGGATCCAGTGCCGGGAAACAGGCTTCCCATGCTGGCATGAGTTGCAGGGAATATAGCAATTTGATGCCCCCAGCTACTGATTTAAAAGGACAGTCCAGGCTACTAAAATAAGCAGCTCACCTGAAGTTTGTCTCATGTGCTTCCCCTCCGTTAGCTGCAGTAAAGGATAGAAGCCGTAGCAGGGTTTTAAAGTTTTCCCCTTCTTTACATTTAATTACATTTTTTTCTGGACCACACAAACAGGTAATCTAACTTCTACTCTGACCCTTGGAGCTCTCAGTACAAGTGAACATGACAAGTCATGGTAGTCCCGCAGCTGTCTCTGACTACAGCAAAGTGCATACATGACTCAGAAAGCTGCACCATTACATGTCATCGGCCACAGCCCAACATATAAAAACAAGTATAAGGCCCCCCTTTTGTTCAGGGTCTGAGAAGCCCAAAGCTAACACAATAATGGGAGTAGGAGGAAAAAATTGTGACCATAAGGGTGGAAGGCCGAAAGCTACCTCCCGACCCTCCACAAAGCAGAAGCCAACATAAGCTTGGCTGTGTCCCTCCTAGGCCTGGGAGCTTAACTGGGCTAACCGCGCTAACCGCCAGTGGTCAAAATTCCCCCTACCCCCGTCCACCCCCTCCCCCAATTGAGCCCCAAATTTCTTGGCTTACCACCATATACTTCCTGACCAGTTTCTGCAGGAAACAGCCTCATACCCTGCTGAATTATCAACATTAACGTATAAACAAAGTATATATATAAAAATTTTCTTTTTATTTTTTTAATAAAACAAAAATGCATCTCGACATCAATAAATAACATTAATATCTTATGCACTCCACAATTGCCACCAACAATAATTTGTAAATATATATATATATATTCTCTTTTTTTTTTCTTAACGTCTTTACATAACATACCTAACTTAGCCTCTACTCTGCAGCATCCCCTTTCACCAGGACTGTGGCCGCTCAAACCCCCCCATAACCAAAAACAGGGCGGGCGGGTGGGTGGGACTGCTTGCCCATCCAGGTCGGGGGGTCAAAGAGGAAGGGGAGAGGGACGAAACCCCTTTATACTTCCCCTCCCCCTGAGGTCACTTCCCCCCCTGACTGGTCTGCTTCCGGGCAGAAACGTAGGCCAGTCATGTGGGCTGCCCTCCTTAAAGGGACGGCGCCTTCTTGTCCGCCGGAGCCCATGGGAGCTGCGGGTGACCATTTTTCCCACTATTTCTCCTGGACTGTCCCCTTAAAGCAGACCAAAAGGGCCCCATATAATGTTCACACCAGGGCCCCGTCACATTTAGTTACACCATTGGGTACATGTGTCACTGCAGGTATAATTTATAGGCACTAAATAAAAAATAAATAAAAGGTGTTCCTCTTATGCATTGAAGAAGTTTGGGAGTTTAGAGTACGACTGCCAGAGGATGATAAATACATAGATGGATAAATAGCTGAAAAATTAGGTCAGGCTCAGCAGCATCCTTTCCTTGTAAAAAAATAATCCCTAATGAAATCCAACATTTAGCAGTCAGCCCACTAATACAGATCACAAGCGGGGGAAAAGGGAATCATCAGGAGGTTGCACCAGAATTCGAGGAATAATCTGCGAATTCCCAAGGACGCCCTCGCGTCTGTGTGAATGCTTGATGAGAAGGTTATTTCAAACACGCAGACGATCTAAATCTTTGTGCTGTGCCTTCTCTAAAGGGCTACATGAGAGGTGGTTTCTGTAGCGGGTCCTCTGCCCTCCTGGCCCCAGGGGGGCTATCAAACAGGGCATTCAATTACACATGCTGTTGTATGTGATTGATTTTCCAAGCTTGGATTGCAGGGAGGCTTATGGCAAACATACAATCAATGAATCCTTCATTGCCTGTGAAGATTTTCAGCAGCTCTACTCGTCCAATGCCCACGAGCGGCTGGGTGGAAAGGTGAATAGCGTGTTAGGGGACGTAATGGGAAGCTTGATAAAGATGGCTCAAGCCCAGGGAACCTTTGTTAGTCAGGGAAGCAGGGTTCTTTGGAGTTTGTGTTTTATCCAACAAGGAGGTGCCATCTGCTCATCTTTTCCAACTTTAATTGTTTAGGAGCAAGGGTCTATCAGGGGCCAAACAATCTATTTTGTCCTGGGGAGACACCATCCTGCAGTTATGCAAAAGGGTACCTTCCAACCCAATAGCTTGCATGTCTTACTATGTGGGCCTGGGTAATGCCTCATTATAAGACAATACCACTTTATTGGTAGCATTAGTGGCACAATGCACATTACTGTAGCCTTCCTGTTCTATCCATATAAGAAAATTAAAGGGAGTGTAGGCAAAGTGTATAACCGATTATTCAGCCGCTCACCTCATCATGGCTGCTCTCTCCAAAAAAGCAGCTTCTCCCGAAAGTAAAAACAAGGCAAAGCATAGTGGGACACTCTCTGAATTCCTTTGTCATAGACCACCAATCATATGGCTCAACTGGTGATATAGAGCTATGCCCCTGTTTTTCAGTTCAGCAAGAAAAAGCACACTAATATTATAGAAAAAATGGTTAGGGGGTCACTTCTTGCTTACACCTGGAATGGTGAAAATAGGGGTGACTCCCTTGTTTGCACTTCTTCCACTGACCTTGCTGTATAGTGTGAAAGTGTGTCCTGAATTAATGCAGTTTGTATATAATTAAACCATTACATAATATAGTATAAATTGTTTTACTTTGCATATAATATAAAATAATCAATGGCTAAAACATGTAGCTGGTTAGTCAAAAATAGGGAGCTCTTGAATCTTTAGTAAAGTCCATTAGGTTTTATTGCATCTTAATTTATACACTTGTTTGCAGCTGTGTTACCATCAGTTGTAGCAATAATCTCTGATAGTAGCAAGTTTGAGACAAGGGCCATGTCTACATATTTCAATCATAAGGTGAAACTGTAAACCTTGACATCTCAGACATTTATTTTTCAACTTAAAAAATGGAAAACAGTCTAGAACAGTGCCAAATGTAGCCCAACACAATGGTCTAACAATTGCCTTTTTCTGTCGATGTCTCTGACCATACAATGTTATGTACCTATCTTCTATAGTACTATCCATGGCGCAATGGAGGGGTCTATATGTTCTAATCAAACCATTCATGGTGTTTGCCTAAATGTACTAAGTTAGACATTGCGTGGCAAGGAATAGATCCACTGTGACTCCCAAGGGTCTTGTGGGTGGCAGTGTGGGGTACCAACAGGTTCTCTTCAAATTCAGGCAGGAGTACAGACATACCCATCTCTTTAAAAAGGTTCACCTACTTTATTGAAGAGTCGAATTCCACAGCAACAGTTCCAGCAGTAAACTTTCAAGACAATTCCTGACAGCTTTCGAAAAATATATGATGCACACATTTCTCACTGCAACTTCAAATCTCTTTCCTCCTTTCTGGCTAAAGGGCTGTTTGCACACAGGAGTTTTGGGGGTACTTGGGACATGTCCCCCTCCTCTGGTTCCTAGGGCAGCTGTCTGCCCTAGTCTTCAGTACTTTCTGGGTTAGCAGCACCTTTTTTAACTCCCACTTCAACACAGAAAAATTCTATCTAGTTTACTAACTTTAATTTAAGTTTTTGTTCCTCCCAGCCACAAATCTACACAGACACACGTTAGGACATAAAAACATAAAACCATGGTTTTAGGGGCTGAATATTGCCTATTTAAAAGGAACTGGTGCATCCTTGAATGGAGAATGCGGTCCATTTATGGCCACCAGTTCACTTAAAGGATGTCCTGATTATGGAAATGGTGCTGAGGTGAGCCAACAAACTGATAATGGATCTTAGTTATTATGAAAGATTGCATGTGTTTAGTCTTAAGAACAGTAGGGGGGGCATGATTAACTTGTATAAATATATAAATGGGCATTCAAAAATATTTGGAAAAGCCATATTGTGGAAAATCCTCTATAAAGACAAGAGCATACTCACTCTATCTGGAGACAAAAATCCAGACAATCCTTTTTTTTACCATAGGAACTATACATCTGTGATAAAGCCTTCTACAGAAACTTGTTACAGCAACACAGGACAGTTTCAAAAAATGAGATGCCAACATTAACAGTTACTATTAGCTATTATCTGATGGTGCTATATAAATAAACAGTAATAATAGTCTGTAAATTATAAAAAAAAAATAATTAGGAACATATGTATATTTTCAACAGTATTAACTATGTAACAATGCATGCTTTTCTGAATTTGCCAGCATATGCCAGCATATTAAAAGTTCTCCTAGATTGGCAGACTAATGGTCTTATCACGTGCATCTAAGTCCCTTTTAAAGAACCCCCTGTTTGAGCTGGCAGCTGCTACAGTTAGGTTTACTGTGACCTTTTGCATACATGATATTGAACCATTGCCAAAACTAGCATATGCACCTGCTTTCCCTCAAAGTGGCTGTGCCGCCGATTCTCTCCTGGTTGCGGCCATCTTGGAGCACCTAGGAGGCATCTTCTTTTCCTGGCATCCCAGCCGTGCTGCTGCTAGGACCTAAAGACATAACTCCCAATACAAAGTGGCAGAAAACCCAGCAGCACTTCCTTTTTACTGGCAGATGCATAGGACACCTCCCACATGTGCCTGCTCGACTTGAAAGATACACATGAGAGCCACTCAAATAAACTGGGTGGTGCATATGAGCAGGGCAAATATACAAAAGGCAGATCTTATAGGAGCCACAGCACCCTAACCCTGTTAGAAAGCAACACATTTTATAATCTGTGGAAGCAGCATCGCTGGGAAAGGCTTAGACAGTGCCCCTGATGAGGTCCTACTGTCCCAAATGTGACCCGCTTACAGATTAGAGTAGGTCCACATTTACATTTGGGCACCTTGGCCAGACAATGCACCTTGCACATACTTTTGCAAATATGTATCAAGCAAGACCCTGTTTTTACTAGATTTTTGGAACCCTTTTTTTTTTAACTTTCTAACAGGGTTCTAGAGCTGTGGCTCATTTCAGATGCAAAGATGTGACTGCAGGTTTTACATGTGTTCTATATCAATATCACTAGACAGGCTAAATTTCCCACAATCCTCAAATTCATTTGCTAAAGTGTTATGAATGTCTCTTAGGAAGTCCCATTGCAATGGAGAACCTTCCACCCTTATGTATAGAGCTCTCTACCTACAATAAGAGGAACAACACCCAGAAGTTTCACTCTCCCAGCACAGGCGCTCAGCCAATCAGCATGTTCGGTGAGTGCCACTTGTAAACAATGGGCCTTTATGGAAAATTAATATTGTTAAAATATTATGTAATGTTTTAATGTATTTCTGTATGTATGATCAGTTGCATTTGACCAGTCATACATAGTCATATATAAGGTCAGGATATTCAGGCAGGCTAATGTTCCTCACAAGCCCAGAGACCCTAAGTCCCCATTCCTTTCCCCACCCTGATAAAAAACAGGTTTTCAAATCCAGTTTCATTGGCTGGGAAATTCTTATTCTTGCCCACCTAGAGTCCAGCAAAACAGGTTTTCACAAGTTTCAGGCTAGCAAAACTGGGAGAACATGTCTGGACATCAAAGTAATATTCAGGTATAACTGACAGGGGGCCTTAGGAGGAGGAAGCCTTAGGAAGAGGGCCCAATAGCAAGCCTTAGGAAGAGGGGAATCCCCCCAGGACGGCCTGGCTATAGACCTAAGGAGAGACCAGCAGCTGGAGAGATGAGAGGAACTGTGGGGACAGACTAGAGCATTGACCCAGGAAGGTAACTGAGAGATAGATGCTACAGATGTCTTGCCATAGGAGTATCACTATGTTGCAAGCCCTAACCATTCATTTTAGCAATGCAGTGTTTTTGTGTCGCTATTTTAACTTCTGGTGTTCTTTTCTTTCCAGGTCTACATGGTGTTAACATTCATTTCATAATTTAAATTCACTTTAGTGGCTAGTATATGAGGGATAGCATGTGGATTGAATTTTCTTTGCTTTTGGTATTTTACCAACAATATATCTCTTCATTTACCATTTGTTTCAGTGATTTCTTTGGATTACCGGATATCTAAAAGTTCCTACAATCTTTTGCGTGTATCCATTGCGTTACCATTGGCCAGTTATTAAATAAATATATAAATATATATATATATATATATATATATATATATATATATATATATTTGCCTATTTTAGTCGAGCCAGGCAGGATATATATTGATTATTATTTTAGTTATTAAATTGTTTACATATATCTGGTTTAGCCAGGCAGAAGTTATTAATGTGTATTAATCATTGATATTTCTATTGATGTTTTTTATAATAATATTTGTTTGCATATTTGACCATATTGGTTCCAGGAGATATTAGATATAATATAATTTGGACGAGCCATTCAGGAGACTAAATTGTTTACATAATTTGGTAGCCAGGCAAAAAGATATTGATTATCATTTCTTATTAGATTTAAATTGTTTACACACTCAGCTAATCACATGCTCGGTTTTACTCATCTCCATTTAGCTCGGCTGTGGCCGGCTAGAAGAGCCAAATAGAGCCGAATGGAGATAATCACACTGCTGGCCCTGGAGTCTCCGAAGTTCCTCTTTAAATATCTAATATGTGGTGTTATTCGGTAATTTTTGGAAAAAAAACCTACCCTATTGGAGCCATACCACCTCACCAGCTTCATTAAATACTGTTCAAACAGAGCGGGGAAGCTGCTCTGTGCAGCAGATCTAAGATGGCTGGGCCCAGCGGCGGAATCCCCATAAATCAGCAATGGATCCCAGATGAGGTAAGGAGATAAGGCCCCCTTCCTCACCTGACCTAAACCCTGTTAAGAAATTGTGAGCCCTTTTTGAATGGGAGATTTATGGTGAAGGAAAACAGGACATCTTTCTGAACAGTATCTAAGAGGCTGTGGTTGTTTAAGGTGCCATTTGCTACAAATTAACCAACAGATGACGTGGTGAAGGTGTCAACCTGTGCACTCCAAGGCAACGCCTATAGCATTGCAGCAGTGCTGCAAGTGACAGTGCCCCCCTGGTGTGAACATTAAATGGAGCCCCTTCAAGGCTCATACAGTAAACTTTTTCTGTCTTTTAGCTCAATTGAAGGCAGCTAGATGACTAAAGACTGAAACACCATCCTTTATGTATTCTAAACAATTAATGACAACCGACCCCAATATGTGCTAGCAATTTATACATTACATAACCAAAGTGATTTGAGAGTGGCTACATCTACCTCTACCTTCTGTCCGTGCCATGCAGGGGCGTAACTATAGGGGGTCCAGGGGGTGCGACTGCACCGGGGCCCAGGAGGTCGGGGGCCCCATCATTGTTACTGTTACTAAAAAATTGTGGCAAAATTATAATGCTACAACGACCACCCAGAGCAACTACAGCTCCTCTTAAGCTTCCAATTGCATGAAAGATTGAAACCCAATGATTTATAAAATACAGTGGGACTGGAGTTGGGAATTAAAGAGGAACTGCTGCTAAAGATGGCCATCCACCAAGCAAATATGGAGGACAGAAGTCATGCTCATGGCTCAAAATTTATTTTGATGGACTTCAGCTTGGTCATGGGCAGGGGTCCCCAACTTTCTGTCCTTGAGAGCCACATCGAACATAGAGATAGTCACGAGGCACAATCAAACAAAAGATTTAAGGGACATTAATGCCTGCTTACAGTCATTGTGCCTTTATATGTGTCAGGCTTCCTGGCTACAGCCTTGGAAAAGGTAGACTTCTGGCAAGAAGTGAGGGCTGGGAGGAGCTCCAGGTGTGGGGCACAGCAAGGAAATACAATTCAATAACACAAAACAGAGTGCAGGGGTTCTCAAATCAATGGTACTGAAGATTGGAGGCCTTATTTATGATGTGGGCTGGTTTTTTGTGGCTATAATGCCAGTTATGTGCTGTGGACTACATTGGCGCTAGCAGTCGCTGTGCCGAACGCTACTTATTAGCTTTGATTGCTGTATTAGGTTTTAGCAGGCCATTTATCCCAGCGTCAATGAGCGCCACTTTGGACCGCCATCTTTCAACCCCCAACAGCATATTTATGCTGTATATTTATATTTTATTTTTTTCCTCCTTGAAATCTTTGGCGCTGTATTTTGCCTGCATTGCTCAGTGTTCCTTCATTACAGTTATGAGAAATCCCTGCTGGGGACAAAGGGAACAAACAGTACATTTAGGCTGCGTTTGAGTTGTTGTTCAAATTACATGGTGTTAAGCAAAAGAATCCATTAAAATCAATTTTATTAACCCCCCCAAAAAATAATTTTGTGACATCTCGGACCTGCTTCAATCACAGTGCCAAAGCACCTTTTTGGCACTAGTGCTAAATAAGAAGCCAGCTGGCAGCCGCGTCGGTGCTGAGGTTTTTAGAATTATTAAATCGGATTGAGTGCCGCTGAGGCTAAAAAAGTGGTGTTGTGTGGCACTGACGCTTCTTAAATAAGGCTCCTCACATTGTAAGCATAGATAATGTGTCAGGGGCTTGTATAGGTCCCCACAGGGCTATAGCAGTGTGTCAAACTCATTTCGACCTAAGGGCCAGTTAACAACAAAAAAAAAAAAATGCAAGCATGAGCATTCAGCCGTACCCAAAAGTAGGAATTCAACCTGTTGAACTTTTTCCATCTGGCAATAGCTATCAATAACCTCTGCAGCAGATATAGTACCCTCTGCTGTGGCAGTAAATTGGGCAGGTTAAGCAGGCCCCTCTTTTGTGGTGAGAGCTGGTTGCACATAAAGTGGACCAACAGTCAAAAATGAATTAAATCAGACCAACAAACAGTGCTCATATGCATCCCTCTTTGATGCTATTTAGATTGCTGCAAATTTATCTTTTTTAATGCCTACTGCAATAAATTTTAAAAACAAGATGGGCTTGCAGGCCACCTGCAAACAGAAAGGCATTCTGTGCATTTCAGTTATGTTAGTTGGGAGAGGAAGCTCCAAAATGGCTGCTAACTTTCTTTTCCAACTGTGCCAGGCGGTTGGTCCGGTTCAAACACGAAACAGTTGCGGATGCTACCTTCTTCTCCCCCGGAACATTAAAAAAGCATAAACTGGTGGCACCAACACACAGACGTCCTTGCACAGCCATCTAACACTTTTAGACACATGTGGTCTATATCATTGTAGGCAGGATTTATTGACTACAACTATGGGGTTTATTCACCAAGGGATAGTGGCAGGTAGCGCCTCGTAGCGGCAGGCAGCATTTAGTGAACGCTGGGCGCTGTACGCAATACCAAATTTATAAAAAGTGATTCTGGTGAGCGACTCTAACTGCGCCATGTAGCGTACGATTCATCATTACAGGTGGTTCAGCATATAGCACCGGCGCTCTAGCTTCCAGTTGCCCATCGCTAACTGTTGCTCTCCCATACATTTCAATAGACGTTCCTTTTCTTCTGTTTAAACAGGGATTTTTTTTCTCTCAAATAATTGTGTGACCTCTCCTGGCCTAGAAAAGTCATTGTTTTAAACTTTTTTGATTTTTTTTTGTTTTTTATTCAGAATTGTCATTACAGGTCTGGCACTAAAGTGTTAACGTCACAATGTTCCAACAATGTCATTCCATGTGTTTTCGCTTTGTTACTGGTGGATATGTGTTCAAAAACAGATTTTAATCACGCAGCGCCTGACGCTCTATGCTATAGCGACTAGATTTACAGCGCCGATGCTGTGTGTGTCTCCTTTTTTGATAAGTATGGTGTGGCGCGCTGAGGGCCGGACGCACTGAGCTGGCGCTGCCTTTCGCTCGCTGCAGCGTTGTACTGGTGTTAGAGTGCCCAACATACATCTCATTCATCAATGCCGGCCAGGTTACTAGAGCAACCGAGACGCTATGTTATAGTCCCCGATACCAACACACCAGCGTCTACTAGCGGACGTTTTAAGCGCCGCTTTAAAGACGCTCATCTGCCGATACCTGGCGTTAGTAATGAATCATCCTCCACGTTACCCATTTGCCACGGATAAGGTTGAGTCCGTTGCGAGTTCTCTGAGGCTTTGAGGGAATGGAGTGGAGTCAGATAGGTACCACGTTATGATGGAATCACATTGTATTGCAGCAATATCTTTCCTCTGTTTTACTTTTCATGAGTGATCAAAAATACATTTCCCAGCTTCCTTCTTAAAACAGCATCAACATGTTCAACATCTACGCACTGCAACAGGGAATAGGGGGACACTCCACCGGTACCTGTCTGGCAGTCTTCCTGCACAGCTGTCTGGTCCCTCCAGGGCTTGAAATGTTTTCAGCAACAAGTGATGTCCCAGATGATTCCCCCGCTAGGCATAAGATTCTGTCTCTCTCTCATGTGCCGATCTCCGCTCCTGTACTGAATCACCTCTGACCATGTGTTTTCTGCACTACTGGTCTCTCCATGCTGAGCTAGGCTATGTGTGTGTGTGTGTGTGTGTGTGTGTGTGTGTGTGTGTGTGTGTGTGTCCTTTATAACCTCCTATAACCTATCCAGCACTGGGCTTCTTACTGTAAGGTCATCTCTATCTTAGTTAACCCCATTGCTGCTGGGAACTAATGCACACAGCTTCTGCTTCGGCACTTTCTACACTTTCTGCTTGTCAGACCAAGGGGTTTATTCATGAAGGGATAGCGGGCAGGTAGTGCTTCAAAGCGGAAGGCAGCGTCTGATGAACGCTGGGCGCTGTACGCAAAACCACATTTATGAAGGCGATTCTGGTGAGCGACTCTAACAGCATCATGTAGCGTCCTATTCATCATTACAGGCGGCTCAGCTCTCAGGTCTTACCTTTCGCTACCTGTCGCTCTCCCATAAATTTCAATGAGCGTTCCTTCTAATCTCTTTACTGATCCTATTTTTTTTTTTTTTAATTTTTACTCAAATCATTTTTTGACCTCTCCTGGCCTGGAATAAATTATTTTTCAAAACTTTTTTGATTTTTTATATTTTTATGTCATTACAGGTCTGGCATTAAAGTATTAATGTCACAATGTTACAACAATGTCATTCCATGTGTTTTCGCTTTGTTACTGGTGTATATGTTTTCAAAAACAAACTTTAATCACACAGCGTCTTCTGCTCTATGCTATAGCGACCAGATCCAGACCAGATGTGCGAGTTTTTTTTACTGAATATGGTGTGAGTCGCTGAGTGTCGGTCGCACTGAGCTGGCGCTACCTCTTGCTCGCTGCAACGCTGTACTGGTGTTAGAACGCCTAACATACATTCATTCATCAATGCCGGCCAGGTTACTACAACGAGTGAGGCGCTCTGTTACAGCGCTCGATAGCCGTTCACAGCGTATACTAGCGGTCGCTCTAAGCGCCGCTGTACAGACGCTCATCTGCCGATAGCTGGCGTTGGTAGTGAATCAGCCTCCACGATGATTAGCAAGATGTGTCGGCAACGCTTAAGAGCAAAAAGAAATCAATGCACACAGCCACTATCCAGTTTTTAGGGCTTCATCCTCATCAAGGCTAGCGCTTGCTGTCCATGCTTTATGATTCCCTGGTACCCTTGTATTGAAATCCAGTATTAAATTTAGAGGGGGGGTACTGTATGTTACCATGCTCATCGTTACCCAGTGCCACCAAGGTTTATAACGATGAAGTACCTTGGAAGATAATGGCTTTGTATGATTCAAAAATAATAATGGTGTGTCGCAATGCTATCAGAGCCACTTTGGCAATAGGAAATCAAAGCACACAGCCACTCTCCAGTTTTAGGGTTATTCATCCTCATAAAGGCTGGCTCGCTGTCCATGCTTTATGATTCCCTGGCACTCATTTATCACTTACAGTCATATCTTCTTATCTTAAAAGCTTAACAATCAGGTTATATTGTCATCAGCGGGCATGGTGCCCCCCTTCCTCTGCAGTTTGTGAAAGCATTATATCTTATTATCTGAACGGCACAGAAAGGAACCGAAGCAGCTGAAAGCCCTCTTTCCAGCAGTTGTTGTGTCATAGGATATTAAATTTGATTTTCCATAGCACAGCGTGTCTTTCATACATTTCACCCCAGTATACGTGCATGCCTGTCAACTTCCTTAATCTGCTTAAAGTTGAAGTCCAGCTAAAACTTTTTTTTTTGCGAGGAGTGAAGAAGACTTTGATTTTTTTTTGTCTGCGAGAAACTTGGGTAGACCCTGTGGGCCACAATTGAAATAAGTAGACCCTTTATCAAAATGAAAGGTTTATAAGGTAAAAGTTTTTATTTTGCATGAAACATAACATACAAAAAATATTATGCAGTACAGCAATTAAGGTGCCGCAGGTGCCTAACATCAGTCTGGCCTTCTTACACGAGATAGACACCCATTCACACAACACCACGACATTCACTCCGGACTCAAACCCTTTCAAGGTAAGTAGGTCTTCGGAGGAGGCCCAGAAGAGCTGATAATGGTTAGCTGTTCGTCAAGGTATTCATTATCTAGTACAGATTCAAATTCTCCCCTTCCCTCCATTCCCCTCAGACCGGACCCCAGGCCACCCTCTTATTCCGCCCATCCACAAGTAAGAGTTAAGAGCCCTGACAGTTATACATCCATTGTCTCACATCAGTCATCATTGGTAGCCGAATCTTGGCACTGTAACCAGGGATCCCAGACCTCGCTTCGGTGAGCTTCTGATTAACCAGCCTTTTCCATGCTTGCACAGACGGCTTAGCCGGGTTCTTCCAGTTTATCAGTATACACTTCCTGGCATAGAAGAGCAGCAACCGAAGCAACGTTTTCAATGCACTGAGCTCAGACAAGGGCTCTACCACTCCCAGAAAGCATAGCGAGCCCTCACCAAATTTAGGCATTCAAAGAAAAACTTGTCCCGACAATCCTAAATCTTTCATACAAATACTATAATCTCAGCTTCCAGGTCTGCCAAGGTCAGGAGTTATGGTTATATTAATCGCAGGGGCTAATCGCAGATGTTGCAGAGCTTGGGTGACAAAGGAGCCATCCATGATCCACCGCTTTGCTGCTGCCACACATGGTAAATATACAGCACCCTACTCGCATGTAAAAACTGAATTGCTGGTACCAGGTGACCGGGTTCCTTTTTTTAAACCCTGGCTTATCGGGGGGGGGGGGATAGTGGTGATCAGAGAGTGTTGGGCTTAATTTGAGCTTTTGTATGACTTTTGAGGCTCCAAAGTCCTTAATCATGCTAGGGCACTTCTCTCTCCCCTTACAGGCCTGCCCACATTTAGGGCATTGGTTTAAATGATTCTGCTATGATTCCGTGACATGGCTCACAATTAGGGTTGCCACCTTTCCCAACAAAAAATACTGTCCTTTTCATGGGTACATGGGTGTGGTCTTTAGGGGGTGTGGTCTTGTAAAATGTAAGTAACACACACACAGCACAATTCCCCGGAGTGATCTAAAATAGTGGACCAGCCGGGATGCAACCCCTGGCGCTAAACAGCAACAAAAATACCAGCAATTACCAAAAGATTACCAGTAGGTCACCAAAATACCAGTATGGTGGCACCCTTGCTCACAATCCCCAGCGAGCCAGGACATCAGGAGCAGGAAGCTCCTGGCCTAGGAGTGGGCAAAAACTGGGACAAGGGGATATGTGTTATTTCTTTACTCACTGTGAGAAAGCTCACGGAGAAGATGGAAGAGACGGGAACAGGGAAGGGATGATGGATGATTGTCCTGTAGGCTACGATGCTGATGCCGCAATAGGGTGACATGGTTGTCACTCATTATCTCTAGCAGGCTGGAAGATGAGGAGCAGCAGAGCTCCAGCCATTTGAGTGGCAATTTCATATTATTAAATGTGGCCTTTTGACTCCTCCTCTTTCCTGTAAATATTGAACCCAATAAGGCACTTTCTTCAAGTATTGAAAAAACTTCTTTCTTCCTCACTGGCTTTCAGCAAACTCTGTAGTGAGCTTTGTACAAATATAAAATATCCCGAAATGACTTTTCACTTATTCCTAAGGTAAATACATTTTTAATGCTGCACATCTGAAGGTGATAGTCACCAAAAAGGGTGCAGGGAGGCTAAATCGGTGATATCTCATTTTCCAGACAGATATATGGTGACCCCTGCGAGTTCACTCAAGTGGCTACACACCGCTTCATGTGTAGAACTGTCCTGCAAGTTATTGCCTTTTTATCAATAAAACAAGCACTTTGAAGAAACATTCCTTTAGCCGCCCTAGAGCATAAGACTCCAAAATAAGCGTCACCCCGGATAGATAAAAATGTAGCTTTTCCTTTTCAGTTATTGGAATTAATAGAGTTGGAGAGCTGGCTGTTTGCTGTGTTACAAACTGAAAAATATCTGTTCCAGTCCATTATACACAATGTACTGTAGCGAAAAGGCACATAAATTCATTAGATTACTTTCCAGAGTGACAGGCGTCCGTTTCGCACCATTATATACATGCATCAGACAGAGATGCCAGTCGGATTCAAGACCTGGGAGCCAGTTATGCCAGGGTGGAAAAGACACAACAGATTATTGAGTTAAAGAGGGACAAAAAAACAAGATTTTTATTATGTTGGGTTTTGCTCCTCCAAGTGGGGACAGGAAGCCCTGCTGTGTGTGTTGATCAAAATATTTGATATTAATCAGCCACCACAAGGTAGATATATCATGTACTGTCTGTGACATGTCATAGCAGAACTCTGCAGAGCAATCACTGAGACCGTGGCTCACTCACACTGGCAGGAGCAACAGGTGCGACCAAATTTGTAGGGTGGTAGAAGACAAATAGAAAAGAAAGGTGGAGCAAACTTTGGAGCCCTGCTACAGCATCCACATTGCTTCAGGAAATAAAGGAGAGGTACATAGGACAGGCTTCAGGTAAGTTCCCTGCTGCCTTGTTATTGCCAGTACCTAGACTGTCCTATCAGTCTTCCAATCACTCCTCACCGCCGTCCTGGCAGGGCAGGGGGGTGGGGGATTGGAAGACTGCCAAAAGTTTTCTTCTTGGATTGTAAGGATTAACACTACTCTACTAATATTAACTTGACAACTATTAATAATAATAATTAAACTAATAATAACATGAAAGCCATTAGGATGGATAGAACGGTGCTCACATATTGCTCGGGAAACACTTAAAGGGACGGTCCAGGGAATGGCAATGAAAGGATCTCCCTAAAACCTGTCCCATGTGCCTATCCTCCATTTCCTACAGTGCCATGTACATGCTGTAGCAGGTCTCTAAATTTTGCACCTCCTTCCTCTATAATCATGTGCAAATCTGGTCGCATGGCTACCCCTGTCCTTCAAGCTTGCAGCTTGAGTGAGCCCGGCAAGCCACATTGGTCGCACTTGCTGGGTTCACTCAAGCTGAGAACACTGAGGGACGGAGTGGAAAGAGAAGGCATGGCAAACTCTGGAGATCTGCTACAGCATCTAAAGTGCGCTGCATGGAGTAGAGGCATATATGTTCTGAACCAGTGAAAGACAAACTAGGTGATGCTAAGAATGACTCGAAGTCTCAGATTAAGATTTGGAACACAGGGACAAAGGACAAAACAGTGCTTCTGAACCTGAACTCCATGCTACTCAAGCTAAAGATGGGTGCACAGCATAAAGTGCTGACTGGACGAGAGCAGGACATCCTGAATAGGCATGGCACAGGTAAGAGGACCAATCACCGGTGTAGTCAAAATTCCATGTTTAATGGAATTTTTGAAAGTGTATATTTTTGTTTGAGCGATTTCTGGCATCTTCTTGATTTATACTTCCATAAAACACACATAGGAAAAAAATACTAGATCAGCTCAGTACCTTGAGGACATCCTTTTGGCGCAAAAAAATATACACTTTCAAAAAATTCCAAAGTGGACCCATGGACTTTCCAGGTCCTGTATATCTGATATACTAAGAGGGTGCGGCAGTGCATTGTTGAGCACCATAAAAAAGCAGGCTTCTATTTTTCTGGAACAGGTGGCCTTGATTGTATTCATCACTTCCAGGTTGTAGGGGTATCTGCAGGCAATAGACACTTGTTGATAAAGCTGAATGAAAGTCTGTTTATCAACCCCAAGCACAGCTTGGCAGTTTTCAACAGTGTCCTGAGGAGACTAGACATAAGCAGAACTAGCTCTGCATTTATCTTATTACTTTTTCCAAAATGTATTTACATTTATTCAGCTATTTTCACCACAGTCCCTGGCTAAGAGGAACATTCTACTGACAATCCCCCCACAAAAGGTTTGTATTGGGAAAGTCTTACACCGTGTGAGGGTCTAACGGGTCAGTGAGTACACATTTAAAAATATGTGTTTCTAGGTATTTACACCTTAAAATTTAACCAGACTGTGAGCAGACTTCATCATGCATAGTGTATAATTTACAATAACTTGCTGTTATTAAGCATAATTTCCCTTTGCAGCTTCTTAAGTATGTGCTGCAATTTTAATTGGTTGATGATACTTGTAAAGTATGGTTCTTAAGGGATAGTGATGTGTAATCATTCCTTCCATTCAGAGGCTGTTCACAGTGAGTTTCTGTTCTTAGTGGCAGCTTGTTGAATAAGGCTTTTGCTGCTTAGTAGCAATGCAGTTTTTTAATAGTGGCATTATTTTTTTTTCTCCACTACAGTGCAGTGCTGCAGGCAGCGCTACTGTGTTTTTTTCCCTTCAGTTGGTGCTGGGATTGTCTAGGTACAGGCCTTTCACTTCAGACGGAGCTGATTACTGAACATTACTATTGGTTCCTTCATTCACCTCACGGAGCTACTTCTGAGAGTGTGATGCACAGCTATGGCCATCGATGCCAGTCTAATTCATAAGGAAATTAACAAACAATTGACAATGTATAGTGATATATATATATATATATATATATATATATATATATTCTTATAAAAAGCACTAGATCCAATAAATCAGATGCGATTGGACCCCGCACCTGTAAACAGTTGTTTGTAGCCAAGATGATACTATTAGACCTTACATGAGCGCGGCAACTAATGTACCCTTACCAGATATGTCTTGTCTTGATTACAACCAAAAATATCTTCTGATTTTCAGAATAATTCTTTTTGAATTTACCTAAGTACATATGCATCCTTATGCTTCTACTTTGGGTGGTACGGGTCAGGCCACAGTGTCTGGCAGTGTCTGCCATAATTCCCATTTATACTGAGAGTAATAGTGAAGCAAATAAAAAACTTCCCAGATGCTCTTCATCATCAGATGAATCAGATGAGAAGGAAGTCCAGTTAAATAAAAATAGAACAGAGTCTTCCTTTTCTAAGCTGGTGGGTCTCTCCGATACAGAAACTATATCTAATGTGGAAGACCCTGATTCTTCCGTAGTCTCTAGTACATATATGCAAAATGCTATAAAGGAGGGACAGAGGTCCTAAAATTCCCTGATCTTGATCTAAAAGATGTAAACCCTACAGGTGATCCGGTATTATCAAACATGTGAAGTCCATAATTTAACATTTCAGGACTAGTCAGATCGACAAATAAATAATAAAATATATAGATATGAATGGTCAAAACCGGACAGGATGTCAGTAGTATTCATAGGATGCCTGTTGTCCTTTCCAGAATTTTCTTACAAGAAATGGTGTGAAATTCTGTAAGTGAATCACCCAATGGCTGTTCTGTCAAAGGGTTTTTTTCTGACAGTGGTGAACTTGCAGCTTCTTAAGATTCTGCCGACAGGAGTGCTGAGTCCTTCTTGAGACATCAAACATCTGTCGTTGGAGTAGCCCCAGTTGTGCCCCGGAACTATTGCAAAGACCGCAGAAGAAAGATTAACAGATCTTGAAAAAAGACATAGATAACAACCCTCCCATCGAAACAATCATTATACCATTCAAAGTTTTTTCCATAGTTTATTTTAAAAAATGTCGGCAAGAACTATGTCTTTAAGCTTCGTATCAGAAAAATTGTATGACTCCAAAGCTTACCTGTGACCTTAATGGTAGAACTATAGTCTCTTACCAAATAAAAAAAAAAAATTGGATGACAACTTGGTAGCCTCCTTAATTATGGGCATTATAGGAGATAAATGTACTATTTTTTCTCATTAGTGGGCTTTTGATACCTTGGAAGTAAACCAATCAAACTGGCCTTTTCATTTCTATCAATGGAAACAACAAGGGTCTACAGTGACAATATTCGTCTTCCGATGAAGATAAAGGCTAAGTGCCTTTCAGAGAAAGTCAAAATTGTAGTCCAAACCAAAATCTGACTCAGAACACAATTCTGCATGAAGGGACGTGCTCATCCTCTTGGTTGGAGGGGACGGTTGTGCAGATTGTCAAAATCTGGTTAGAACAGATGCCAGTTGTATTGGTCAGGAAAATAATTTTGGTCCCTTCCTCCCAACAGATTTTTGTCTAATCTGTCTCAAGATCCTACTCACCCTATCCTCTCAGGTGGAATAAGATCTACTCTATTCTATGTGAATATACCAGTTCCTCATTCGGAACATGATATGGGCTTCTATTAAAATGTTACATTGTTATTAAAATGGACGGTTCTTCAGTCCTATTTTAGATCCTAAATGCTTGCAGAACTACGTTTCTTACAAGCAATTTAGCATGGAATTTAGCAATTTAGCATGGAATTCTCTTTTCAAGACAAAAATTTTCAATTTGTAGCTCTACCTTTTGGTATGACAATAGCACCATGGGTGTTTTCAAAGCGCTAGCATTTGAATTATGGCAATATTGAGACACAAAGTAGTCCAAATTACTCCTTATCTGGCTGACCTACTGACTGAAGTAAAGTGTAAGTAGTCTTATCGACTACAATTTGGTTGGCTACAACATTTAAAAAAAATCTGTTCTATTATCAAATCAGTTAACATTCCTAGGAATGGAACTAAATATTCTGCAGGTGAAGGTTTCTTTCTCCCAGTAGAGAAAAGAATCATATGAAAATGCATGTTCTGGGTTCATGGTGTCTGTGATGGAAGCAGTGCCATACGTGCCAGCTCAGATCTAGACCCCCTGCAGTTGTTCATTCTATACAATTTAAAGGAAATATCAAAGTACTCTAGGTTATTGATGTTCTCTGATAAACAATCTAAAATTTGAGTTGAGATGGTGGATTCAGTTGACTCATCTGTAAACTAGGAAAATCCAGTGGTACATTCTCACTGCAGACGCCAGTTTTTCGAGATGGGGGGAGGGGCACTATTGCAGTACATATCAATTCAAGTGGTCAGTCTAGGATACAAAAAATCCATCAAAGTCCTGGTACTGAAAGTGATAATGTCGTCTTCACAGAGGATGACAACTATGACATCGGACAAAGATACTGATCGGCTGTTCAGTTGGACTCAATTAGACAATGAAACAGCAGTATCTTGTATAAATCATCAGGTTGGAATGAGAAGTTCTACAGCCATGGTGAGGACAGAGCTGGTTCTACATTGGGCAGAAGCCCATGTACCAGCAATATCCACTGCACATTTTCCAGGAATAGAGAATTCATCAGCAGACTTTCTAATTTGGATCTGAACCAAGCGATAGTCAACTCCACTTACGATCATTGGAGCACTCCGGATATGAATCTGATCATTCCAGATCAAACAGAAAAGTAATTAACTTTGTGGGAAGAGCAAGAGATCCTCTTGCCCTAGGAGTGGATGCCGCAGTCACACCTCAGTCTCAGTTCAACATGGTGCACAGATTTTTTCCTCCTCTTAGGCTGATGCATCACTGTCAGGCTTCCTGGCTACAACCAAGGGAAGGGCTGAGCGGAGCCCTGGGTGTGGAGGCGAAGCAAAGCAAATAAATCCAAAAGAACAAATCAGAAGTCAGGGCTGGCAGAAGACAGGCAAAGTCCAATGAATGAATCCGAGTCAAAACCAAGTAATACATCCGAGGGTTAATCCAGGAAATCAGATCAGCAAGTAAGCTGATAAGACAGTATTGGATGTAGGCCAGCTGTCCTTTTACAATTAGAGCAGGGAGGGATGTGTCAGAGTCTGAGTGAGGTCACTTCCACCAGGTGTCGCTTTTGAGCAGTGCAACAGATGAAGAGCCTGCTCTGGTACAAACACCCAGAAGTGCACGTCTGTGGCTACATACAGACAGTGATAGAGCATGCCCATGTCTCCTTGAAGAGCAAGCAAGGCGAGGAGACTGACAATCACCTTCTATGCCACCTGTGGCCAGAGTTGATAACTATGATTTCAATTGATCGAGGAGAGCCTGGTATGAGATATGGTGAATCTGTCAATAGACCTTCCAGTAACTCCCTCCTCAGACAGGACCTGCTATCATAGGGGCCTCTACATCATCCAATCCTGAAACCTCTATGTGGGCATGGCTACTGAAAAGTCAATCTTAGAACATAAAGGTTTCTTGTCCTCAGTCATTGACACACTTTAAAAGGTAAGATTAGCTTCCTCTAGTAAGGTATACGAATTGATGGGAGATACTTCATGATATACTCCATGTTCATCACATGGATGTTCTGCTGCTGAGTTTCCTTAACCAGTATATGAAGCCTTTTACAATATGAATTGAAAAAGGGATTATTGGTTAGTACCCTTAAGGGGCAAGTATCGGCATATACTTCCTTGTTTTCAAACACCAGTTAATGATCACTCTGTCAAGATTCTTTTTCAAGGAGCTACACATACTTTGTCCCCTTTTTTCTCTGTACCAACAGAGTCATGAAACCTTAATATTGGATATTTCATATTTCACTATTGGTACTTTCGAACCATTCGATTCAGCTCCACTTATTTACTTTTCTCAAAAAGTAACCTTTCTTGATAGATCATCGATTACCGCATTATTGCACCATAAGACGCATTTAGGATTTGGAGGAGGAGAAAAAAAAAGAAAAATATTCTAAACCAAATATTGTGCTAAAACAACATCTCCCCAAGAACCAAATTATAGGCAAGGTGTAGAATCTCCTATTTACAGGCAGAGTGGCATTCCCCTCTTGCAATACTGTAAGTGGCAATCTCCATTAAACCTCACTTGAATTTTCTAAAAATGAAATACTGTTGCCTCCGCGGACGCAGCAGTGGGCAGTAAGATTCTGAGTTCTAGGTTATGGTATGAAATTTTGTTAGGTTCTTGGTTGATGGATATAGTTGTTATTATTTAGTTGGCAGTCAGGGATATAGTAAGTTGCTGTTCTGCTTGGCACACCTCAGAAGTGATGAATAAAATCAAGGCCGTGTCCTTCACATGTTCCAAAAGAAAAAGGAGTTATATTACTCACCCTAAAGGACTTTTCTTCTGAACTGTGGAGTCCGTAGCACCCTCCCCCCAAAAGAACAAAAAAAATGAAAAATTTGGATCCTGCCTGCGGTAGAAGTAAGGTTAATTGTTTGTTTCCAGTCAAGAAGGTTATAGTTTTTTTACATGGTCAGTTTCCCAGTTACTGCTTTTTACAACGTGACAAGCTGTGCTGGGGGTTGCTAGGATATACCGACTTTCAATCAACTTTATTGACACGAGTGTACATCTCCCGCGGATACCTCTACAGCCCAGAAGTGATTAATACAATCAAGGCCGCTACCTCCACAGTTCCAAAAGGAAATGCCTTTATGGTGAGTACTAAAACTCCTTTTTTCCACTATTGAAACACCTAGCTCTGCATCCCACGATGAAATTAAGGTGTCTTAAGCAGCTAAGATATAGCTGAAGAGCAACGTGGGATGCAGTGGGGGTGTATTTCAGCTATGCGAAAAAAAAAACCTGCACCCACAATGAGACGTATACTCTAAATAATGGGTTGCCACTTTCCATTTTCCGATTTATATGAAGTACTATCTGGGCGATGTGGGTTCACCTTAAACCATAATCAAAACTCAATAAACAGCCATTTAAAGTTGAATGAGTAACACAAAAAATGTGTGCAGTTTTTATTTATGGTATAACGCTCGAGTGAAGTATAGATGGCAGCAGATCAGGTTGGGGTACAGATCAGTATGCAGGCTTGTTGAGTACCACCTGAAAGAATCGCAAGTACCACCAGTGGTACTAGTACTACCTGTTGGGAACCCCTGCTCTAGATTAACGGGAGCGGGCTGCAGCGGTATGCCTCAAGCTTAGAAGGAGGGCCCTCGACAAAGTAATAAACAAGCATTTCGAAAAGTGTCTTACCTTTGTTTTCTCTTCAATTTTCAATCCACAGTTTGGAATCAGTAATAACATTCCATGAAGATTTGAGCCTGCAGAAAGAAATGAAACCTGATTCACACAGCTTCCTTTTATAAGCCATTTCAAACAACAAAATGTGATGAAGTCATCTACCCCCCCACGCACCCCCTCATCCAGGCGGGAAATCCGCACCCCCTGCTGGGAAGTAATTTGTAATTTTCAGCTCAGGTGCTTCTGCTGCTCTCAATTTAAAAAGAAATTCCAAGGGCAAATAACCTAACATTATGTAAGCCTAGCAGCAATGTTAGTAGCCTGGCTGGAGCCCTCACACAGGAAAGGTAACGACTAAGATGTAACATAGCACTGATGACCCAATGTATTAAAAAGCAAAATGTTAATTTTAAAACTCCCAACCTCAACACAGACACAGACAGACATACAGAGACACAGACAGGCACACAGAGACACACACACACACACACACACACACACACACACACACACACACACATACACACACAGACACACACACACAGACACACACACACACACAATGCACATGTCTGTGTGTCTTAATGCAGCTCAGTGAAACTTCTCTAATGATTGCCTTCCCTCACTGCCTTATAAACGTATATACGTTCATTCATTCTACTGGAGAATACTAAACATACAAGAAGCGTCCAATGCAGGTCAGTGAGGAACCTCGCTGTGCATGAATTCTCATGCTACTGTGCTGGTTTTACACCACCTCCCCAAAATGTAGAAGCCATTGCACCCAGGGCCGGATTATGAGGAGGGCACAAGGGGCGCATGCCCCGGGGCCTCCATCACTTGCCTTGCAAAGGGGGCTTTCACCAACCTTTGGGTTATGGTCTGTTCCAGGAGGCCGTCAACAAAGCTATCGGGGGGGCCCCCGGCACGCCTGGGCAAACTTTTTTTGTTTTTGCAAAGATTTTAGCCAGGGGCATGGACGCACTAATTTTGGTTAAGGCAAAAGGTCAGCTCAAGTTAAATATATATTTTAATGCGAAGGCACACACTAGGCAGTAATCACAAGCCTAAGAATATTATGGAGATATTACAAATACAGCTGAGAGCAGATGCGTTGTTGGGCAGGGCAGCCTCTGGGGTATAGGCAGCCTGTTGGAATCTGTGCAGGTATTTAACCCTCAGCTGGACACTCCCAACATCCTCTTGGGTGGAGTTTTCAGCTCCGCCTTGCCAGAGTTTTTGGGCATAACTTTAAAATGGAGGATCACAACTTCCTGGTTCTGGCGTTGAACTATTGGGATTGATTCGGTACATCTTGAGAGACTAGGGAAAGAGATGGGCTTTTAGAATGAAAAATAATTTTATCAGGTTCTGCATTATGTATGGGAATAGAATGAGTATGCACAGATGAAGCTTTGTGGGCCAGTTCCAATTCTGGACCTGGCTTGGTGCTGGGGCAGATAGCGGTCCAGTTATTGTCAGGTTTGTTTTGGCACCAAAAAACCTAGGCAGTCCATATGCAGTGCTTTGTTGCTGGAACCAGCACAGTCAGTGGTCCCCTTCAGCCAGCGCAGAGGTGTGAAGGACTTAGTGGGGGGGGGGGGGGGGGGAGTCTGTGATCTGCCTGAGCTGGTTCCTTTCACAGGGCCCCCTCTGCCCATACATGAAGAAGCTTTTGGTACCAGGTGCCTTTTGTCAGAGGGAGTCTCTGGGTAATTAAGGGACATTTGCTGGGAACAGAGAATATTAAAGGGGACCGGGCACAGCTGCGCACAACCATAGAGGGATGCACCAATGATCACAAGTAGCGGCTTATCTCCCATTCATTTTTACTAAGCTGCTCTAAAATATGGACAGCTTAGGAAACAGCTTACTGTACTGTGGGATTGCTGGCAAATATGTATAATGGACCACAGGTGGGGCTTCACACAGTGGGGCAAGGATCAAATTCCAGGATAATGAAATGTGTTTTGGTCCACCTTAATCCGTGGCTTTTCAGGTAGAGCAGCTGATATGACAAAGATGATAAACACCTACATGTAATTACACATATTACACTAATGATAATATTCCACGTTATTATCAGCTTGGCAAGAGTCACTTCTGTTAAATTGATGCCAATTATTCCACATTCTCCTCCTATAATGTATCATCTTAGCTGCAGCTAAAATTCCACATAAATAAGCTTTCCTAGAGGATTTGTGGTAATGGGTCAGATTTAAAAGCTGTCTATGGCCTAAAAAAATTGTGCCCACTCAAGCAGCCTAGGTCTTCTAAGCAAGCTATAGCAAGGTAAGACTGTTATAGAGACAGATCCCACAGTGCTATATATTGCATTGGGACTATAACAAACAATATGAATTATTCTGAAAAGTCTGCCAGCTCCCTGGTGAGAGTTACACTGTGTTACATTGTTATAGCTAAGCTGCAGCTCATGTATCATAAGTGTTTCAATTGTAATCAGCTGTGATACATTGTAAAGCAGCCATGAGCCTGCTATTGAAATGTAAATAGCTCACAGATAGCACACAGCTTTCTGTGATGTGTGCACTGTGGCAGAGATTTGGCTATGCTTCAACCAGGATACCGATTTGCAGAGGCCACTTCTAAAGAGAGGGACCCGAGGGGAGGGGATCAGATGTCTGCTTGAGATATGACTAGGTGTTTATAGTCTATGGAGATAAAAAATGTTGACTTTTTCAAAAAAATCACCTGTACCAGTGATGAATGATTTTTACAGATGAGGTAAGTAATTTTTCCAATGAGGTGTGGTTATTTTTGGGGGATTTTAGAAACAACAGGGCCCTATGGGGCATGCAGAAAAAATGCCAAAATATTCTACATAGCTCATAGGGTGCTGTTATTTCCAAACATAAAATATTATTCCCACCTCCTTGGAAAAATTATATAAGCTTATTATTATATGTGCTATTATATAGCCTGTAAGCTACCTGGATAAAGACTACTTTTACAAAGCAAGGCTACCACCCTGCATGCCGCAGACCATTAATGTGTTCTTATATGTTAAATCCCAGTATTCTCCTGATGAAGCTCTATGGTGAAACATGTTAAGATTGAAACAATTTCCAAAGCCTTTTTCTACAAATACACAACGCTCTCTGTCTACCTGTCACTTAACTACACCAAGGCAGACACATCCCCAACCACCTTTACCGGTGTCTACACATACACCTTGAAAGTGTACAGGTCCATATGAAAATAGACAAAGTGCAATTTGTGGGGAAATTGTGTGAAGTGTTCTTGCCTCCACCAGTTATCTACAGCTGGAGTGGGCGGAGTAACTGGGTGGAGTGACTTGAGTAACTGTTGTGTGGTTGGAGGGGCTGGAGTAACTGTGGAAAAGTTTGACTAGGCAGAGTAACTATATGGATTGTTTGGAGTGAGTAAAGATAGTAGGCATTAAATGATGAAGTATTTCTATCTTGCTAAATAACTGGCTATGTCATTTGTCTAACCTGTTTTCCATAACATGTTTTCATGGCGAGTTTTCCTGAGACTGGCTGTGTGGGCGGAGCAGCTGTAAAATGAATGTAACGAGCCTGGCTGCAGATGTGTTGCTATGGCAACTCACTCTGAGGTAACCAGAGAATGCACATTAAAACACATTTCTAATTCACTGGTGGTTGCCATATTCAAATGGGTGTAGCTTAAAAAGTATACATCCTACAGCAAAGAGCTTTACTGTAAGAATCACAAGAGCCAGGCCTACAATGTGTTATATAGCATGTCTCTGGTATTAAAAATGAAGGCACAGTCGCAGTTTAGAAATTGCCATTCAAATTTGTGGTGTCTAGAGTGGAGTTTCAATGAATGTCAATGGGAGGTGTGAGTTGCAAACAAAAGGTCATATTGTGAAAACTGTTAGGGCAGCAGGGATAGCTGAACGTTTTGATATAAGATTTGTGTAGGTGAAGCTTAAAAATGAGGGAGAGGTCGCAGTTTAGAAATCATGTCCTGATTTTTCACTTCACACTCATCTGCCACTCTAGTTTTGAACATTCCTCCCATTAATTCCTATGGGAAAATTGCGCCAGAAAAATGCCAATATTTCGGAAACCATTTGGTGAAATCGGGAATGATCCGCACGTTTTGGTATATTATGGTCTATGTAGTGTAAAAACTGTGGGAGGAGTTACAGTGCAAAATATGGCTATAATTAGAATAATATATATGTGAAAGAACAATAAGTGATCTTGCCATGCAAGAACACTTAAATATTCAAAATGTATATATTTGTATGTACAATGTTTTGCTCATTATGAAATTAAAAACTGGGCTACCCACCTTCTAATAAACACCTAAAACATTCATTATGATTAAGGACTTGTTATTTATCCCTTACCTTTATGCTTTTGTGTGGACAAGCATATTATTAAGACGTTGGGGGAAAAACACAAACCCACTGTCCATTTTTGAAATTAGATTCTTAATTTGCTAGATTTATTTATCGACTTTGTAAAAGAAAACTCATTTTGGACATTGCCTTCACCAGAGCATACTAAGCAAGCAGAAAAGCGGTGTGCGGAGGAGGAAACAGGAGGAAGCTAACTGTGATTGTGTAAGATGGTAATGTTGTAAATACAATCATCATTTTGTGAATTAGCTTTATTGGAGAACACCAGGCATGCAGTAACAGCGGGATGAGAAGGAAATCACCGGAGAACCTTAACCGGCCTAGATTACATCTGTAACATTGGAAACACAATAATCAGTTTAGACATTTGCTTCACCACAGAAGCCTAGGCCTAGGATGGCAGAAAAGCATTGTGTGGAGATTACAGGGGGAACAGCGCCAGGATAGATTCAATAGTGCACTTATCATTCTCAACATTTACGTATTAGAAATTGGGAGACCAGCAGAGAGGTGGAGAGTCAAGGTAGTGCAGAAGACCTTACAGATCTAGATTCCTGGTAACGCTGAATATTCATGAAGATTCATGAAGATTTCATGCATTTATTTCACTAGTGAGTACTGAAAAAGCTATAAAAGGACCATTGTGATGCTAAATATAGAAACATAGAAGGTTGATGGCAGAAGGAGACTATACGGTCCATCTAGTCGGCCCTTATGTGTATACTGTATGTTCTCTTTATCTTAGGATAGATGTGTGCTTATCCCAGGCATGTTTAAATTCACTGATTTTTCAACTACCTCTGCTGGAAGTTTTTTCCAAGCATCTACTACTCTTTCTGTAAAATAATATTTTCTAACATTGCTCCTGATCTTCCCCCCGACTAGCTTCAGGTTGTGCCCCCTTGTTCTATCATTACATTTCTTCCAAGTTTAAGTTCTTCCACCATTTTTGTCTTTGGACAAGTTCTATTTGAATAATGTCTTTTTGCAGGTAAGGTCTCCAGAACTGCACACAGTATTCTAGCTGTGGCCTTACCAGGGCTCTATACAGCGGCATCACAACCTCCCTCTTCCTACTGGTGATGCCTCGAGCTATGCAGCCGAGCATCCTGCTTGCTTTTCCCACTGCCTGGCTACACTGTCCACTCATCTTGCAGCTATCAGTAATCAGTACCCCTAAATCTCTCTCCTCCGAGGTCCTGGATAACACAGTGCTGCCCATACGGTGCTCAGAGCAGGGATTCCTTCTACCCAAGTGCATGATTTTACATTTAGAGACATTAAACTCTGAGATGGAGATGGCTTAAAGCTGCACACCTTGTCACTAAAGGTAAGTTTAACAGCAACCCGGGAAGGGGGGGGTTTCACACAGTGGGGCATTCTGCTAATAGTCAAACCTTCAAAGAAAACAAAACACCACCTATTTAAAGCAGAGCAACAGTCACAAATGAATTAAATCAGACCAACACAACAAACAGTTCTCATATGCATCCCTCCCCAGGACAATTTAGATTGCAGCACATAAAAAATAATGTATCTTTTTCTAACGCTTGCTGGGGTAAATTTTACAAACAAGATGGCTGCTCACGGGCTTGCAGAGGTTGTGCTGGGCTTGCATCACATACTGAGGATAGGAGAGGAGGCAAAAGTGCAGGGGGCGGGTTATAGCTGTGCTTTGCACAGACAGAGCAGACATGGGGTCAGGAAAAGGACAGCAATCCCACAAGGCAGAGTGGCACAGTCAGAAGACACTTCCTGTTTGCAGGCAGCCTGAGACTCCATGGGTCGCCATCTTGGATGTTTAATGGCTAAAAAAATGCAGTAGATGCAGGTAGGATAATTTAATGTGGGCAATATGTTTGTACAGGGTGGGGGTAACATATAAGATAGGCTCTTATTCAGGGGGAAGGTCCAATTTAAGCGAAACATCCTCCAAACTGAATAGAGGGGTATTCAACTTATCTCTACTTTCTCCTCCTGTAACTGGCTAACACAGTACAAAACATTATTACTGGGATTCCTCGGCAGACAGGAAACACAAGAGCAATTATATAGAAATGATAAACATAACTTGACTGTGTTGGATATAATGGTCAACTTTTAAAACTTTAGAAAAAATAACTTATTTATTTCATTGGCAAATACAAAGGGAAAAGCCCAGGGGGGTGATCACTAAGGAAACCTTGTAAAAGTATCAGTTCTGACAATTCCCTTGGGGTAAATACTGATTACGCTGGAACAGAATGTGCCAAGCGTGGAAATTGTCCAGAAATATGTCTCCTCTCCAGGTACAGTGAAAACAGTTGTTCATTTCTAAGGCCCTTATTTATGAAGGAATAGCGACAGGTAGCGACTGGTGAGCGGCCGGTAATGACGGGCCCCGCCACGAGAACGCCGGCTCCCCACCACAATCACACATTTATCAAGCCAATCCTGCTTAGCGACTGAGATAGCGCCATATAGCGACTCATTCATCATTATTCCAGCCTCAGCCCACAGCGCCAGCGTCCGACCTTGAACAGCGACAGGTATGACCTCTCGCTACCTGGCGCGCTCCAATGCATTTCAATGGAACAATCTTTAAATATTAATAATTAATAGTTATTAATGTTTTTTATTTTTTTTTAATGTGAAAAATTTTGTGACCACTTCTGCCATTTTAGATAATTTTTTAAGGGAAAGAAAATGTAAAAAAAAATTGTACAGAATTGATATTACAGGTCTGATATTAATGTATTCATATTACTAAATTATTTAAAATACTTTTTTTTTTTTTGTTTCCAAAAATATGGTGGTTTGGGGGTTAAAAAACTACTTTTAACCCATCGCCGCCAGTGCTCTGGGGTTTAAACATGCATTTTACAGCGCTTGAATTTTTTGAGCGTGATTTTTTGATGAATACGGTGGAAGCCGGTCGCTCTGACCAGTCGCTATCATGCGCACCCATACATCGCGGAACCTGTCAAATAGCGTCTCGTAACCTTGTATTCAACATTACGCCACACTGCCTGAGTCGCTGTCAACAATCGAACAATGGCCAAGCACAGCGACTACTAGCGGGCGCTGTGAAAATACCGCTACAGTCGCTCAACTGTCGCTACATGTTGCTATTAATAAATCAGCCTCCCCGAAGTGAAATTAAAGAAAGATAAAGATTTAAAATGTTGTGTTGTTTATTCATGCTTCAAGCAACCTTGCTGACATGTTGGCCAGACCACAAAAGAAGAACAGGCATTACAGGCTAATGCGTCGAATTTTCCAGGAATTGTCTGAAAATCATGAGTATATCTTAATAATATTATAGGGCTGATTCAGAACCGTGAGATTTTGTTTTTTTGAGTAAACAATTTTTCTCATGTTTTTTTTTCTAGGAGCAATTCTAGGTGCATTTGCACAGCTAAATATTGTGCTGAACTTCATTCATTTCATTGAAATTCATTCATAGTTTCTCACAAAAAAAGTGTGAAAAAAATCTCATGAATCACCCCCTATGAGAGAATATATATAGTAATATACATGGAGGCTGATTCACTACTAACCCCAGGTATCGGCAGATACCGCTAGTAGACGCTCTAAGCCAGTATTGGGCGCTGTAACAGAGCGTCTCAGTCGCTGTAGTAACCTGGCCAACATTGATGAATGTGATGTATGTTGGGCGCTATAACACCAGTACAGCGCTGCAGTGAGCAAAAGGTAGCACCAGCTCAGTGCGACCGACTCTCAGCACTCCACACCATACTTATCAAAAAAGGACACACACACAGGGTCGGCGCTCTAAAGCTGGGCGCTGTAGGATAGAGCGCCAGACCTGTAATGACAATCTGCATAAAAATATAAAAAGTCAAAAGACTTTCTAAAAGTGTTTGTTTGCAGCCAGGAGAGGTCACACAATAATTTGAGCAAAAAAAAAGATATAGATAAACACTGTTTAAACACAAGCAAATGAACGGCCATTGAAATGTATAGGAGAGCGACACTGAGCGTAAGGTAATACCTATACACTGAGCCACCTGTAATAATACATGTGACGTGACATGGCGCTGTTAGAGTCGCTCACCAGATTCGCTTTGTTAAATGTGGTTTTGCGTATAGCGCCCAGCATTCACCAGACACTGCCTGCCGCTATGAGGCACTACCTGGCGCTATCCATTCATGAATAACCCCCATAGATGACTGGCTGTATTTTTCTTACTGGTATTTTGTTGACTAGCTCATTCAACAATTAAATTGGTGACAGTGCTGCTGCTAGTGTCTGGAGGGGAATCCCTCTGCCCGGAACTCCCCTCTACAAGGCCTACGTGACCGCCGGTGGTCAATTTCTATTCCCAGAGGAGCCATAACTATTACCCGCTGGCAGCCAGGGACTGGATGCTGATGGAAGTTGTCCCAGAAGACGTATTTGGGGTACTGGCGTAACTGAATGTGACGGGGCCCTGGAAACATTAAATAGGGTTCTTTTCAAGGCTCCTACAGTAAACCTTTTTTGTCTTTTAACTCAATTTGATGCAGCTAGACAAGACGACTAGAGACTGAAACAGACAAATGGTCCTTGCTCTCGAATTGATGGCAAGTGAGCAAAGCTATGATAAATAAAGAAAAGGGTTTTTTTTTTCCTGATAGGGTCACCACGGGAGGTCCCGTGAATCCCCTAGGGAAAAAGCTGATACCTCTACACTTTACTCTGATATTATAAGTTTTTAATGGTGGTAATTTAACTATACATGACTTTTGTTACAGTAGTGCATATACTTCATGTGTCATTTCAAAAAAGTCCTTAGCAGAAACTATTATTCCATAGTCTGCAAGATAAAGTCAAAGTCACAATAGTTGATGAAGAAGTGAGGGGAGGGGCTGGGGTTACTTGCCTGTCCTCAATATCTTGTGGGATTGCCTCCAGTTTGTAGCAAGGTTGGATTGTAACTCCTCAGTTTGTAGCCAGCTGGTCACCTTTACAGTTTGTAGCAAGTAGTTGTAGACTCCTTACAGACGCGTTTCGCTCGTTGCTTCTTCAGTGTAGGAGCCTGTGTTCTCTAGCGGTCAATATATACAGGTACACATATAGATATTTTATACATCAAACTTTTGCTTGGCTGGTGTATCAGAAAAGGCAATGGTTGTTGTTACTCACCGGCTGTTGAGGGTGCCCTGGTGCTTGGGTTGCTGTGTTACAGGTAATGCTGAAGTTGGTTGCTAGGGTTGCTAGGGAACAGTTACTGATTGATCAACAGGCCACACAACTAAGGGAAATAGAAAGGGAATATAACGATATATGCACAGAATTGAATACACACCAGGACTGGATCCATTTTGACACCAAAAATACTCAAGTCACAAAAGACATAGGCAAGCTCAATAAGGAAGTTTGTTTAGGAGAACAAGACTAGGAAATTCGAAAGGGACTTACAAGCATACCAGGAAGGCAGAGCATATAGGTGGGGGGCACCACAGGGTAGGGACCGTACCCAAAGACAACGACCGGGAGACCCCACTTACTCTGGACACAGAGGGAGACAGTACAGACGGGATCAGAGACCATATCAAACCCATACCCAAGACCCTAGGGGAGCCCAGGGGAGACCCCTAGAGAAAAATAAGACTTTCCCCACACCAGACCAACAGACCAGTGAAACCTCGTCAGAGGAGAGTTTTTTAGATTTGGACATAAACCATCACCCACCACACACATACCAAACCCAACAACCAAAAAGACTAGCCATACAAACAACAAGCCAAGAAAAAACCAAGACAAAATGACAGCAGAAAAACAAATAGTTAACTTAGCGGCAATACCGTTAACTGAGGAGCAAAACCAGGTATTAGAACTAGGCCTAAACTTTTGTCCACAAACTAATTTTGACAGATTTGAAATAACGAAAGACGTTCACCTTTTTGCCAGAAGGGCACTACTTAAATATCAATATCGGAATAGTCCGGAACCCGAACCCATTACAACCCTCGCCCCGAGTGACAACCAGGCCCTAGAAACCCTACAAGAACTACTTCTGGAACAAAATCTACAAACCCAACATGAAACACATGACCACACCCTCCGTGTCCCAGAAACCACCATGACCAACACCATTAACACCATCAATACCCCCACAAGGAAATTTAGGAAACCATCGACTTACTTTCCCCCTTTACAACTACAAGCAAGCATTAAGACCTTTGTAAACCTGGTCACCTATGATATAGAAAGACTCCCGAAAACTGGACAGCGACCCACTAACATTACTATGTCCCAGAAAAAAGCACTAAAGGAACTCGAATCGAATCCTGAAATCATCATAAAAGCAGCAGACAAGGGGGGGAACACAGTCATTATGAGCAAAACACAATACGAAAGGATGTGTGAGAAAATACTCAACAATAAGGAGTGGTACAAGAAAATCCCCATGACACGTTTACAGAAGGACCTACAAGAATACCAAACACTCATTGAACACGCCAGAACACATAAAATTATTGACAAGCAAACAGCAGAGTTTTTATTAATTGATAAACCAGTAACACAAACATTCTATGCCTTACCGAAGGTCCACAAGTCCCTCACAGATCCACCAGGGCGTCCCATAGTATCAGGAATAGGCTCTTTTACCAGCACAGCCAGCCAGTATATTGATACTCATTTACAGCCCCACGTGCAGACTTTACCCTCCTACGTCAAAGATACACCCCACCTCTTAAGAATATTGGAGGGACTAAGCTTACCGAAAAACACACTTCTGGTATCATTTGACGTAGAGGCACTTTATTCAAGCATACCCCACTCCATGGGCCTAAGGGCTGTCAAAACCTTTCTTGACCAACTCAACATTAACCAGTACGATCATAGCTCATTCCTCATCAAACTACTTGACTTCATATTGTCCCATAACACTTTTCTTTTCAAAGAGCAACTCTACCATCAAATTCAGGGTACGGCTATGGGCACAACTTGTGCACCATCATATGCCAACTTATATCTGGGCTGGTGGGAAAGAACGCTATGGCAGGATGAGAATATGCTCCCACACATAGAAAAAGTGATCTCCTGGTACAGATATATTGATGACATTCTGATATTCTGGGAGGGAACTGAAACCGAACTGAGCACTTTCCATGAACTCCTCAATCAGAACACTCTCAACCTTAAACTGACATTGGACTACAACACAACTGAAATAACCTTTTTAGACCTTAAAATAGGAAAGGACGACGAAGGAAACATTTACACAACTCTATACAGAAAACCCACAGCAGCCAACAATATCCTCAGAGCCTCCAGCGCTCACCCAACCCCCCTTAAACAGAGCATCCCATACGGCGAATATTTGCGCGCCAAACGGAATTGCTCATCAGAAGAAGACTTCCAGATAGCAGCAGCAGGAATTAGGGAGAGACTCACACACAGGGGATATAGTAAGAAAACCCTCAAACGAGCATACCACAGAACACTGGAAAGAGAGCGACAAACTATCCTCTTCACACAAAAGAAACAGACACAAACAAAACCCACCCTCCCAATAATACTTACATACACCAAACAACACACCACAATCAGGAAAATACTTAACAAACATTGGCACATATTGACTCATGACAGAGACCTTCAGGGTATAATCCCCGACACACCCAAACTGGTATATAGAAGACCAAAATCACTAAAAGACTCACTCGTGAGAAGTCACTATAGTGACCGTAACTCTAAATGCTGTAAGAATCATGGTCTCTACAACTGTGGGGGATGCAATGCATGCCAGTATCTCAAACAAGGCAAAACCTTTATCCTTCCGAATAACCAACCCCACACTATAAGGCACTTCGTAAACTGTAACTCACCCAATATCATCTACCTCCTCACATGCCCTTGTGGCAATTTCTACATAGGAAAGACAAATCGGAAATTCAGAACTAGGATTCTAGAACACATCAGGGATATTAAGAACAAGAACATCACCACACCAATAGGACGCCACTTCCTTAAGAAACACGCATCTGACGCTAGAGGCACAATTTTTCAAGCTCTAGACAGACTACACGTGAACGTAAGGGGAGGTGACATCCAGAAACAGACCTTGCAGAGGGAGACAAAATGGATCACAAAATTGAAAGCCACTCACCCACCAGGTCTCAATGAAACCTGTAGTTTTTCCCCCTTTCTCTGACAAACCCCGGACAAACCCCATCTACACTGCTTTTGCCTCCAACCTAAGGACGGACAGAAGACACAATTCATGACACATATCCCCCCTTCCTTCCTTGTTTTCCTCCCCCCCCTTTCTTTCCGATCTAATTCCCACCGACATACCCCAAAAGAGAACCGAGGTACCCAGGCCTCTAATATTTTAGGTGACTGTGGAGAACATTAATTACAGAACATTAAAATGATGACGCAATCAAGCAGTGACAATAATGACACAACTTGAACACAGTACATCAGAAACAAAAAATATCAGTAAAAGTGGATAGATAACATTGGTTACTAACAATAGGACCCTACACATACACACAAACACTATATTAGGCACCAAGTAATACCAAATTACCATTCTTCAGATATAGGTGACTTTAATGACTTTTGTCTCAATTATTATAATTACATTTCCATCTTTTATTAATCCGGATGATTGTATATATTGTTGCATTGAGCAATGTCACGTTATCAATATTGGCACTTACTCCACGGCTGTGAGACCCCCCTGAGTGACTCAGTGAGCTCATACATATACAACGGCTCACCACTGCCCTCTAACCCGCCCCCTCAAATCATGACCGTCATCGTGAATAGGGTCATACCCACCCGCCTAAGTAGCCTAACTACTACATCCCAGGCTCAACTAACCAGAAATATGGCCGCCACCTTACGTAGCGACCGGCCAAACCCCTACACTAACCTAAAAAATGGCCGCCGCCATAAGCAGCGAAAATGGCCACTGCCATAGGCGGGGACAGGAGACCTGAGCGGGCCATCACATAGGAAGTGCGCTACAGCGGGCCATCACATAGGAAGTGCGCTACAGCGTATTTCCGCCCACAACCCATCCCACTATTAGGTATGCTGCCAAAAGCGCACTAACACAAGAAGCGTGCAGCCATATTTTTGATATAGACAACCAACAAAATGGCCGCCGCCATGGACGGGGACAGATATTACAGGAGATCCGGGCGGGCCCGCCACAAAGGAAGTACGCTGACGTACTTCCGCCCCTGACCCTCCACCAATCAGGGACTTTGCCAAGGTGCTGATAGGGGAATAAATCCCTCCCACCCGGCAATGGCGGTCCGCAGCGCGCCAGGACAGACACCATTCCAAGAAAATGACACACACCACGGAGACCGCAGAAACCGCATAACTGAGATTACTACTGATACGGACCGCGAACCACCTGTCAGCGGCGCTACCCTCCGCATATTGACCCCTTGACAGGGGACATGGAGGGACCGGATCTCCACACACAGGACATTAATTAGCACCAGGTAAGCATTAACTATTAATGCAAGGCACTCACTTACCAAGTATCTACAACATAGGTAACCATACTAAAGGCCCCCCTTTTCCCTAGCAACCAACTTCAGCATTACCTGTAACACAGCAACCCAAGCACCAGGGCACCCTCAACAGCCGGTGAGTAACAACAACCATTGCCTTTTCTGATACACCAGCCAAGCAAAAGTTTGATGTATAAAATATCTATATGTGTACCTGTATATATTGACCGCTAGAGAACACAGGCTCCTACACTGAAGAAGCAACGAGCGAAACGCGTCTGTAAGGAGTCTACAACTACTTGCTACAAACTGTAAAGGTGACCAGCTGGCTACAAACTGAGGAGTTACAATCCAACCTTGCTACAAACTGGAGGCAATCCCACAAGATATTGAGGACGGGCAAGTAACCCCAGCCCCTCCCCTCACTTCTTCATCAACTATTGTGACTTTGACTTTATCTTGCAGACTATGGAATAATAGTTTCTGCTAAGGACTTTTTTGAAATGACACATGAAGTATATGCACTACTGTAACAAAAGTCATGTATAGTTAAATTACCACCATTAAAAACATATATATACATATTATAATATCAGAGTAAAGTGTAGAGGTATCAGCTTTTTCCCTAGGGGATTCACGGGACCTCCCGTGGTGACCCTATCAGGAAAAAAAAAACCCTTTTCTCTGTTGTACTATTGTGGCCTGCATAAGGTCCAATAAAACCTCACCACTCTGATTAGGACATTCATCAATACACATACAGGAACCCCGATTCCTCCCCCTAACCCTCGTGCTATGATAAATAAGGTGGAGGAGCAACAACGATGGAGCCCCCCTAACCTCCTGGGCCCTGGTACCCCTATAGTTACGCCCCTGGTCTGAGATTTAGATGACTATGTGCTTGGGGCGGCCTCCCCAAGCACGAGCAGTGATCCTTCACCACCTGCAAGTTGTGTGTCGCTCCAATACACATCCCTTGAATAGCACAGGCAACACAAGGTCAGGGATCTGAAAGGTCACTCATTTCAAAAGAATAGTTAGGAGGTCCCCAGGGCAATTCAGATTGCTGCACATAAAAAAAATAACTTTTTTGCAACCCGTGTCATGGCTGATTTTACAACCAAAATGTCATCCTAAGGTGCTGCAGGTCACCTGCAAAGATGAAGTTCTGCTGAATTTCCTGCCGCTGTGCATTGTGGGGGTATATCGGTTAGATCCAGGCAGTAGCCTGGAAGGAAACTCCTTCAATAAGCTTTTTAAGAGGCTCATACATATCATTCATGTACAGCGAGCACTTGACTTCCAGTCTGCCAGGTCCTGGTGTGGTGATCCCTCTAGGGCTGTTCCTACTCATGGGAGTGGTGGCCATCTTCCTGTGGCCCCTGTCGTGGACCATTTGAACTTAACACTGGGATCGGGATTGCAGGGCTCAGGTAAGTTGTACAGCAGCGCTTCCTGCTGCACACTCTGTGCCCCCCACCCCACCCCTAGAGGCAGAATCACCCCCAAAGTTCGGGTCCCCATTGACTTCTACTTTTTTCAAAGTTCATCTGAACTTGCTGAACTTTAATGAATTCACTCATGCCTAGTCAAAACTTTTTCTGGTGCAAAGGTATAATAGCAAAGATATAACAAAAAACCCTCTAAAACACAATATTAAATGAAGTACACAGTTTCAGTTGGACCAAATAGGACAGCTCCGAGCCATATGCCTGGAACCTTCCCTGGTTCTACAAGGACACTGGGGACTTCATTTTAAAGCAATAACTGGCAGGGGTTTAGGATGACCTGTGGAAGCCCAAGAACGTCTGTAAGCTCATCAGAGCCAAACATGAGACTGAACCAATCCTGGGGCTCCCATTGGACACATGTAAGTTCATGTGGAAGAACGTGCCCTCTGGGTGGCTTACCAACCAGCACAAAAACCTGGCATGGCAAGCGATCCAGGGAGGTCTGCCTATCCAGACCTTCATGCATGACCGGGGGTTGAGCAGATAAAGACACTGTCCTATGTGCGTAGTCTGCAAGGAATCCTCCTGTCACCTCTTCTGGGATTGCTTCTATGCCCAGGCATTGTCGGAAGCTCTAGGATCAAAAATGAAAGACTGTGGGGTGCCAAGGAACACAGTTACCCATGGCACCTTCAATGAGGAGGAAATCCAGCATGCCTGGCACCTTGTGTGCTGTTTAAAGAACTCTATATGCTACTATATGGTGGCTCGAAACCACCCCTTCCTGAGATGGCAGTGGATGAAAATCGAGGATAGTCGCTGGCTGTGGATTAGTCTATTAGAGTCTATTCCTTGATGGACTTTGGTGTGGAGGATGAGGAAGACGATCGATTTGTTTTTCAGTTGCCTTTTGCCCATTCCCCTTCTTGAATGATGTGCAGTCAGGGACCTTTGTCCAGGACGGCACATCAGACATTGCCAACATTGTATATAAATACAAATAAATAGTTGCTGTGTGTGTGTAGGAGTGAACTCATGAATGATGTGCAGTCTGGAACCCGAAGTCATGGATGGCACATGGCCAACTTAGCATATGAGTAGGGGTTGTGCTCATTGATGGACTTTGGTGTGGAAGACAAGGAAGACAATTGATTTGTTTTTCAGTTGCTTTTTCTCCCTTCCCCCTCGTGAATGATGTGCAGTCAGGGACCATTGTCCAGGACAGCACATCAGGCATTGCCCACATGGTGTATATACAAAAAAAAAAAAGTTGTATTTTGTATGGTGGACCCATAAATGATGTGCAGTCAGGGACCTTTGTCCTGGACGGCACATCAGGCATTGCCCGCATTGTATATAAATATGAATAAATAGTTTCTGTATGTATGTAGGGGTGGACTCATGAATGATGTGCAGCCTGGGACCCCCCGTCCTGGATGGCACATTACACATGGCCAACTTAGCATATAAGTAGGGGTGGCGGCACGCAGGATGTGCAGTTCAGGGCCCATTAGCCAGGTGCTGCACATCAGACGCCCTGCCACCAAGCACAAATATAATTTATTGAACATATTGAAGTGTATTTGTAGTGTAGTGACTTGTGTGCTGCAATGCAATACATGGTGTGAACGTACTGTCTAAAGTATTTATATCTTCTAGCATCGGAGTGGCGGCCATCTTTTTGTGGCCCTGGCCTGAGGACCATTTTAAAGGAATGCTACCGCCAATGGGACCAGGATTGCGGTGCACAGGTAAGTTGCTCAGAAGCTTCCTGCTGCTTCGTCCTTTAGGTGAAGCTTAGCAGCCCTCAAGGAGCTCTTCTGTGTTTGGGCCGAACTCGAACACGGACTTCTGGCTGAAATCCATGTTCGAGTCTGGGAACCCAAACTCTCAAAGTTTGTTACAAATCCGAACTTTGCGGTTTGGGTTTGCTCAACACTATAATTATATCAATCCTAGGGGCCCAAGCTTTTCCCTTATGAATTGTGCTGCACACTCCAATAATAAAATTAGATTTTATTGATTTTATTACATTGAAAACCTCCCTTAGAAACAGATGCACACACATATTAGACACATCTTAAAAAGAGAAAAGACCACACGGGCGCTCAACACTAGTTGTGATGTTAAAATGACCTTTTATGCAATGTCCCAGCTTCAGCCTCCATGCAGACTGCCTGCCCCCAGTGAGTTGTTTTTATGTTATTGCACCAAATTGGGCTTAGCACAGGGGGAGGGGAAAAGTTAAAAAAAACTTGGACTTCCTTTTTAATTCCAGGAGGGGCCTACCTGCTATCATCCAGAAAGAAGCCTCCAACTGTCATCCTGAAACTTACTATGACCCCCCTTCCCCTGTCCTGGGGCAGGAAGGGGGGTTACAAAGCAAAAAACTCCTACCTTCTTCAGGGGCCGGAGGAGTGGCTCTGGGTGCTGCCATCTTGAGTGACAAGCACAGAGCTGCATTCCCTGGCTCCATTCAAGTGAATGAGCAGGGTGAATGGGAGTGAGCGTAGACCCAGGGGATGTGGCTTTGTGTCTTTTCCTGCAGCCGCAACACGTGGTCGGGAGGAGCTGCGCTGCCCCTGGATAAAGTAAGGGTTTTTGTTCTTTGTAACCCCTGTCCTGCCTCAGCGTCAGTGAAGGAAGCCAGGGCGGGGGGGGGGGGGGATGTCATAGTTTAACTGAACTTCTGCCTTAAGGTCAGGGGAAAAAGGTTCTTTGTCCTGTACACATTGAGGAAAGGGAACCATTACCTCCCGAAACAGTGGTTGGTTGTGCTCGTAGGAGAATTGGCCACTACTGCTGAATTTTCATCTTGGTTGAGCTCATCAAAGCCACCCCTAGCAGACATAGCCAGTTCATAAAAAAGTTGTCCTGAGATAAAATAACCGTAACAAAGAGCAGCAGAACGGCAGCCCAAGGGATTAGGGAGGGAGTCGCGTCCTCCACATGTACAGGAGAACCTTTACGGTGAGTACTAATACTCCTTTTTCTTATGGCACACATGCAGGATGCCTTGCAAATAACTTATCTTATCCTGAAACAGTGGGATGTATCAAAGCAGCGAGGAGTTGGGTGGGATAAAATATGAATAAACAAAAATTGGCTACAAGAGGGCCTAAGAGGTACCACAAGGCACATGAAAGGCAGAGAATTTCTGCCCACGTCCGTACTTCTCAGGACACTACTCCTGGCTGAACTGGCTACGGGGGGTCTATTCATGAAAGGATAGCAGCAGGTAGCGCCGCGTAGCGGCAGGCAGCATCTGGTGAACGCTGTGCACTGTAGGCAAAACCACATTTATGAAAGCGAATCTGGTGCGTGACTCTAACAGCACCATGTAGCGTAATCTTCATCATTACAGGTGGCTCAGCATATAGCGCCGGAGCTCTAGCTTCCAGAGAGTGCCAGGTATTACCTGTTGCTACCTGTTGCTCTCCAATACATTTCAATGGACGTTTCTTTTCTTCCTTTTCTTCTGTTTAAACAGGGTTTTTTTTTTAATTTTATTTTATTCTTCTCTCAAATAATTGTGTGACCTCTCCTGGCCTAGAAAAAGTTATTTTTGAAAACTTTTTTGATTTTTTTGTTTTTTTATGCAGAATTGTCATTACAGGTCTGGCATTAAAGTATTAATCAGGTGTTCAATGTCATTCAATGTGTTTTTGCTTTGTTACTGGTGGATATGTGTTCAAAAACAGACTTTAATCACACAGCGTCTGGCGCTCTATGCTATAGCGACCAGATCCAGAGCGCCGACGCTGTGTGTGTCGGATTTTTAGATAAATATGGTGTGAGTCGCTGAGAGTCGGTCGCACTGAGCTGGTGCAACCTCTCGCTCCCTGCATCGCTGTACTGGTGTTAGAGTGCTCCCACATACATCACATTCATCAATGCCGGGCAGGTTACTACAGCGATTGAGACGCCCTGTTACAGAGCCCGATACCCACGTACAGCGTATACTAGCGGTCACTCGGGGAGGCCGATTCATCAATAGCGCCAGGTAGCGACAGATGAGCGACTGTAGCGTGATTTTTTCAGCGCCAGCCAGTATTCGCTGTGCTTGGCCGGCGTTAGCTTGATGACAGCGACTCAGTCGGTGTGCGGTAATGTTGAATACGGGCTGGGGGGTCGCTGTTTCACAGGTCCAGCGTTGTATGTGAGCGCCTGACAACGAATGGCCAGAGCGAACGGCTAGCTTCATATTCATCAAAAAATCACGCTCCGAATGTGCTGTCGCTGTCCATTCCTTGTTTAAACCCAAGAGCGCTGGCGGCGATCTGTATTAACTAGTTTTTAACCCCTAAACAACCATATTTTTTTAATGTAACATTATACATGTTTTTAGAATCATTTTGTTATATGAATACATTAATCTCAGACCTGTTAGATCAATTCTGCACATATTTTTTTTTTTTTTTTTTTGACTTAAAAATAAATCCTAACATTGCAGAAGTGGTCTCCGATTTTTTGACATTAAAAAAAAAATTTAAAAAAATAATACCAATTAATTATGATTAATTATAGCTTGCTCCATTGAAATGCATTGGACATCGCCAGGGAGCGACAGCTCATACCTGGCGCTGTGAGGGAATTTGCAGCGGCGCTGTTCGGTCCAGGCGGCTTCATGATGAATGCCGCGCTAGCCGTCGCTCTCGCCGGCGCTAGCCTCATTTTGCTTGATAAATGCGTCATTGTGACCGCCGCGGGCGTACTTCGGTACGGTAGTCGCCGTTAGCTGCCGCTACCTGGCGCTCGTCAGACACTACCTGGCGCTATCGCTTGATGAATAAGGGCATAAGCGCTGCTGTACAGACGCTCATCTGCCGATACCTGGCATTAGTAATGAATCAGCCTCCACCTCTGATAGGCGTGGCTTAGATGAGCTCAGTCAAAACAAAACTTTATTAGAAGTGTCCAATTCTTCTAAGAGCAAAACATCAAGCCCACTGTTTCAACAGGAAGAGGAATAAATGGCACCACGTCCTCCCCATGTACCAGAAGAATTTCCAATTACAGGCACCTGCCATGACTTAGTGCAGGTTTGTGTCACATTATATCCGTCAGGGCTGTTGACAGATCTTTTTATGAGCCAGGCAAATTCAATAAGGAGGCTGGCGAGGCAATGCAAACACGTGTAGCCGTGAGGCGGGTTAGATAAACAAACAGTTAATTGTCAATATGGAGTCATTTCCATGTGATTACTGATAATGTGTGTTTATCCAGGCACGGCAGTTCCCGCTATAACAAGATTTGGATGCCGCTCCTAAATGTATGCAGGCTATTAATATTCATATAAAGTTATGGGATGGCTGCCATTTATTTCATCCCAGCGATTTATCAGCCATTTCTTTACACAGATACTGCGCTGATTTGCTCTATGCGCCTACTGCTAAAAAACATATAGCGCACTGACTTTGGGGATAATTTACTAATGAGGTTATGTGCTTTTTCTCGGAAAAAGCAGTCAAGAGTGGGAGAAATACAAAATACTGCTACACATGATTTGTTGTTGGAACTTTGCCATTTCTCCAGTGGCACTTACGTTTATTTAACAAATTTACCTTTCCGTGGCTTCTGATCTCATTACTGTGGTTTTAACAGCAGACGTTGTGCCTCTAGACTATATTCTCTACATAAATGTTGCTCTAGAACTGTATATGTAATTGCCAATTTATTTGTTTATTGCTGGAGTTCAACTGAGCTTTACCTCAAACACTTCCCAGAAATCCTAACGAGTTTCCACTCCAATTTGGGGCTTCTTCAGAGAATTTTTGATATTCACAGTATACTGTACTATGGGATTCTGTAAACACACAATAAAGGTAAGCACAAATGGCACTAATAAAAGACTCATACCATACATGATTCCTGCCTTAAAGCAATTTTGACTATATTGGCTTTTTTTTCCATTCCCCCAGGATGCCCTGGCGTGAAACCTACCAGAACACCCTATAATACTCCCTTCTTCCTGGTCCTACCAGAGCCATTTGCTGTGACTATGTCACTTCACAAATGGCTCTGATAGTCTTCAATGGGGAATGCAAGCGGACCCATCCCCTGCAGCATGAGTGCTCCTGCCCCAGCCTATCTGAATAACTTGGGTGGGAGCACGTGCACAGCCCGAATATCAACGACATGACTATGTCGTTTGGCAAACGGCTTTAATAGTCTTCAATGTGTGATGCAAGCGGCTGCAACCCCGGCAGCGCACGCGCTTCCGCCCCAGCCACACTGAATGGTTGGTGTGGGAACATGCACACAGCCCGAAGATACAGGGGATGAAGCAAATCTTTTACATTTCAGGACCGGCCACCCTGGGTTTAGTTCTGCTTTAAAGGAGCTGTATAGCTAAATGGTCTAATATTAAAAATCAATATATAGTTAATGAGAGGAGCGGTTACTATATATCTCAATTGAAAAACATTCCTGACCAGGTTTGTGATTTGCTTCTACTTGTTGGAAAATGCATGAGTGAAACATACTTTTCCACTTTTAATGGGGTGACCTACTCTATTCCAGAAGCACTATGCGACTTGTATCTGCCCAAAGCATTGAATGATGAGTAAAAGCATCTACACACATCTGAAGAACTGCAGTAATAATAAGCCATTATTCCAGCAAAGACTGGCCTCTAGAATTGAGCAGTCCCCCCCCCCCCCCCCCCATAAAAGCAAAATGATACCTTAAAAAGTACGGTAATGACGGTCACCGCCACGAGAACGCCGGCTCCCCACCACAATCACACATTTATCAAGCCGATCCTGCTTAGCGACTGAGATAGCGCCATATAGCGACTCATTCATCATTATTCCAGCCTCAGCCCACAGCGCCAGCGTCCGACCTTGAACAGCGACAGGTATGACCTCTCTCTACCTGGCGCTCTCCAATGCATTTCAATGGAGCAATCTTTAAATATTCAGAATTGTTATTAATGTTTTGGTTTTTTTTTTCAATGTCAAAAATTCTGTCACCACTTCTGCAATGTTAGTTTTTTTTTTTATGGTAAAAAAAAAAAGAAAAAAAATTTGTGCAGAATTGATATTACAGGTCTGATATTAATGTATTCATATTACAAAATATTTTTAAAAACTTGGTTTTTTTTGTTTCCAAAAATATGGTTGTTTGGGGGTTAAAAAACTACTTTTAACCCATCGCCGCCAGCGCTCTGGGGTTTAAACATGCATTTCACAGCGCGAGAATTTTTTGAGCGTGATTTGTTAATGAATATGGTGGGAGCCGTTCGCTATGGCCATTCGGTAACATGTGCTCCCATACAGCGCGGAACCTGTCAAATAGCGACTCCTCACCCAATATTCAACATTACTGCACACCGACTGAGTCGCTGTCAACAACCGAACAACGGCCAAGCACAGCGACTACTAGCGGGCGCTGTGAAAATACTGCTACAGTCGCTCATCTGTCGCTAACTGGCGCTATTAATGAATCGGCCTCCCCGCTGCAACTTTAGTTCCAACAGCACTGAACTGATTCCCTTCTAGGTTTTAGGTTTGCTTTATAACCTCTGTCCTTCTCCCATAACTATTTTAGGAGACCCAAAACTAGAACCAAATTCCCGGACTTTGCACTGCTGCTGCAATACCGAGTGCTGTGCCTATGGCCAAATATGACCGCTGCAGGATCATAGAACAAGGTGAGTTTCATACTGCGGGTCCTCCTGATTTGGGATGTCCTCTAGGGAAGGGGCTTATGCTGGACCTAAAGGCCTATAAATACCTGCAAAGCTAGAAGAATTCATTTCTCCAATCTCATAATGGTTACTGCAACCACTTACCAATCTACAGATTCACAATTTTTGCTCATTAGAAATTAGCAGATGCTCGCTAACGATGAAGTGAGAATGTGGATGACATATCTCTCAACATAACAGATAGAGTTATCCAACTAATTACCTTTATTTTAGAAATGTGTAAATTGTAAGGTCAGGGGAGAACTCATCTGCTGTTTCAGATGACAAGGATTTGTTGGCTTCATACAAGAACTCCCACTGATTTCACTATAAACCTGTTTTGGAAGTACCCCATACTTTACCGACATGTTTTTACCCACAAAGTAATCATGCTTTTTTAAATATTGTATACTGGAGGCAGCAGAGCCTGTAAGTCTGCCATGCTAATTAATCCAGAAAAATGTTTGTCAAATGGAAACATATTGTTTCAATATGATGAGCTAAAACGGCCTAATACTACCAATTAAGACAATGATCTTTTTCCTTGCACAGCTGATAAATGATCATATAATTGTCATCTTGAAAAATCTTGTCTCTGCGTTTAATATGGTTTTCTTGGCTTCAGCTGACAAGGCTCTATGCAGAATATGTTTTCTTATCCCTAAATCCCAAAAGATTCCTGGCTGCACCTACAATAGCAGCAACACTGGTAGTAACAAATATAGGACTGCTTCTTGCGATGAAACAAGAAGGATGAGTCATGCTCCTGCATTGTAAAAAGCCAGCTAGCTCTCAGCTGTGTATTACATTGTAAACAGCCAGGCTTGTGGCTGTTACACATTGTAACAAGAGAAGCAGCCTGCTAAGATACATCATAGAGCGGCCACAAGCTTGCTGCCACCTGCAAAGTGTGAATCAGTGCTGTACGTTTCCTGCTTCAGCTTCACCTGTCTTTGGCCACACCCTGCTCTACACTTCTTCTATTATTTTATGGGTCTAGCCATAATAACCAGACAAATAAATGAAAGGCCAAAGACACATAAACAGGAAACATATAGATAAAGCATAGAGTGCGCGTTCACCACTTTATTGCTACCATAAGAGGTTGGAAGGTCCTGTGCGGGAGTTGCACAAATGGGGCGTGGTTTCTGCAATCCCCAGCTGTAGTAGTATAGTAGCAGCGAACATGAAGTTGTGACTGTTGCTGGAAAATCAATGGGCATTTTGTATGATTTTCCGGGTTCTCCTCGACTGCTGCTGAAATCTTTGTGACCAGACACCAATTACCCGCCATCTCCTGAACCATGAGAGTCCTCCTTCTGAGATTTATGAGCTTGCAACTCCCGCGTCCACTCTCCCTCCTCCTCTTTGCCCTTGCTGCTTTCCTTTAAGTGTTGCTCTCACTTGTATAACTATTGCCTGGCATCCTCTCTATTCTGTAATGTCTGTAATGTGAATCCTGTAGACCAGTGGTCCCCAACCCTGTCCTCAAGGCCCACCAACAGGCCAGGTTTTGCAAATCTCCACAAAGATGCACAGGTGGAGTAATTAGTGCAGCTGCAGAGCAATAGAGCTGGCTATTTGGAGATCCAAAAAACATGACATGTTGGTGGGCCTTGAGGACCACTGCTGTAGACAGCTTCACCTTGTCTGTGTGTGTGTCTGTGATGGATGTATTCTTACTCCATAAGGCTTGGCAGATAGCTTACTCGGCTTGTCATGGTGCGTAGATAAGTTTCAGAAGCTTTATTTAAATACAGAATCTTGTAATACACAATTCTTTCAGCAGATATCTTGAAATGTAAGTTCAATACAGCAGGAAACGTGTGATGTAATATGTAACAGCAGCAGGTAAAAGACTGTAGACTGCAGGAGGGAGCAGCAGGTGTGCACTGCTTGGATGCAAAACTCCAAGAAGGAACAAAAGAAGTTAAAGGCACTTCTGAGCACTGCTCAGTCTATGTAAATAAACACTATTTTAAGCAGTTAACCCGGGTAAAATTAAACACACCTTGTGGGACATGACACTCTCTAATCTTTTAGTACAGATGCATACCCTTGGGGCTGGGATGCGGTCGGCAATGCACGCTCCACTGAGCTTTTCTTGCCGCTCTGAGATGAAGAGATGTTGGGTTTTGTTCCTCTTTAAGCATCCCCTAATGCAAACAGCAGCCCTGTTGCTCTCAAAACGCAGCCACAGTGGTGCACAGGTCTGGGAGTTTCCAGGCCCTTGGACCAACCCCTTGGGCGCTCCCCCTGGTGCTGCCATTCTACTGAGATGTTCAGTCTGTTCTGTTAGCTTTCTCCGAGCCATGACTCTGCCTCTTCCACTGCATGCTTGCCTTGTCAGAGATGAAGAGCTTGCCCATTTATGTATTAACTGTCCAAGAAGATGCATAACATCACTGCTGAAGATGAGAAGCCAATCATCCTGTTCATCTTACACATGGTCCAAAATACAACTCCCAGCTCCCACCCTTACTTTTGCTTATTATATTGCAAGTTGATATAACCCAAAAATATTTGTACCTATAAACCATTCTACTCTTACCACTGAGGGTGAGAACAACCGATCGAAATGTCTGTTTAGGTTCAAGTCTTCTGACCTACCTCTAAAAAGTGAATTGGATATAAAACTGACATAAACCACAGCGCATTAAAGCAGAACTATAGTCAAAAATGACTATAGCTCCGCATCACTAGTTAGCTTCCAGGCCTCATCTGTGGCTGCCGCAGCGCAGCCTAACACATCGCGGTCAGCGCTGATAGCCTCGCCAGCAGGCTGCACCGATAGGCTGCTAGCAATCATGTGTGTGCATCAACGCGAGCAGCCCATCAGCACGACCAGCAGGCGAGCCTATTAGCACTGGGTGTGATGGTGATGCCGCAGCAGCCACAGAGGTGGCCCGGAAGCAGTGAGTGTCCGGCTGCCCGGTTTCTTATTTTCACGGCGGTGATGGGCAGCGGGGCAGGTCCTGCTGTCCCACTGCTAACCAGTAATGTGGAACTATAGTTATTGTAGTTCCCTCTTAATAGATTCCATTGTTAATTGAAAAAGGGGGCTGGGGGGCATCCTCATTTAAAAACAAACATATTTTTATGTTAATTGTTTTTAATTGTTTATAATAAATTGTTAATTATATTACTGTATTATACCTCATTAGCGGTTCAGCATGAGAAGCGTTATATACTAGTTTTGTTAGAATTCACACCTCTGAAGTGTTGCGTCGAGTAGTGATGAGCCAAATCTACCTCTATTGTTTTTTGGAAGCTCTGCTGAATAATTTGCCACATTCTAGTCCTGCATCACCTGAATCTAAATCCTGTTACAATCTATAAAAGGAAAATGTAGTATGTGTTTTTGGCTCTCTGGAAAATAACTAAATTAATCAAAACACCCCAAATTGCAATGGGGGCTGCTCAACATTACAGAAATATGGTCCAAATAAAAAAAAAGAGCCCTCCCTTAGACAAATTATGGGGTTTATTTAAGAAGTGCTGGTGCCATGTAGTGCTAAATGAACATCAGATGAATGTCAGGTCCCCGTGCAAAAGGTGGAGTTATCAGGTCAAAAATCCAGAGCGCCTGTAATAGTGCCAGGTAATGTCCCATCAACAGCGCCGGCGATGGGATGAGTGTTGGCGCTGAGTTCCCTGCCAGATAGGACCAGGCGCTGACCCTGCACTGTGTGGCCTTATCCTATACAATGGGCTGAGATGGTTGTAATTATTTTGGCCATTCTTTTTTTTGGGGGGTGGGGGTGGGGCTGGTGCATGTGCCACGGGATAACTGGGCTGCTTGGAATTTTTTATAGATCTTGACACTTTTGTGTTGCGCTGCAAACTTGTGATCTGGACCATGCAAAACCTGTGCCATGTCTTTCAAGTGCCCCTTCTGCAATACAATTTGCAGTGTTTTTTTAAATGTAATGGGGATTTCACCAGGTGCTGTATGCCTAGAATCCCCTTTTTACAGCGCCCATGCAGGTGCTGTGTGCTTTCATTGATAAATATAGAAGATTTGTGCCGCTCCCAGGCAGCGCTAGGGGTCACTAGCGCATAGCCTTTGACAAGCACTGTGCTGCTGCCACCACCCGGCCAGAAGAGCTCGGACGCTGAGCGCCAGCTGTCTCCAGACAGCTTGGCAGTGCAGGGGCTGAGAGCGTCATTTAGCGCCTGCAAGAAAAAATGTTGAGTTAGGCTCAATGTAATTTTAATATAGAAAAAGAAACCCTTCCTTTAATGCATTTAAAGGGATTCTAAAGACAAAAGTTAAAAAAAAAAAAAAAACCAGCAGCTTACCTTGCCAAACTTTCCTCCAGCTCTGTCATACTTCTCAGGTCAGCACCATGGACATACATGTGTCTGGAAGTGTGAGGGTACCTGCATGTGTTTGGCAGTGCAGGGCTATGCGTCCAATGTCGTCAAGCAAAAGAGAGAGATTGAGGAAGCACAGCCAGGGTGTTTGAAGCAGGACCTCAAGCTTTTACAGACCTCCGCCCATTAAGCTCATTTTTAATGGAGCCTCACAGCTCCAGGGGCCACACCCACTTTCTTCAGAAGATAAATCATATGGTGAAACTGTAAACCTCGATATCTCTACAATTTCTTCTTCAATTTAAAAAATGGAAAATACTTTAGAACAGCATCAAATATTGTAACAATTGCCTTTAATATCATGTTCTGTCTGTGTGTAAAGCTAAAGACTTTGCCTGACATTTGTGAATCTCTGTTAGAGGGCCCCTGCCAGCATGCGGGCACCAGCCAGCTCGTCTAGACTCAGCTTGGAGCTGATGTGAGTGGATCCGAGGGCGCTAATTGGACCAGAGGCAGTGCATGCGCTGTAGGACCGCGGAAAGGTAAGTTATACTGGCTGAGCTGGGGGGTTTCACACAGCGGGCATCAACCAAAACCCAGATGTCCCAGATGTTCTCTTTAACCCTCCCTCCCCTGTTTGATTTTCATATTAATGCTTGATAATTTAACTAAACTTTTTTTGTTTCTGTTTTTGCTAAACTTTGGGGCCCAATATCCACATTTTTGTTGTTTTGACCTTAATTTTTGTGATTTCTGACAATTTTTTTATCCATTTATTTTCCAACAAAAACAAAAGAGAGGTTCAATTCCTAAAAAGAACTTGCGGCTGACACTTTCATTGTCGGACACTGCCGGCATGTGTTTTTGGAATGAAATAATGCTGTTACTCATTGGAATTTGCTGGGGGAAATTCACTCTTCAAATTGCCTTGGTTCCCACTAAACATACCATAAACCAGGAGCCGGAGACAGTTTGCTGCGCTAAAAGGACGTTAGCGGAAAATTTCATGTGCAAGCTGGCGCAATGGCAAATGCTAAAGTGCAAACTGATGCTAAAATGAAACAGCATCCCATTTTGATGACTATGAAGCACATGAAAGCCCAAGCATGACTTGACACTCCAAATAGCAAGCGCAAACTCACCGGCACCCTGACCCTTATGGCTTGCTTTCTAAGGGGTTTATTCATCAAGGGATAGCAGCAGGTAGCGCCTCGTAGCGGCAGGAAGCGTCTGGTGAACGCCGGGCGCTGTACACAATACCACATTTATGAAAGTGAATCTGGTGAGCGACTCTAACAGCGCCATGTAGCGTACGATTCATCATTAAAGGCTCAATGGACGTTCCTTTTCTTCTGTTGAAACAGGGTTTTTTTTTCTCTCAAATAATTGTGTCACCTCTCCTGGCCTAGCAAAAGTAATTTTTTTGTTTTTATACAGAATTGTCATTACAGGTCAAGTGTTAATGTCACAGTGTTCCAACTATGTGTTTTCGCTTTGTTACTGGTGGATATGTGTTCAAAAACAGACTTTAATCAGACAGCGTCTGGCGCTCTATGCTATAGCGGCCATATTTAGAGCACCGGCGCCGGTTATGTGTCCTTTTTTCAGTATGGTGTGGAGCGCTGAGAGTCGGTCGCACTTAGCGGGCGCTACCTTTCGCTCCCTGCAGCACTGTACTAGTGTTAGAGCGCCCAACATACACAGATCACATTCATCAATGCAGGCAAGGTTACTAGAGCGACCGAGATGCTCTGTTACAGTGCCCGATACACGCACACCAGCGTCTACTAGTGGTCGCTCTAAGCGCTGCTATACAGACGCTCATCTGCCCATACCTGGCGTTAGTAATGAATAAGCCTCTAATTCTCCACATCCCAGGGAGCATAATTATGAATGCTGGGTAAGTAGTTTGAGTTTAGTGGATCCTGACTTTGCTATGATCCATGTTGCCACACCTAAATCAGAAGCCCGGCCTAACTGGACCCCATGCGCCTGATTTAGGCATTTAAAATAAAAGAAAAAAAGCATCTCTTCTAAGCCATCCCCCCAGCTGTGACTGAGTGCCTAGTCAGCCAATCACTGCTGCAGCAGCGATTCACCAAACCTCTGCTTTAAGTGGCTGGCCACAAATTTAAACTTGCAACACAAATGGGGAGGCTGATTTATTAATAGCGACATGTAGCGACAGTTGAGAGACTGTAGCGGTATTTTCACAGCGCCCGCTAGTAGTCACTGTGCTTGGCTGTTGTTCGGTTGTTGACAGCGACTCAGTCGGTGTGGCGTAATGTTGAATACAAGGTTACGAGTCGCTATTTGGCAGGTTCCGCGATGTATGGGTGCGCATGATAGCGACTGGTCAGAGCGACCGGCTTCCACCATATTCATCAAAAAATCACGCTCAAAAAATTCAAGCGCTGTGAAATGCATCTTTAAACCCCAGAGTGCTGGCGGCGATGTGTTAAAAGTAGTTTTTTAACCCCCAAACCACCATATTTTTGGAAACCAAAAAAAAAAAAAACATTTTAAATAATTTAGTAATATGAATACATTAATATCAGACCTGTAATATCAATTCTGTACAATTTATTTTTTATAATTTTTTATCTAAAATGGCAGAAGTGGTCACAGAATTTTATAGAATTTTTCACATTTAAAAAAAAAAACATTAATAACAATTAATTATTAATATTTAAAGATTGTTCCATTGAAATGCATTGGAGAGCGCCAGGTAGCGAGAGGTCATACCTGTCGCTGTTCAAGGTCGGACGCTGGCGCTGTGGGCTGAGGCTGGAATAATGATGAATGAGTCGCTATATGGCGCTATCTCAGTCGCTAAGCAGGATCGGCTTGATAAATGTGTGATTGTGGTGGGGAGCCGGCGTTCTCGTGGCGGGGCCCGTCATTACCGGCCGCTCACCAGTCGCTACCTGTCGCTATTCCTTCATAAATAAGGGCCTAAATAAACTAGACTGGTCTCAGATAGTTCTGACTGAAATCTTTATCCTTTCACAGATCTTTAAAGATAAAATAACATTTAATAAAAATATAAATTCCCTGCAAGTGATGTTTTAGTAAAGACTATAATGTGTGGGTGTCGTTTCTGCCGATGCGTATGATTGCATATGCTGGATTTTTGGGGAATAGCCAGAGAGTTCTTGAAAGTCACTGCTCGCAGAGAAATGTGCAATTCGCAAATAATGACTGTAATGGCTGTAAAACCCTCTTCTTATTACAGGTCTGAGAATTCTAGACTGGAGGGTGGAATTAAAGATGCAACAGTTAAGCAGAGAAGTGGTGGCACTTAACTGTTTTAAATGGAAATCCTAGGGGGTTGTTTTATGTAATGGCACCACATGCTCTGAGTACTTATACAGCTTATATAAGCTAGACTCTCTTCTCTTTCTGGAAAGGTGACTGCATACATGGCCACCTACCATGGGCTATCTGAAGCCTAATATTAAGGCTGAAGCAAACAATCTCCTGACTCATAGAACAGAGAGAGTATTGCAACAGGCACCTTACACATGAGACACAAGAGTAGAGATGAGCGAACTTCTCAAAAATTTGTTTCGGGCGATTCGCCGAATTTCTCAAAGAAATTCGGGTTCGTCCGAATCGAACTTTTACGAATTGTTCATCTCTGGTGGGAGGGGGGAGGCCAACTGCGCTGTCAGCGGGGGGCGGAAGCCTCCCCACTCCCACCAAGCCCTGAAATGAAAAAAAAAAATGCCGGCATGGTGGGTGCGAGGAGGCCGGCTGCGCTGTCAGCTGTCATCAGAGGACGCGTCATCAGAGGAAGCCGGCTTCCGCCGCCCGCTGACAGCGCAGCTGGCCTCCCCGCTCCCACCATGCCGGTAAGTGTTTGCTGTATAGTGGGAGCGGGGAGGCCGGCTGCGCTGTCAGCGGGCGGCGGAAGCCGACTTCCTCTGATGACGCGTCCTCTGATGACAGCTGACAGCGCAGCCGGCCTCCTCGCTCCCACCATGTCGGCATTTTTTTTTTTCATTTCAGGGCTTGGTGGGAGCGGGGAGGCCGGCTGCGCTGTCAGCTGTCATCAGAGGACGCGTCATCAGAGGAAGCCGGCTTCCGCCGCCCGCTGATAGCGCAGCCGGTCTCCCCGCTCCCACCATGCCGGCATTTTTTTTTTTTATTTCAGGGAAAATTCGGTCAGCATGAACCACTAAAAATTCGGGTTCGTGCTGAATTGAATTTTCCCTGGAATTCGGAGCGAATTCAGGTTCGTTAGAACCAATTCGCTCATCCCTACACAAGAGACAAGAAACCCCCCTGAAAACAGTGCAGTGCCAAGTGAAACAGTTGCCTTGTGGATTTTTTGTATTGATTTTAAGTTCATTCAGTCCATGCAGTGGTAGGCTAGGGTCAAAAATCAGCCCAAGAATTTACCTGCCCTGGCCAGCCCATGACCAACCTGACAAGTATACCAAAGCAACGGGCCCTAGATTAGCCCTACAGTTCCTCACAATATGCCGCACACCAACAAATTCTTATTCATAAAAATCTATATTTATTAATTATTAAATCAATCTCAAATGTATCTCTACAAACCACATAAAGGACTCAATAAAAAACATATACAGACACTTTAAAAGACAAGTGGAGCTTTATCCCATAACTGCTCTCAAAATGAAATGGTATATATGCTAATCCATATTATGAATGAAAGATAAAAAGATACTATGTACAAAACTGAGGACCTTTCCATAAAATTCATATATATATATGTACATCATACAAAATGTGCAAAGTGTGAATTCAATTAACAAAATACCTCCTAAAAGAATACCAGTGCAAACAATATAAAGTGCCTATGTGCAAAGTGCTCTATACAAATTATTATGTGCAACCATACAAAAAGTGCAAATGCAAGATGATCCGTCAGTTTGTTAATACCATAAACATTAAAGGATAGCAAAATTAAATTACATCACCAGATAATTAGAGCATAGGGACCTCCAACAACGAACCGCCACCGACGCGTTCCGTGGTGCTATGCCACTTCGCCAGGGTGATGACCACCCTGAGACGTCCACTCTGAGCCTCACCTTTAATGTGCCAGTCAACAATGTGCTCCACAGCTAAGGCAGTAGCAATGAACATAGCACTGATCAAAGCAGGGATGGATATGGCCAAAATAATAGAACTGCAGCTTAAAGATGACCAGCACCTATTTTTGACAAAATGGTTGTGTTGGCACGAGGGGCATCCCTATTTCTGATGTACACACATGCATACACCCCGCAAACCCTGGTCTTCTTTCCTGCTGCTCATTCCCCGGGCAAAATCAGGCACTGCAAAGAGCTGACTACGGTCATGTTGTTCAGGTTCAGGCTTCACATATCTGATGATGGCCAAATGCGGTGCCTGATTAAGCTGGGGGAATGAGATCAATTTTTGTGTGCGTTTCCATAAATGAATAAATATATAGGCCCTAATTTAAGAAGGGATAGCGTCAGGTAGCGGCTGGTTAATGAGAGGTGGCGACTGGTGAACGCCGGACATGGCACGCAATTACACATTTATCATGCAGAATCTGTTTAGCGACTGGGATAGCGCCATGTAGCGTCTGATTCATCATTTTCACAGCCTCAGTAAACAGCGCCGGCGTTCAGCCTTGCACAGCGCCAGGTATGATCTCTCGCTACCTGTCACTCTCCCATACATTTCAATGGATGAACCTTTTCTTCTCTTTAAATGGGGTATTTGTTTTGTTTTTTTTTTTCAAAAAAATCACAAATAATTCTGTGACCTCTTCTGGCATTGAAAAAGCAGTTTTTTTCATAATTTTTTCATTTTTTATATATTTCTTCAGAAATGACATTACAGGTCTGCCATTAAAGTGTTCATGTTACAATGTTGTTACAATGTAATTCCATATGTTTTCGCTTTGTTACTAGTTGATAGATGCTTGAAAACACACTTTAAACACACCGCCTCCTGCGCTCTGGGCTTCAAACAAATATTTTTCAGCGCCAGAGATTTGGGAGGCTGTTTTTTTGCTGAATATGGTGTGAGTCGGTCGCTATGAGCAGTCGCTAACATGCGCTCCCATACAGCGCTGTACTGGTCAAATAGCGACTCCTCACAATGTATTCAACATTACTGAACAGTGACTGAGTCGCTATAAACTAGCGACTCACGGCCGAGCACTGCGACTACTAGCGGGCGTTCTGAAAATGCCTGCTACAGACGCTCACCTCGCTACCTGCCGCTAATGATGAATCAGCCTCCACGTGTTCTATGGGACCCATATGATAGGGGGCAGTTTGTAAGTCCTTGTTTCTTTGATGTTTCTTTCTCTGTGTAGAAAAAGAGTGTGCATACCCAAATCTCTTTCTAATGCTGGGGGGAAGGACAGACCATCTGAGCCTGCAGGGGGGGTGTATGAGTAGGGGGACATACTCCCCATGCCTGGGCTAACACCCATTTTGTATAAACAACCCCATCAACATAAATACTCTTAACGGCACTAAAACAATGCTCTCCAACAAAATAGTGAGTTACTTCCAAGGCTTTTGACTAATCTCTACACTAGAATGAGGCCATTCCCAGAAAGAAAAGCTAATGATCTTATGTCACAGTTTAATTTCTCTACTATATTGAATTCGGCCAAAGCAATGATGGATGAGGATCTGGAGGTCAGGGCAGCTATCAGCTACTGAAGACTGCTAAAGCCCCAGGCCCTGATGGCCTGTTGGGCTATACTAGAAAAAATTGGTCTGGAAGATCAATAAAAATATTGGAAATGAAAAATGTTTGTTCCAGTTTTCCCAAAACATCACCTGTATCTCTGCTTAGGCATTTAAAGAAGGAGATGCATATTTTTTCAGGTAAGGGTATATTTTTAGGAATTTAGAAACAAAAGGGCCCTATGTGTGGTATGCAGAAAAAAACATCAAATTATTTTGCACAACCCATAGGGATCTGTTTCCAAACTCAGACAGAAATATTCTTACCTTATTGGAAAAAATGATGTCCCTCGCCTTTAAAAATGCCCCATCACAGGTACAGGTGATATTTTGTGAAAAAAGTAAACAAAATCATTTTATGGCACATTCTGGTATGCTAAAATGAAAAAAAATTAAAACGCTCACTGAGATGCAGGTTGCAATTGACACTGCACCTACTTACTACAAATATTTAGCATGATCCTCATTGAGTGCCATTAACATTGTGAGTTAAGCAGTTGGCTGGTACTCATCAAAATTCAAACATCTGTAAATATGTTGTTTTGTGACTACCATGAATGAGACAGGGGCAGGCTGATTCATCATTAGCGGCAGGTAGCGACAGATGAGCGTCTGTAGCAGGCATTTTCAGAGCGCCCGCTAGTAGTCGCAGTGCTCGGCCGTGGGTCGCTACTTTATAGCGACTCAGTCGCTGTTCAGTAATGTTGAATACGAGGCCGATTCATTAATAGCGGCAGGTAGCGACAGTTGAGCGACTGTAGCAGTATTTTCACAGCGCCCGCTAGTAGTCGCTGTGCTTGGCCATTGTTCGGTTGTTGATAGCGACTCAGTCGGTGTGCAGTAATGTTGAATACGGGGTGACGAGTCTCTATTTGACAGGTTCCGCGATGTATGGGTGCGCATGATAGCGACTGGTCAGAGCGACCGGCTCCCACCATATTCATCAAAAAATCACGCTCAAAAAATTCAAGCGCTGTGAAATGCATGTTTAAACCCCAGAGCGCTGGCGGCGATGTGTTAAAAGTCGTTTTTTTAACCCCCAAACCACCATATTTTTGGAAACCAAAAAAAAAAAAAAATTTTTAAGAATTTGGTAATATGAATACAATAATATCAGACCTGTAATATCAATTCTGCACAATTTTTTTTTTTTTTTTTTACCTTAAAAAATTTATCTAACATGGCAGAAGTGGTCACAGAATTTTTCACATTTAAAAAAAAAAAAAAAACATTAATATCAATTAATTATGAATATTTAAAGATTGTTCCATTGAAATGCATTGGAGAGCGCCAGGTAGCGAGAGGTCATACCTGTCGCTGTTCAAGGTCGGACGCTGGCGCTGTGGGCTGAGGCTGGAATAATGATGAATGAGTCGCTATATGGCGCTATCTCAGTCGCTAAGCAGGATCGGCATGATAAATGTGTGATTGTGGTGGGGAGCCGGCGTTCTCGTGGCGGGGCCCGTCATTACCGGTCGCTACCTGTCGCTATTCCTTTATAAATAAGGGTCTACATTGTGAGGAGTCGCTATTTGACCAGTACAGCGCTGTATGGGAGCGCATGTTAGCGACTGCTCATAGCGACCGACTCACACCATATTCAGCAAAAAAACAGCTTCACAAATCTCTGGCGCTGAAAAATACTTGTTTGAAGCCCAGAGCGCAGGAGGCGGTGTGTTTAAAGTGTGTTTTCCAGCATCTATCAACTAGTAACAAAGCGAAAACATATGGAATTACATTGTAACAACATTGTAACATGAACACTTTAATGCCAGACCTGTAATGTCATTTTTGAGGAAATATTTAAAAAATTAAAAAATTATGAAGAAACTGCTATTTCAATGCCAGAAGAGGTCAAATAATTATTTGTGATTTTTTTAGAAAAAAAAAACCTGTTTAAAGAGAAGGAAAGGATCGTCCATTGAAATGTATGGGAGAGCGCCAGGTAGCGAGAGGTCATACCTGGCGCTGTGCAAGGCTGAATGCTGGCGCTGTTCGCTGAGGCTGTGAAAATGATGACTCAGACGCTACATGGCGCTATTCCAGTCGCTAAACAGATTCTGCTTGATAAATGTGTGATTGCGTGCCATGTCCGGCGTTCACCAGTCGCTATCTGACGCTACCTCTCATTAACCAGGCGCTACCTGACGCTATCCCTTCTTAAATAAGGGCCTAAGTGAACCACATAAGGACATGAGTGATTTGTGACGCAAATACATTATTTGGAGCGACTACTTCATGAGCAAAAATAAAGCAAGCGCTATCAGTGTTCACCAACATGATCAATTTTGTATTCTCTATTGAAAGCCGAATATATATATATATATATATATATATATGAATTTAGTTTTAATTATTCAAACAGTATTAAAGTGCATGTTTGATTTCCATTGTAATTAATTATTGAACATTTAAAATCAATCGTTCCCATTTATTTCAAATTAGTATTGATATAGAAAACCATTTTTTTATTTAGCAGCATCCTCTGCAAGAGTTCCATCAATGTTTACAACATTAATACATGAGACTTCAAATGACTACACGATCACTCAAGATACCCAATACCTAGTTGGTACATTTATTAATAGTCATTCATCCATTTCAACCTAATGAAATGCTCAGTTTTTAATTAAAATGACATCACGTACTCATGTCTTGGGGGAGAAAGTATTGCTAATATATAAATGTACTGGTTAAACCCTTAATTTAAAGATTAAAAAAATGGCATAAAAAAGATAATTTTAACCTGGGTGTTTGTTAGCTTTAAATGAATAAAAAAATATATGGCATGTCCTAAACAATTCAGCTAAATAGAGCCCAGTAAAAAAATGTAACAAATAATAATATATATGGTAGATAATTAAGAATATTAAGAATAAGAAATAATAGTAAAATTCTGGAGGCGGGGAGGCTGATTCATCATGAGCGACAGGTAGCGACAGATGAGCGTCTGTAGCAGGCATTTTCAGAGCGCCCGCTAGTAGTCACTGTGCTCAGCCGTGGGTCGCTACTTTATAGCGACTCAGTCGCTGTTCAGTAATGTTGAATACATTGTGAGGAGTCGCTATTTGACCAGTACAGCGCTGTATGGGAGCGCATGTTAGCGACTGCTCATAGCGACCGACTCACACCATATTCAGGAAAAAAACAGCCTCACAAATCTCTGGCGCTGAAAAATACTTGTTTGAAGCCCAGAGCGCAGGAGGCGGTGTGTTTAAAGTCTGTTTCTCAGCATCTATCCAATAGTAACAAAGCGAAAACATATGGAATTACATTGTAGCAACATTGTAACATGAATACTTTAATGCCAGACCTGTAATGTCATTTCTGAAGAAATATTTAAAAAATGTTAAAAATGTGAAAAAATCAGCTTTTTCAATGCCAGAAGAAGTCACAGAATTATTTGTGATTTTTGGGAAAATTAAAAAAAAAAAAAAGTTTAAAGAGAAGAAAAGGTTCGTCCATTGAAATGTATGGGGGAGCGACAGGTAGCGAGAGGTCATACCTGGCGCTGTGCAAGGCTGAACGCTGGCGCTGTTCGCAGAGGCTTTGAAAATGATGAATCAGGCGCTACATGGCACTATCCCAGTCGCTAAACAGATTCTGCTTGATAAATGTGGAATTGCGTGCCGTGTCCGGCGTTCACCAGTCGCTATCTGTCGCTACCTCTCATTAACCAGGCGCTACCTGACGCTATCCTTTCTTAAATAACCCCCTAAATCGATATATCGGTGGGAGGGGGCTCAAGCGTAGCAGCTGGGTGACGTCAGTCACCTAAAGGTCTGCAGCTATTGATTGCAGAGCGGTGGTTGCAATGCACAATCACAATAGTGGAAGTTCTGACTGTTGGGACTTTCATTTTGCTTTAAATTGGACCAAAACCTGGGAATTTCGCTTTAGTCCTTCCCCCCGGGCACCCTGCTGTGTGAACCCCCCCAACAGCCCCAATTAACCTCCCCCCCAGCCCACCGCGCAGGTGCGGCTGCTTGTCCCAACGAGCAGTTAGAGAAGCTGAATAGAATCCCCAGCCATACACAATACCGGCATGTTGCATCACTTTCCCCTTTCGGCTGTGCTCAGCCCTGTACAGCCATCCAGTTGCGGAAGGTGTGGCGCGTGCAGCTGAGAAGGGAGCTGAGTGATGCCAGCACCGGCCGCACATGTGGCAGGAGCTCGGGGGAAAGGTTAGTATATCAGGAGCCCTGGGGGTTTTCACACAGCGGGGCATCCAAGTTTGGGATGCCCGGGGGCAGGGAATAAGTCTCAGACTCCAGGGGGGGGTTTGGTCCATCTGATACAAAGTTTAAGGAAAAGAAGAGTAATAATAATAATATTATTTATTATATATAAAATTGTCAATAGGATTCTGGTAACATATGAGAAGTAGTCCAGCAGCTATAGGCTATCAGTGCAGGACACCTTGCATGCCGACTTATCTGCATCTCTGAGGAACCATCTCTGTACTATGCATTAACCTGCCAGATTAACGTGGAGGCTGATTTAAGACTAGAGCCACGTATTGCCATTTGTGCATCTATGTAGCGGCGCTTAGAGCTTCCGCAAGTGGACCTAGCTTTGCCGCTGGACAAGTAATGCTGTTCAGCATTGATAAATGTGATGTCTGGAGCGCGCTGTAGAAGCGCTCTCCCTGAATCAATCAATGCAGCTCTTGACCATACCAACGCCGCTATTGTATTCTAAGTATGTCACACACCCCGCTTCAAGAAATTCATAACGTGTGGGTAATACTGACCTGTAGAGGGCGATATGCAGAGATGCCAGGAAAAAAGAGAGCCCCTCCCAGTCCATAAATACCTGGGACCTCCCACTCATTACCCAATCTTCATCTCTGCAGTCGGCGAGCAAGTCAGAAGATGTGGTCTCCTCCTTGCACAGGGGGATTTCAGGTAGCCGGGATGACTCCCGGCCCTTTAGTTATCTATTTCTGCCTGGATCTTTTTTTTTCTGTTACCTCATGCCTCCCAGCCTAGGCTGACGGTCCGGGTGAGGGTAGAAAAGCACCCTTGGTGCTTAAGAGCAAATGCTCTCCCGTGAGACCCTATATAAGAGGGTAGGCGGTCATCCGGGGCGGTGACCCCGGTTTGGGATGCCCCGTCCCTTGGCCTTACACTTTGGGTGGTCCCCCCCTTTGGGTAATGCCCCTCTCTCTAGCGGGATAGCGGAGGGTAGGAGCAGGGCCCCTTATTCGGTGTTAGGTCCAAATTTTGTAATCATTAATTCTTAATAATGTTTTAATGTATTAATTTATTAAATTATCCTCCCAATAGTTATTAACTTATTTATTACTTCATAACAGCGTGTATTTCTCTTTCAAAACGGCGCTGTGGCCGCCATTTTTATGCAGGCTTTCTCCCTGAGGTAAAAGGGGCGGGGTCGGGCGTCAGGGTCAAAGCCACGGCCCGCTCCCCTCCTTCTGTCTCTTCTGAGACCGGCGCAGCGGCCGCACATGGCTGTGGTGCCGGCCTCTTTGCATTGTCATGGCGGAGGGGAGCTTCTCCCCTCACGCTTTCACTCTTGGGGGCGGGGCCGGGCTTTCCAGCGCTGCGGCCCGCCCCTGTGTCACAGGCACCACTGAGGTGCTTTTCTCTGTGCTTGTTTCCTCAGAAGGAGCTGGCCACGCCCCCCTTCTCTCCTCAGAGCTGCTCTTTACCTCACGGAGAGAGGAAGCTGTCTTCAGGACCACAGTGAGTGGCCCGGTGGGCCCCCCTTCTGTTCCATCACCTACAATTATATATTTTTATGTCATATATATATATATTTTATACTACTACTACTACTACTACTATAACCTACAGTGGTGTTAGGGGGTTTCTCCCGGTCCTAGGGTCCCTGGGTTCTAAATTGGCTTATTGCAATACCTCCCACTTGGGACATTAAAGGGGCATCCCGGGTTGCTTATATGCGTAATTCCCTCGGTCATTGCAACCAACTATAAGTTCACCTTATGGAGGCATCCCCGGATACTGGGCTCGGGCTCCCCTCGGGGCAATCCTGGAAGTGTATGGGGTGTGGGGCATGCCTTACTGGCGATGATGTATTTCTGTGTATACCATGCGCACAGCAGACTATTACGCGGCAGTCCGGACTCCAGGCGTCTGGTTCAGCGCCGCCGGTCTCTCCTCCCCCCCCTCCCAGTTTGATCCGTGCCCAGTCTGACGTTGTCATGGGCGGGCAGTTGCAATCGGAGATGTGTGCCCGATTGGCCAATCTTGAAAAATTATTCTCCAGCACGGTCACCAGAAAGGCTCCAGCTAAGAGAAAGCACTTGTCGCCGTCTTCACCGGCGGCCGACTTGGATGATCTTGATAATCTGGACTGGTCTGATTACTCCCAAGTTGAGGAAGGGGAGGTATATGAAGAATCAGATAATTCAGACGATCAGCAGTTTATAGCTGCTGATACCGAGCGGGGCTTGGGGAAGTCTTCGGATACTCCTAATGTTCTGGCTCAGATGTTTGAGGTTTTGGCTATTTCTCCTCCTGAGGCAGTTCCACAGCAAAAGGGGGAATTTTTCGAAGAATCCAGGCCGCGCTTGGAATTTCCTAACCAAAAGCATTTTGATGGGATTATTGCTAAGGAATGGGAGAGGCCTGCCCGGCTCCCAGGTGTCCCTCAGGGTTGGGACAAAAAATATCCCTTTCCCTTGGATACGGTTAAGCATTGGGTGTCCCCGGGATGTGGATGCACAGATTCTGGGTTTATCCAACACTACTGTTTTAAATTCTCCTGATTACTCCACGCTTAAAGATGGTGAGGATAAACGCATTGACCAAATGGCTTGTCATGGTTTTGCCAGTGTTGGGTCAGCCATGAGGCCGGTTTGTGCTTCAGCGCTGCTGCTGGTGGCTACCAGGTCGGTGGTCAGGGACCTGTTGACTTCTTCCGGGTTAGATCCGGATAGTGACGAGTTCCTTGGCCTTAAAAGGTGTGAATTGTTTTTGTCATTTGTACTAGCCGCCTTGGATGACACACTGATGATGTGTGGCAGAACGTCGGCTTTATTGGTGACTATTCGGCGTTCGGTTTGGTTGCGCCAGTGGGCGGCTGATTTTGTGTCTAAAAAGTCGCTGACCGCTCTTCCCTTTGTGGGATTACGGCTCTTTGGTGAGAAGTTGGATTCAGTTGCCAAGGGTGGTAAGTTACCTCAACGTAAAAAACAGCGTCGTCCCTTTCGGGGGGCGGGTTCCTTTGCTCCTTCCTTTCGTGGGGCTAGAGCTGGCAGAGGAATTGTTTTCCCCGCAGCCAGAGGAGATTCCTGGAACAGGGGCAGAGGACGTGCCCGCCCAGGATACAGCTGGGGCACTAAGCCCAAACCCGCTGCCAAGCCAGCTCAGGCAATGAGGGGGCGCCCTAACCCATGTGGGTGGGGGGACGGCTGCAACACTTCTCCCAGGTCTGGGACCGGGAGGTCTCGGACAGATGGATCCGGGAAGTGGTGACTTCCGGCTACAAGCTGGAGTTCGAGCTCCGGACCCCTCCCAGATTCCTCAGGTCTCGGGTTCCTTCGGACCTTCTGGCCGCGCAGGAGCTCCAGGCGGCAGTAAAGAGTCTGTTGGATATGGCAGTTATTTGCCCAGTGCCCCCCTCAGACAGGGGTCGGGGCTTTTATTCCAATCTGTTCACGGTGCCCAAGAAGGACGGCTCGGTTCCACCCATTCTGGATCTAAAGATCCTCAACAGGTTCGTCCGTCCGCGGAAATTTCGCATGGAAACGTTGCGTTCAGCTATCCATTCTCTTTGGCAGGGGGACTTTCTGACGTCCGTAGACATCAAGGACGCCTATCTGCATGTGCTGATTTTTCCAGCACACCAGAGATTTCTCAGATTCGTGGTGGAGGATTGGCATTTTCAGTTTGTGGCACTTCCTTTCGGTCTTACCTCGGCTCCAAGGGTTTTCACCAAGGTGCTGGCCGGGGTGATGGCTCTCCTCAGAGCCCAGGGTATTCGCATTGTCCCTTATCTGGATGACCTTCTCATTATGGCATCTTCCTTCAGCCAAGCGGTATTGGACACCAGAACTGTGGTGTCCACTCTGGAGAGATTCGGGTGGGTGATCAACTACCCCAAGTCCTCCCTTTCTCCGTCCAGGTTAGTGTCTTTTCTGGGAATGTCCCTGGATACTTCCCAGGCCAGGGTGTTTCTTCCTCAGTCCAAGGTTCTCTTGATTCAGGAGTTGGTTCGACTCCTCCTGTCTATCCCTCGTCCGGCCATCAGACTGGGGATGAGGCTGGTGGGATTGATGGTAGCCTCCTTCGAAGCGGTTCCCTTTGCTCAGTTCCACACAAGGACACTCCAGCTCCATCTGTTGGTGGCCTGGGATGGGTCGCCACTGTCGTTGGATCAGTCCTTCCTGATGACCCCCCGAGTTCGGTGCTCCCTTCAGTGGTGGCTGGATCCAATCAATCTGTCGAGGGGCAGATCCTTTCTGGCTCCTTGTTGGGAGACGGTCACCATGGATGCCAGTCTATCAGGATGGGGGGGTTCTGGAAGGATCGTCAGTTTCAGGGACTGTGGGGGCCTCAAGAGGCTCACGAGTCCATCAATGTTCTGGAATTGAGGGCCATCAGGATGGTTCTGTTTCGCTTGACTCATCAGTTGCAAGGATTGCCGGTTTAAGTCCGGTCGGACAATCGGACGGTGGTCGACTACATCAATCACCAGGGAGGGACTCGCAGCAGGAGTGCCCTCAAGGAAGTGTCTTTGATTCTGGCCTGGGTGGAGACCCACGTCCCGTGCATTTCAGCAGTTTACATTCCGGGAGCGGAGAACACAGAGGCGGACTCTCTGAACAGGTTCTCAGCTCGCCGGGGGGAATGGTCTCTCAGCCTCAAAGTGTTTCGCTTGATTTGTCTCAGGTGGGGGTCCCCGGTGGTGGACCTCTTTGCCTCTCGTCACAATCACAAACTTCCGACATTTGTGTCTCTCTCACGGGATCCACTGGCTCTGGCAGTGGATGCCATGTCTCTGAACTGGAGGGATCTGGGGTTTCTGTATCTGTTCCCTCCGTTTCCCTTGGTGGCCAGAGTCGTGCGCAAGCTGGCCCTGGAGGGTGCGTCAGCAATTCTGGTGGCTCCAAGGTGGCCAAGACAGGTTTGGTTCGCAGATGTGGTAAGGTTAGCATAGGATCAGTTCATTCTGCCCCTGCTGCCGGATCTGCTCACCCAGGGTCAACTACGTTATCCCAATTTACCAACGCTGGCTTTGACGGCGTGGCTGCTGACACCTCCATCTTGAAGGAGGAAGGTCTTTCCGATGCTGTGATTCGAACTCTCATTAGTGCTAGGAAGCGGTCTTCCTCTAATATCTACTATAGGACTTGGAGGTCTTATATTGATTGGCGTGAGATCAGGGCGTTGCCTTGTAGGGAATTTTCCATCTCCAGAATCCTGGAGTTTCTTCAACATGGTCTGGACCTGGGGCTCCAGCTTAGTACTCTGAAGGGGCAGGTTTCTGCCCTGGCGGTGTTCTTTCAAAGGTCATTTGCCCTACATCCTTTGGTTAAGACTTTTTTCCAGGGAGTCACGCACGTGCGGCCTCCTAGAAAACCTTTGCTCCCTGTTTGGGATTTGAATTTGGTTCTTTCTGCTCTTCAGGATTCTCCTTTTGAGCCCTTGAATGATATTGCCTTGTCTTCACTTACGCAGAAGGTGGCCTTTTTGGTAGCCATCACTTCGGTTAGGCGTGTCTCTGAGTTGGCGGCTTTGTCCATTCAAGCCCCGTACTTTGAGGGGCATCAGGACAAGGTGGTTTTTCGTTTCAAGTCCGATTTCCTTCCTAAGGTTGTTTCTGCCTTTCACCTAAACCAAGACATTGTTCTGCCCTCTCTGTGTCCTAATCCCAGCAATGACAAGGAGAGGGCCCTGCATTCTTTGGATGTGGTTCGCGTTGTGAAGTATTATTTGGAGGTAACGTCTTCCTTTCGTAAGACGGATGCCTTTTTTGTGGTGCCCTCCGGGCCCCGAAAAGGCTTGGTGCCTGCCAAGTCTTACATTAGTAAATGGATCCGTCAGACCATAGTTGGGGCCTATTCTGCCAAAGGGAAGGTACCCCCTTTTCGTGTTACTGCTCATTCTACTCGTGTGGTTGGGGCGTCCTGGGCTTTTCAGCACCAGGCCTCTGTTGAGCAAGTTTGTAAGGCTGCTACTTGGTCTTCTGTTCACACTTTTTCCAAGTTTTACAAGGTTGATGTTCAGGCCTCAGCGGATGCTGTGTTTGGCCGCAAAGTTCTGCAAGCTGCAGTGGTTTAAGTTGTGCCTTGTTGCCTTGTTTTGGATCCCCGCCCTTTATGGACACTGCTGTTGGATGTTCCACACGTTATGAATTTCTTGAAGCGGGGTGTGTGACATACTTAGAATAATACCATTTTGTGAATACTCACCTGTAAAATGGGTATTGTAAGTATGTCACACACCCCGCTTCACCCTGCCCTTTTGTATTCTGGATCCTTTATATGGTGAACTTTGCGTTGTTATGCTTTGTGTTGGGCTCTTCCTGGTACCTTACCTTACTGCTGTTCTTATACTGGGTAATGAGTGGGAGGTCCCAGGTATTTATGGACTGGGAGGGGCTCTCTTTTTTCCTGGCATCTCTGCATATCGCCCTCTACAGGTCAGTATTACCCACACGTTATGAATTTCTTGAAGCGGGGTGTGTGACATACTTACAATACCCATTTTACAGGTGAGTATTCACAAAATGGTATTTTTCTAACCAATCTGAAGCAGCGTTCTTTTTCACCCACATTACACAAACAGCATAATTACACATCATTTTTCATTTTGTCGTTTTTATTTACAATAATATCTGTGTTTTAAACAAAATAAATGTCAAAAAGTAAAACAAAGATGTAATTTCCACATCAATCCACTCAGCTATTTCATTGACACTGTGATTATGGTGTCTGTCAGGGAGACAAAATGTGATATGTTAATATTTGAACTTATTTATATTTTCATAATTTTTCCCTGTGTCTGGTCTAATTAGAATTTGTTATACGTTCAAAAAGTTTGCTTCAGCTGTGGTTGACCTTAAATCTAGTTTCTAGCTATTCTAATTGGCATGGTTTCCTTCGGCTTTAAAGGTCTGCTTGAATGGTATCCACATATCCCCCTGTTCTTTGTTAGCATTATATATTCCCCAACTTAGTTCACTTACCTGGAAGAATAAATGTATCATTTCTGCCCACCGGGCAAAGCCAGTCTGTGTGTCTGGGACTTCTGGCACCAGTGTTTTTTCCTCTGGTTCTTCCGCTCTATGGCAGATGCAAATATTATGTAGGACACAGCAGGCTAAGATGATTATGGCGACCTTCCGTGGGTTGTAGAACATCTCCCCTCCTGGGCGGCCAAGCATAGGAAATGTGCTTTCAGCAGGCCGATGGTTCATTTAACAATACATCTGGTTTTGCGGTAAGTTGCATTGTAGTGCACTTCAGATGCGGTCTGCTAAAATAAAAAATATTCATTAATGGTGATCAGCACAACAAACCACACCCCACTTGCTGGCTGCCTTGGAGGCCGATTCATTAACAGCGGCAGGTAGCGACAGTTAAGTGACTGTAGCGGCATTTTCAGAGCGCCCGCTAGTAGTCGCTGTGCTTGGCCGTTGTTCGGTAGTTGATAGCGACTCAGTCGGTTTGCCGTAATGTTGAATATTGGGTGAGGAGTCGCTATTTGACAGGTTCCATGCTGTATGGGAGCGCATGATAGCGACTGGTCAGAGTGACCGGCTTCCACCATATTCATTAACAAATCACGCTCAACAAAATTCTCGCGCTGTAAAATGCATGTTTAAACCCCAGAGCGCTGGCGGCGATGGGTTAAAAGTAGTTTTTTAACCCCCAAACAACCATATTTTTGGAAACCAAAAAAAAAACCAAAACCAAAAAAAAACAAGTTTTTAAAATAATTTTGTAATATGAATACATTAATATCAGACCTGTAATATCAATTCTGTACATTTTTTTTTTACCTTAAAAAAATTATTTAAAATGGCAGAAGTGGTCACAGAATTTTTCACATTTAAAAAAAAAATTAATAACAATTAATTATGAATATTTAAAGATTGTTCCATTGAAATGCATTGGAGAGCGCCAGGTAGCGAGAGGTCATACCTGTCGCTGTTCAAGGTCGGACGCTGGCGCTGTGGGCTGAGGCTGGAATAATGATGAATGAGTGGCTACCTGGCGCTATCTCAGTCGCTAAGCAGGATTGCCTTGATAAATGTGTGATTGTGGTGGGGAGCCGGCGTTCTCGTGGCGGGGCCCGTCATTACCGGCCGCTCACCAGTCGCTACCTGTTGCTATCCCTTGTTAAATAAGGGCCTAAGTCTCTGCACCTACTCCTCCCACCTAGTGCTGTTGTTCAACTTTATTTTTCTTGTACTTACCTAGTAGCCATCCTGCCGGCATTTCATTGTTCTCAAATTTCCAGCACAGGGCAGAGTTGTGGCAGGATCCCGAAAAAGCCCTCACATCATCTCACCGCACGCAGTTTCATATCCTGATCACATACCGCCATCACATTCCTGTTGCAATAGGGAAGCCCATGTTCTCGAGGTGGGTGGAATGGAATATGTGTGCCTCAAGGCACCAAAGCACATTTTGGATTCCTGCCATGTGGTAGAAGGCCCGCTTTATGTGTTGCACCTCCTCCTCAGGAAAGCAGATATATATGAGGATAAGGTCACATATGTTCAGGACAACCTCATAGAAGATGCGGCTCATGATCGCCTGGCTGATACCGCTGAGTATTGGCCTAAAAATGTGTCCCGCACCAAGATATTCAGAGAGGCACATAGGTGTACTATGCCAGGTATAGACTGGCTGCGGTCAGTGGTGGGGTCAATTCTGTGTTGGATTTGCTGCCTCTGCTCCTCCTGTTAGGCCCAGCAGAGCACAACTCTAGCCTTCTCTCTCTCACTCCCAGACCCCTCAGGGTCTATGGTGGAGTCCCTCATCTTCTCCACATCAGGACTTCCAGCGGTAGCCAGACCCTGCTGATTCCTCTTCAGAGGAGCTGAGGACGCACACCGCCCCCACATTATCGGCACACTCCACTGGGGATTCCACTTCCTCCTCTGGGTCCTTGACTTAAGCACATCGAGAGGGCCCCTCCCCTGCTGATTCATCAGAGTCCAGCACTCTTGTGTGGGGGAGAGTGCCCTTACCATGCGTTCCCAGGGGAGGCCGCTTATCTGTGGAAACATAAAAGAAAAGCATGAAATACATATAAAACGACATCAGGTTAAAGTGGACCAACACCCACCCGTGATCGGCCCGGGAATCTATAAGATTCCCGGGCCGATCACCTCCCTCCCCGCGGGACATCCGAGATCGGGATGTCCCGCGGGGTGAAACCCCCCAAACCCCCCAAACTCCTTACCTTAGTTTCGGCGGAGGCCGGCCGCCGCCGCCTCCCTCGCGCCCCTCTAGTCGTGCGCGCGCCCACGCCGGCCGTCTGTGAATGGCCGGCGCGGGCACGCGCGCGTCAACAGGGACGCGCGGGAGGCGGCGGCGGAGGAGCCGCTTGTCCGCGGCTTGTCCGTCGCCGCTGACAGAGGTGAGTTCGGGGGGTTCGGGGGGGTTTCACACAGCGGGGCACCCCGATCGGGGGTGCCCCACCGAAGTGGACCAAGACCCAGGATAGTCAAAATCCTGGGTGTTGGTCCACTTTAAAGTTGGCAGATCAAAGAGTTTTGGGTGTGTACTTACCAGTTTATAGACCTCTTCTGGCCTTCACCACCTCCACTATATGGGTCTTGCGCCCCTTGGCATAGGCATAGTTGCATGACACAGAAATCCTAGATGCACACAAATAAAACAAAAAAAACATTAAAACACATAAATGATTTAAAGAAATACATATAAATATATTTGAACATAAACACACAACTACAAAATCACATTTGATTTGCTGATTAAAATAATTTAAACATTAAAAATGTAGGTACAAAAACAAAACTAATAAATTAAAAAACACATTACAATATTGTTAATTATTGCAAAAAAAGACTACTCAGCACACTAAATGTACATACGTTTACAAACAAATATACATATACTAAGAAGGAAGCCCATGCACCATACAGGAAAAGATATGTTAGATAAAAAAAAACTCTTACCTTCAAAATCTGGCCACTGACTCGAGGGTCAACACACTGCCTCTTGATTTTTGAGGGGGCTAACCCTTCCTAAATGAGCTGGAGGATGTGCTTGGGAATTGGCACACTCCATGTCTGGGGGGAAGTCATATTGAACTCACAAAGGAAAACTGGAAGTGCATAAAGCAAAACCGAAAGCAGATCCCTTCACTGCGCCGCTAATAGAGAATGCCATGTAGCGCCCTGAGGGAAAGGTGCCCAAGGTGATGCCACATATAGCAACAGCACAACATTGCAGTGAATGACAGGTAGTGCCAGTGAAGACCGTCCAACACTCAGAAAAGAAGCCCACAAACCCAGCATTGGTGCTATAAAACTGGGCACTCTAGCGACGAGCGGCAGACGCTGTATGAAAAAAGTATGTTTCTCAATATATATACACCAGCACCAGAGTGAAAACACATGGAACGACTTTGTTAAGACACTCAGTTCCAGGAACAACAATACAAGTCTTTGGCTGCTGGCCAGGAGAGCCAACAATACAAGGAGAGCAAAAATATTGAAAACCAGTTAATCCTAATGCTATTTATACACAACCAAATTAGACACCATTGAATTGTATGGGAGAACGCTACTGAGCGAAAGGTGCTACATGGCGCTGCTAAACACACAGCACCGACACTTTACACTGAGCCACCGCTAGTGTTACATGTGGCGCTACATGACGCTATTGGAGGCCCTCAACAGATTGACTTTCATATATATGGTTTTCACATACTGCGCCCAGCGTTCACCTAATGTCACATGGTACTACGTGGCATTAGTGTTTTTTAAATAAGGCCCTTAATCTATTACAAAAATAATGTGTTTATAAAGCAGCAACATGTTTACGGTCACTATGATCTCTGGCCTGCTGAGATTGCAATTTAGTACTTTTAATATCTGAGTAGGGTTTGGTTCATGAAGGTAGCATGTGTTACCAAAGAAAAGAAAAATTAAACGTGTGTGTATACCATTTCCTTTCAGCCTACCTCACAATCAGAATCTTTAATGTTTGCTAATTACATATGTTAGCTGCATACAAGGAATTATTTTTGCCAAGTAGGCTAAGTACATTTGGGTGAAGGAGGGGGGAATTCCAGAATGGAGAACCAGGATTTGAAACAGGAGGATACCTTGCAGGCCCAAGTACACATTTTTCAGAAAATGGGTGTTGTTCCGGGAGCAGAGAGCGATTGCAGGTGCCCCACTGCGCATTAAAGACTGCTAATGGGATAAGTCTTAATTTTCTCCTCATTCCCCCAGAGAAATCCAGCACTCCAGTTTGCAGATGCAATCACGTGGGTGCTGGCACTCGGCAGAAAAGATTTGTGGCAAATAGTTTACTTGCCTCACAAATCACTCATGCTTTTATGCAGTGCAGGTTCGATCTCATGGTATTCACTTTAATTGTTTCTTTTTTTTGGGGGGGGGGGAGGGGTCTCTAGCTCAATAAAAAAACATAATGTTTGCAGATTTTGAAATTTAGTTTTTTTTTTACTTTGTTTTTATGAGGTGGAGAGGACACCAAACTTTGATGAGTATTAGCCAACTGCTTTGGCGAGTTCTCCTTTTGGCTGCCAGATCACGACCCCAAATGATGGCACCCATGTGACTGCGCTGGAGCACTGAATTCCTCGGGGGGAAAAAAGTGAGTTTTCCCCCATTAGCATCTATTAATGTACAGGGGGGCATCCATTATTGTAATACCTCCCTGCGCACAGAACAACACCCATTTTATAAAAATGGGATGTTGTTCCAGTTTAAAAAAAAAGAGGTAAGGGGGTTCCAGAAATCAGCGGAACCCCACAGACCAGAACAAGTAAAAGGAGCTGTGTTGCGAAATTGTGTAATATTAGAAATCTATATAAACATAACAGCTAATGAGAGGAGAGGTCACTTATACACCTGAACTGAATAAAACTCCCGCCAAGCTTGTGGTTTTCTATTCCTGATAGGGAAAAACAGGGGTGACAGGTTTCTGAGTGTATTAGGGGTAACAGAAACTTTCACACCTGATTCCTCTTCCATTCATTAAAAGAAAGAAACAAACCTGGCTGGATATTTCTTGATGCCGAGTGTATATTTGACCCCTCCTCCCACCATCCAACATATTTACAGTATATTCAGCATCGGGTGAGATTACATTTTCTTATACTTTTTTTTTACCACTCAGAAACCATCTGGTCGAGACTTAGCATTCAAATACAGGCTTTACAAACAAGAATTTTTTCTGCCACCCCATCCTTCCCTCCTTTTTTCCCCTCATTCTCATGTTCCTTCTATCTGCCTAAAGGGATATCATGCGCGTGCCAGTGCCCTTTCATAGCCTCAAAGCTCAGGAGCCAGTTCTCTTCCAGAGTCTTTAGCCATTAAAACTGGATGCGCAAGCCATCATTGTGGTACTCTCTGCTTGTGTTTATATTTTCTTTCCCCTTCCTTCCTTCCCTTGTTTGCCACCCTCCCTGGTTTCTCATTAATTTTTTCATTCATTTTCTTATACCTTCTGACACAGATTGTTCGTATATGTAACTTGAAAGTCAGGCGAATCAGCAGCGTGTTTAGGGCCAGGAGCTGGCCGTTCAGCCTTTGAGTCCTAGGTTACCAGTCTGGTACCTCTTGCGTCAGGGAGGGGGCAAGCTTTTTAAAAAAAAAAAAAAAATAAAGGGCTTTTACTGCCCTAGCACTGCTGAGTGGTTGCTCCTCTCCAGTGGGGTTTATGCTCTATTCAGATTTACCATGCTCTATCCTGGGCTGTGGCCCATGCATGTGTTGTGGAAGCAGGTATCCAGAGCCAAAAGTCAGGTTGTAGCGTAACTTCAGGAAGATCTGCAGGCATCTTCCTAGTGCCAGCCATAGGCCTCTTTTTAAGGCTGCCTAGCACCAAGAAGTGGCTGCTGCACATGCTTAGTAGCGTGCGCAGGGTCCAGCCCCCCCCCCCCCCCCGCCGGTACATGTACAATTCAACATGCCAGTCTTGCAAGACTGTACATGCCCTTGGCTTCGCACATGCCGAGCAGGGAAACCCAAGGTGTGCATGCACACACCCGGGTGGGGTGAGAATGTCCACCATATCACTGATCTTCAGGGATTTGATGTTAGTTGTGCCGATAATTATTTTTACACATTCTGCTTAACCACTCACTGCCAGTCACTCTAATATAAAAACAAATCAGGATGCCCCGGGGGTAAGGAACAAAACTGGGGATAGTCAAAATCATGGGTTTTGTTCCTCATTATGTAAAGGCCACAATGTAAGGGATTTTGATTGCAATGAAGGAGCCGATAGTGATAGAACTGAAGGAGAAGAACTAGCCTTCGAAGTGAAAGACCTGTGGCAGTTTTGGTGGGTCCCAGACTGAAACCAATATCTTGGGACCCATAAATAGGAGTAAGTCTAGCTGTGACCACCTTTAGGCTAAGGAAGGTGTGTAACATCTGCCATAAATTGGGATCACACTAAGTTTTCCCACGTCTCATACCCCAACACACTGTCACTTGCCTAGTGGTAGGTACAGGTCTGGCTCCAGGTTTCTGTGGGCCCTCAGACGACAGGAGTCTCAGTGGGCCCCTTTTTGGTGCGGTATGAGTCATCATACGTGGTGGTTAAGTTGCTTGCATGATGGATATTGCCAAAGATTTCACCACAATCCACCACACCCCCTACTGATTTAACCTCATTGCTGGCTGGCACAGCCCGTATGTCCCATTGTTCTTGTTGCAGTTCCTCTTTAAGGGTAATTTTCCTATAAACATGCAAAAACACGTCCCCTAAAAAGCTCAGGATTTCAGTCTCCCATCTCCCCTCTAGCATAACTGACTGACAAGAAAAAAATAAAAAAAAAACAAAGGAATGAATAAAATGTATGAAATATAAAGAAATAGCGGAGAATAGAAAGTCAGAAAGAAGGAAAATTAGGAAAAAAGAAATAGAAGGAAAGAATGAAACAAAGAGGGAAAGAAGGAAAAGATTAGACTTATAGAAGAACTGATAACAAGAAAGACAACAATAGAAGGCAAAAAAACAAATAACAGAAGGACTGCAAGAAGCAAGATATGTCCCTGGCTGACGGAACTTGATCCTGATTACTGCATGGCACTGTGTAGGAATGATTGAACTGGTTCACTGGAAAAGGAGTTCGCTCCAAATATCATGGAAAATTCTATTTGGCGCAAATCTAAATTTTTGGGGGGTTCGTGCCAGCTGAACTTTACCATGAAATTCTAACTCATCTGCTCTCTTGCTTCCCCCATCTGTCCCGTGCTGCTCTGTTGCTGTCCCCACGTCAGTCTTCTCAGAATCTTGGGGCCCGGCTGTAGTTCCCACATCTCTGCTCCCCACCACAGGGAGGGGCTTCGATACCAGGAGTGAGCTGACGTCAGCCCACTCATGGGTATAAATAGCCCCTCCCTGATGTCAGAAGTTGTAGAAATCGGTGGAAGGCCTGCGCTTCTGCCGATCTCTTCAGCTGTCCGTGACACAGCAACTTGGATTTCTTCAGCAGCAACTGATTAGAGGTAGATATGGGTGGAAACAAATAAATAATAAATGATGTTTTACTATTGTCAGTGTGTAGTTTCACATTTAATTCTCTCTCTGGCTTCTGACATATCTGCTGGCCATTGCAGCAAAGTGAGTTGATGTCAGATCGCACCTGGTATAAAAAGTCCCTTACTGCAGTGGGCAGCAGAGATGCCAGCCGGGATCCCAGCCGCTGGATTCTGTGGAGAGCAGAAGGGCCCTGGCACCTGCCCAAAAAAGCTCAGTGCTGATATCTGCCCTGGGTAGGTGGGTTATAGTTGTCTTTTAACTGAACACAGAACTGAACTGACACAGATCATTCATAAGGCATGAGAAGCAGCATGGATCTACTTCATTGTAGCATGTAGTCATCTCAAATTTAGATTCCATGGCCTCGATTCACAAAGAGTTGAAAAAAACTCTCATGGTAGTAAAAAATTCAATTAATGAGAAAAAAGGCTGAGAATTTCACTGTTATTGAATCACCAGATAAGAAGACCATGAAAGTTAATGGCACTTTTTTCTACAGGTAAAAAGGGGTAAAAAGTTCAATACTTTTTTCAAGAGTAAAAAAGTGCCATTGACTTTCATTGTCTTCCTATCTGGCAATTCACCAACAGTGACATTCTCAGGCTTTTTTCTCATGAATTGAATTTTTTACTACCATGAGAGTTTTTTTCAACTCTTAGTGAATCAGGCCTCATGTCTCTTTAACATAAAAAACATAAGGAATGGAAATACGAGTATTTTGTGAATTCATTACATTCCTCTGCTGTAATTTATTGTAAAAAAATGTCTCTCCGCCATCAACTGTCTTCAGCAAAGTGAACAAAACTTAAGCCATCCGGACTCTTCTACAACTGAGAAGGGTTTAAGACATCAAAGCAGCCTCCTGTTATTTAAAGACACCCTTGTACCTCTCACTGCGCATTGGCTGGTGCTGCGATTATAGTTTAAAACATTTTACTAACAGCACATCTGTTGACTCCCAACTGTTTCATACATGAATTTCTATGAACTCTAGAACACTTCTCTTCATACCAGCATTCACACTGAGCTTTCGGTTGCCTTTGATGTTGCATGCAGCAGGCCTTATTGCTTGTCTGTCACTCTGAACAATAGCTAACAATCTGTGAATACTTTTTTCAAATTCAAAAGGAACATTTGTGCCAACAATTGGTTATATTTCAGGCAGCCCTGTTCCATTGTTGAGGCCCATGCTTTCAGGCTTCAGCTTCAGCCGAGTCAAGTAATATTTTTTAGGTTTTTAATAATTTTATGATCCAGATGAATTCAGAAGTAGCTCAGGGAAAGGTACAGGTGCAGATGTAGAAGAGGTTGGATTATGGGTTTCACAAGTATACCATTTGTGCTTGATCTTTTCTCTGATGCTGCCAGCAGGTGAGAGAAGTAGGGGGGCATGAAGAACTGCAAGGTAGCTGCTCTATGTTCCTCTAATAGGAGGCACAGAGGAAGATCCATAATGTAGGTCCCCCAGCTCCCACCTCTGATATTGTCAATCCAAGATGCTGCATGCCTGTTCTTCTATAATAGGATGCACTAGGAAACCAGTTCATCTAGATGCTGCCATTGCGGGTAGAAGAGCATGCACGGTTGAGGCAGTTGGAGCACATACAGAAAAAAGGACCAACAACCTTTAAACAAAATGCATTGGCACGCCCCTCTATACCCGTGCAAAAGAGAGCAATAAAAATATGTGTTCTTATTTTTCCTATAAGCATCACCTGCACATGTAATGAGGCCTTTTTACAGGTGAGGTGCATGATTTTTTTATACCCCAAAGATTTTTAATGTGTTTTTCTGCATAGCCAATAGGGTGCTGTTGTTCCTAACTTTTAAACAATGCTTACCTCATTGGGCGCCTCACATGTAAAAATGTGTGTTTAAATGTAAAAGCTCACTGAGATGCAGGTGACAATTCACAGCCAAATGTGCACTCAGAGTTGAAATTGCTTCACAAAATTATTAGCATGACCCCCAGCGATGCTGAAATCAGGGCTCTTTAAAGCACAGCTCCAGCAATCTGGATCCCTCCTAATCCTGTCACGATGTGTCCCCACACCCCTTTGCTAGGAAACGGGTGTGGGACCACGTTAAGATTAATTTCATCACTTTCAGGACTCTTTTCTTTATACTGAAGATAGTTCTTAATTACATTGACTCTGTCTTATAAGGTTGTTGTCTGGTTGTAGAAAAAAGACAGACAGGAACCTCCCTGAAGGTAATTTAATCTTTGCCTGACACCACTCCCAAAATCTTAACATTTATGGTTCAATTTAAAATCCAATTTAAATCCTCACCCAGGCAAATAAAAGATGAACACATACCTCTATGTGGCGGTGATGCATTTCGGACCATGTCCAGGTCCTTAATAGTACCCCACTTAAAGTATTGAAGAATACATAAGTATCTGCTGTTATTTCTAAACACACCAGTAATGCCGACCAAATCCTCTGAAATGCAGGCCCAAATATTCAAGGAACCTCCACAATGCTTCACTGTTGCATGCAGACTCTCATTATAGGACTAATCTCCAGCCCTTCGAGGAACAAACTTTTCACTCATCAGTCCAAAGCACCTGCTGCCACCCAGGTATTGTTTTTTGGCCACAATCCTTCTATGAACACCACTTCTGGCTGGACTTCTCTATACAGTGGATGGGTTTACCTGGGTCCCAGGTCTGTGCTGATGGAACTAATGGACATCTTCTTATACTGAAGGGAAGTAAACATGTGTCTTTTGCACTGTTCCCTTCGCCACCACTACGTCTATAGTTTTCAACTATATATATTCTATATATATTCTTCAAAATAGCTTAAACAGCACACCTTGAAATTCCAATCTGCTTCGAAACCTTTGTCTTGGAGGGACCTTGCTGTTTAACCACTTTTTGTTATGTTGTTGTGCTCTGTCTTGCATAATATCACTCTTTTTTAGAAGAGTTTGGCTGTTCTTCACCCAGTTTTAACACATAAAAATGACTGAAGGTCCACTGACAACTATAGCAGAGGGCAATATAATTTGGAATGCCCAGCTATGCCGCCACTGACAGAGACAAGTGGTTCCAAATCATATTAATTCTTTTTGTTGCCACATAAAAATTCAGAGATATTTAGATTAAATCTATGAACAAAAAGCCAGGTAAAGGAAGCCCGGCCAAACCTCCTTCAAGATCTTCTCTGATCCAGAACACCTAAAAGACACCCCTCACTAAATCTGTCCCCTTTATTTTTCCAAATGTGCAGGACTGCTGGTCCAGTTAAAAAGAAACAGTTTGAAGTAGGTTTTACACATCTGATATCAATCAGTTGCTGGGAAAGCTAACTTTTCATTTTTTAACTGCCCATTTTTGTAAACCAATCTGACATGCCATGATTTTCTTAAGACAAAGGGCATAGCAGGAAAATGGCAAGTCCATTCAGATTGTACTGATATTCTATACAAAGGCTTCTATAAATCAAATTACAATCAGCAAGAATTCAGTTAAACTCCAGATTAATTGGTTTCATTATTCTAATGACTACAGTTATCTTTTCTAAGAGTGCGAGATTTATGTGACTTGTATATAAAATGTACAAGCTGCAGAAAGACAGAATAGAAAGGATGTTTTAGCGTTTTTAAAGAGGATTTAAAGGAACTGAACTTTGGAGCCCTCGGGCTAATTCTATTGAAAATGATTTTTATTGATTGTGCCTTTAAGTTTTGGAATGGCTTCGAATCTGACGCTTTGGAGATTCATTAGGCACAAGTCCTGTTGGCTCAAAGCCATTGTTTCTCCACTTCCAAATGCCCTGTTACTACTTTATTTCCACCAGCTACCACTCCTTTACTCATTTTATTTATTTTTATCAATTACCAAAATGCAAAGTGATGAGCTTATAGAAAACCACCTCCCTTGTTTTCTTTTTTTTCAAAAACTGGATTACAGACACACACGCTAAACTAATCTAACCTACTTCTTCACACTATCAGTGCTCCCTGCAGCAAGGAGGTACTTCCCCATCATAAAGAGCTCCACGCACGATTTTGTCTTACAAAGGACCTTAAACACGGAAGATTATTAGTGACAAACCCCGTGGGACACCAGCCGTCTTGGTGAGTTCACAACCCCCAATCTCCGCTTGGGGGTTAGTAATAGTAATGAAAGGGTTGAACTGTTTCATTTACTCCAAAAACTATGAGTAACTATCAAACTGTGGCCTGCTGAGGACACCAGCTTAACAATTTTGTAAAACTTGGGAAAGAAGACTGATGGCTCATTTCCACAAAACAATTAGCCTGTGTATAATCATTAAAGCAAAGGCACTTAAGGGGTAATTGATCAGTTAAAATGCCTGCTGCAATCAAGCGATCAACGAGAATTTGCTTGTTGGTCGTGTGTTATATTGTTCTGGCCTACAGAAATCGGCTATGAATAGAACTATACAAATACCTTGAATTGGAGCTTAATCATGGTCACTTTATCGAATATTTGCCAAAAAGTCTTCCAGGTGCAAGTTGTATGATCATTCACGACTCACATTGCTTTAGCGATTTTTCATTCACAAGTTGAACTATGAAAATGTACCATAAGTGGCTGCCCTGAAGACTTAGTGCACAATGGTCTTGTGCCAAATGCCCCCAAAGACCCCACAAATTTTGTAGTATGTGCACTCAACTAAAATAACGGTGTCTTGCGCTTTGCTGAATAAGCACCTGGACTGGCAGTCAGATCTACTTGGCAATAGCGGGCCTTTTTTTTTAAATATTTCTTTAATTAAAATGTATTTTTTTATCCCCTGAAACCTCCAATCCATCACCAATTCCTGTGTCCCGCAACGTCTGCCGCTGCTGATGACAGCTGCAGAAATTGTCAGAAGTACCTGGTTTCCTCCGATCTCTCCGCTAATGTCAGCTTATGCACTGGTTTAAATACCCACACCCTGCGGCAGGGGGGCGAGGTGCGGGAGCAAAGCCGGGGCTATGGATGCTGCAGAGAGTGACCAGAAAGTGGTGAGGGACAGACAAACACAGCGAGAAAGCTTGTGAGTTTTCATTTATTTATTTAGGGATTTCCGGGGAAAATTCGGTCTGCACGAGTCACAAGAAATTCGGATTTGTGCCGAATCAATTTTTCCTTGAAATTCGGACCGAACTCTGGTTCTAGGAATTCGGTTTGCTCATCTTTAGTTATTATGTTTGAAATTTCCTAGTAAACAATCAAGAAACATTTAGTCAGGTTCTCTGAGTAAAATTCAATGCAATGCAACAGACTGTCAAGTAGAACAGGTAACTAAGCACCAATTGATGTTACTATCAGAGACAGTAGAAACTATTAATAATAAATAATACAAGGGAAAATGGCCTGTTTCCTTTTGACAGACAATTTGAGAATTTATCCAAGTAATGTCAGCGGGGTCTGTATTTAATCTCAATGACATTCAAGGGTACATTTCTCCATGCTGCAATCCAGCTTGGAGTGGATAAGGTTAATTCGTATTCCTCCCCATTCCCACTGTGAGAGCTATTTATCTCTAGTCAAGTTGCTGAAAAATGACCCTCTGTCCATCCAAGGAGGTGAGGTCAAGGGCAGCTGAGGGCAGTAGCAGGTCCCAAGAGTGGCGGGTGATGAATACGGCTCTATCGCAGGATGAAGGATGGGTAGAAATTGAGTTGTACCGATTAGAGGGCACGCAACATAATAAATACAGCCAAAAAGGCCAGTGGGTTTAATAGTACTCTACTGATTTCACATCCACCTTCTTAAAGTCTTAATATTTTTCACTAGTCTAAGATTTGCTGGTCATTACTATTTATAATCTATTCATAATATGTTTTAGGTTTTATATTGCCTAAATCACTTTTATAGATGTATACCAGAAAAAGCTACCAGCCTGGTTTACATAGTCTGCCAGCATCAAGATGTAAAGCCAATAGATGGCCAGTCAGCCTGTACTGATGTCTAGTTTAGTTTGAGGTTTAATGTGTACAAAACCCACCGCCCGACGGCCCTGGGCTGCTTGATTCCCTCCCCCCGAGGCATCCAGAATCAGGATGCTGTGCTGTGTGAAACCCCCCAGGTCACCCAGGAACTCACCTTCTTCCCTGGTCCAGCAGCGCATGCGCTGTTAGTATCGCTCATCAGATTCCCTTTCATAAATGTGGTTTTGCGTACAGCGCCCGGCGTTCACCAGACGCTGCCTGCCGCTACGAGGTGCTACCTGGCACTTATCCCTTCTTAAATAGCCCCCATAGTTTCAACTCTTATTGAATCAAGGCCTATGCTTGCTAAGCTGACCAGCAAATGCCCATATTTACTAATTTGCAAAGCTCACTAGCTACAAAAATATATATATTTTTTTTTTTTAATTTGTGGGTTTTTAAATGTGCGAGTGAACATTCTCATAGTTACAAGTAAATAAAATAGATCATGTTAACAATGGATAGAATTCACTAATGATTGTTTTTCTTTATAAAAAAATATCTTCCTAAACCCTAATAAAGATCTGCACCTTATGCATTCATAGCAACATAGTAACATAGTAACATAGTACGTAAGGCTGAATAAAGACTTTAGTCCATCCAGTTCAGCCTGTCTAACTCCTTCCAGTGGTCTAGTAGCCATAGCTGGAAATGTTATTACATGCCAGGAAGGCATCAAGGCCACTTTTGAACGTTTTTACTGTATCCATCATTACTACCTCCTCTGGCAGCGAGTTCCATAGTCTCACTGCTCTTACAGAGAAGAATCCCCTCCTATGTCGGTGGAGAAAGCACCTTTCCTCTAACCTTAGTGGATGCCCTCGGGTTATGGTTACACTCCGGGGTATAAATAGATTGTGGGACAGATCCTTGTATTGACCCCGAATATATTTATACATAGTTATTAGATCACTCCTCAATCGTCTTTTTTCTAGACTAAATAAGCCTAACTTGGACAATCTTTCCGGGTCCTCTAGCCCCCGCACTCCTTTTATTAACTTTGTTGCCCTTCTTTGAACGCGCTCCAGTTCTGATATGTCCTTTTTAAGCACAGGTCCCCAGAACTGTACACAGTATTCCTGTTAGTCCTAAAAATAATTCAGAAAGAATGAAAAAGAAGAAATTAATTTAATGAATGGAAAAGAATGAAGAATGAAAGAGGAAAAAGGAAAGAAAAAGAGAATAAAGTAGGGAAGAAAGAAAACTAACGATCACCACACTGGTTCCAGCTTGGCCCTGTGCCCTGAATAGGAGCTGCTCACGGGAGGGGGGAATGACCTCACCCACTGGTGTCACATGACCAAAATGTGAGGTGGGTCCATCCAAGGTTCAGTGACCCCAAAATCTTTCCGAGTAAGGTGGGCCCATCCAAGATACAGTGGTCCCAGAGGTGGGCCATCCAAAGGTGAGGTGGCCCTTGGAACTTGCCCAAATAAGCCTATTGCTAACGGCAGCCCTGCTTCCCACCCACTAAATTGCTGCACCCCAGATGCAGCACAGTAGAGTGTCACAGAACAGCGATTTCCAAATAAGCATCAAATAGAAAATAAAGGCTTCTTGTTTGTGGTTTAGAAGCATCATCCAGCCTATATTTCTGAAGCCCATGGGCTCGATTCAACAAAGGTCGAAAATTGATTTTTCGTGTGTTTTGTGCTTAAAAAGTTGCGATTTTGCTATATTTTTTTTTTACGAGTGATTCAGCTACCTGGAACCATTGTAAAACACGAGTCACTTGAATTAAATTCGAGTGTGATTGTAAAAGTGCGAATTAAATTAGTGGATTGAAAAATTTACTACTGCATTTTACAATTCGAAAATTTTACTACTGATTCAGGTGGACTTGATAAGCCACACACATGATATAAATTAGAGTGTTTCACACTAGTTTTTTGATGCAGCTTTCAGCAGGAGAAAACTGCTGAACTGCATTTTGCTCTCTCACAATGGAGCCCTTCTACTTTCTTTGCAATGGTAGTAAACTCTAATGGTAGTAAAAAATTCAATTCATAAGAAAAAAGCCTGAGAATTCCACTGTTTGTGAATCACTAGTTAGGAAGACAATGAACAATTTTACGATTGCATTTTCGAGGGCAAGTATTTAATTCAACCCCTTTTTTGAATCACTCGAAAAAGTTAAAACTTTGTGCATGCGATCTGATTTTTCGAGTGACACGAATTTATTTCTACCTTTGTTGAATCGAGCCCCATGTCTATATGTCCCTTGATTAAAAACTATTGGTGAAATCACACTGTCCAATGTGACAGCTTTCCCAAACGTATGTGAAGCCACTTAGCTCACAACTGTGATCTTTCAAACAGCTGTCAGATGTGCAATGCAAAATCAATATGCTGCTTGTTAGTAGAGAGCCACTGCTACCAACCAGTAAAGCTTGGAATACTGCAACAGGGACACGCTAAAGGTTTCATTCCAGGGCAACCATAGGCAAGTGAAAAATAATTCATGTTTTCATTTTCTTGCCTATTTTTTTATGTTTTATTTTTCTGCTTCTGCTAGTGCTCCCCCTAGTGGCCATGGTACTCTCATTACCCTCCTATTGTGGGCAACGTTTTACCAATATCTAGCTTATATTTATATGTGTATTTTTTCTCCTTAGTAATTCTGAAGTGATTGAAAAATGCCCAAACATCAGATAAATGCATCCTCCAAGATATGTTTATGAATTACTGGACATGTATTTTATGACAGCGACATGGAATTAGTCAGAAATGGTATCATCATTGGTCAGGAAAAGTTTATTGGTTGAGTATGGATAAACCTCTTATCAGTATCCTGTTATCAACCAGCAGAGTCAAATCATCAACTAGCAGCTTAAACATGCGATCAACATATCGCCTTATAGTAAAAACCAGCAGCGTAATAATATTACCACCTAATAGAATCACATTAACCTAATAAGAGCAGCATAATTATATGATCAGTTAACAGCATCATATCACACCCGCAGCATAATGATATTATCACCCATAACTTTAATTAAGTGCTGTCAGTGTCATATCATCAACCATCAGCCTAATCAAATTATCTATTAGTGGTGTTATATTATTAGTCAGTAGCATCATTATGTGAGCAGTTAACAGCATCAAATGATCAACCAGTAGTGTCATTTTGTTATCGGATGCAATATTATTTACCAGGAGCATTATTTTATTATTAACTAAGAAGAAGTAGAAAATGTAAAGACGTCCTACTTACCGGTAATGAGCAAATGTCAGCTAAGATACCCCGCCCATGTTATGGCCCGGCAATTCTATAGCTGCAGCATCATGTCTGTGGGGGCCATATAGCTAATCCTTCCACACTATTTGCCCCCACAATACTAACTTCACCTTTAGAGGCAACCATTTCCACCCCTGTCTAAGATCTGTCCCTGCAACTTGTTTAACTGCCTGTAATTAATATTCCCCCTATTCCCCCAGGAGTGAACACTGGGCAAACAGCTCTTCAATGCCCCCATGACCATTGGGGGTATGGGTAATGACTGGGGTAGGGGTAACGGGAAGTCACCCAGTGGCATTGCAGCAGGTAGCTTGCTGCCCCCACCCTTTGAATCATTATAGGGGGTCCACCAGTGCCCTTCAGTGCCCCCCTGCTCATTGGAGGTATGGATAATTACTGGGGTGGGGGTTACGGGAAGTCACACAATGGCATCACAGCAGGTAACTTGCTGCCCCCACCCTTTGAATCAGTATAGGGTTCCCCAGTGCCCTTCAGTGCCCCCCTGGTCATTGGAGGTATGGATAATTACTGGGGTCATGGTAACGGGAAATCACCCAGTGGCATCACAGCAGATACCTTGCTGCCCCCATCCTTTGAACCAGTATAGGGGTCCCCCAGTGCCCTTCAGTGCCCCCCTGGTCATTGGAGGTATGGATAATTACTGGGGTGGGGGTAACGGGAAGCCACCCAGTGGCATCGCAGCAGGTAACTTGCCACCGCCTACCCTTTGAACCAGTATAGGGACCCCCCAGACCCCTTACTATAATAATAATAATGTGTTCAAATGAACAATGCACATACAAAGGAATTCCTGCTCCTTTAACCCATCAGTGCACATCCATGTTGAAGATAGTGAAAGTAAAAAATAAAACACTATACTTACCTCCGCCATCTGCATCCAGTGTTCTCCCACTGCTCTGGTGCCTTTTGGATTCCTCGTCAGCTTCTCCCGCAGGCAGAAGCCAAAAGGGTTTGCCTCTGGGGGAGCACCGGACCCATACCGAAGGGCATAGGGGCTGGTGACCTTGTATGGCTGGAGACCGCCCGTTTGGCAACCGAGCCATGGGAAACACAGCCCCTTTGCCTGCTGTGCCATCTGGTTGCTTCTAGGGAGGAGGTTTAGGAGCTGCAGTGGCTGGGCTTTTGAGGAACACGCTGATAATTTGCATAAGGGTGATCTTACAGATACATACACTATACATACATCAAGCTATTATTTATTCCTAATGTAAAACGGCGAAACTCAATATCAACCATTTCTTAAATTTTAAAACAGAAAATCTTTTGCCAAATGTAGCCCCATATAATGGACTAACCTTTGGCTATAATCAATTACTTTAATTGATTTTATGTTGCTGTTTGGGGGTGGGAACATATATAATATTGGTGTTTAGAGCAGAGGTGCTCAACTTTTCAAAGAGTGGTGAGCATTTAAAGTGGACCAAAACGCACGGTGATCGGCCCGGGGAATCTATACCCTCCCCTGTTAGAGGGTAGTGGGGGATGCGGCCGACAGCGCGCTGAGTGGACGAGCAGCCGCACATGTGCCATAGGACCGGGAAGAGGTGAGTTGGTTTCGGCGACCTGGGGGGGGGTTCACACAGTGGAACCCACCAGCCCCCCCCCTCCCCGTGTCAAGGACCAGAACCCAGGATGGTTAAAATCCTGGGTTTTGGTCCCCTTTAAGTGATTTCAAAACTAGTCACAGGACACAATGAATAGGTTCAGAATTAAAAATGTATCACTTGGAACAGCATAATGAAGATTTTTTACAGCAATCAGGATACCCACTGTCCTTCTACTGTCCTTGTACCACCCCACCTATTATCACATTTATTTCTAATAATCCCCACATCCTAGCGATACACATGCGGATTGTCTCAAATAAATAAATATATAAATATATAAAAAAAAAAATAAAAATAAAAATATATATATATATATATATATATATATACTGTTTTCTTTTATAATGCTAGAGATTTCACCACATTCCTTCAAGCCACCACTGCCACTTCTATTTGGATAGAATTAGATGTAATTTTAGTAAGTGTTAATTGTAGATATTGTGAGCTGATATGTTTATTACTACTATCGTAAAGCTGCTCTCACTGTACTATGGACAATAGCCTCGATTCAGAGACACATTCGTCCGGACTTCCGTAGCTGTCTGTGAAAGTTTTGGTGGGTGTTAGTCTTTTTTTTGCTTTTTTTCGTCCATTTTCTACTCGCACAAACGTTCGGGAAAATGTGTATATGCTCTTTCGATGAACGGAAGCAAATCGGAACATTTCCAAACAAAATCGGAAATTTTTCGTTCGTTCAGATAACTTCCGTTGTTGGAATGGTTTCTGTCTGATTCAGAGAGCTGATTTCCGATGGATCTCCACCCTATAAATCCGTTTCATTTCCGATCCACTTACGAGACCTTTGAGGGCTCGGATTGCTATTGTTGAACATGTTTTGTGGCTATGTGGAGGAGTCTGCGCGCCTTTAGCACCAAGGCATTGCATGTATCAGCATGGCCGAGGCCATAACTTGTCTAGCAATGCAATACCTGAATCAATACATTTCATGTATGCCTTATAGATGCATTTTAATGCTGACCTAAATTAGTCCTTAGCATGTAAACATTTATTTTCCCACACATCCATATAATTGCTATATTTTTTTAGACTTATGTCCTTTGTGAATTATATTAGGATTGTTGAACTTGAATCTTAATTTGTTGTAGGAGTTATTGTTTTAGTTGGTTGCCTTTGCTTTGTGTAATTATTTTATATTTGGTTGCAGGAACCGCAAGATGTGCCCGTTGCTCCTGATGCCCATTCTTTGCCTGCAGAATGCGGGCCAGGGGTTCTCTAATCAGGCACTATGCAAAACCCGGGCCGTGGTGGCGAGGGCCCTCTGGCTTTTGAAGTCCAGATTTAGGTGTTTGGACCATACGGGGGGGGGGGGGGGGGCAGGGGCACTGCAGTATGACCCCAACAAGGTTATACCAAAATTTTAATTTACGTTTTTTAACAGGGACCACACGTGCCAGAGTGGCACAACTGAGTGTCAGGGTCCTTCAGTTGGTGGGCGAGATGCAGGAGCTGCGCAACCCGTTGGGGAACACAGATGAAGAATAATGTTCAGTGGCCTGCCATTGCTATGTTTTTTTGTTTTTTATAGTAGTAAAAATTTTACATTTTCAAAATTTTTTAACATTTTTTATTTTATGATGGTATAAAAAAAAAATGTGACATTGTCATTTCATTTACAAAATACATTAACACAAAACTAATGGGCCCAGAAATATTTAAATATGAATATTCACATGACCGAGAAGTGATTTGGGTAAGTTTTAGGGGGCTAAAATGGAAGAAGAACCTAACCGAGAAGTGGTTTGGCTGAGCTTTAAGGGTCCAAAAGGGAAGATGGAGGAGAGTGCTAAGTGATTTAGCTAAACATTGTAGTAGAAGTGAGGGTGGCAAATATGTAGGTAAGGACTTTAATGAGTTAAGTTTGTAGTGCGCAGGCGCAAGATGGTAAGGATTTCCGTCTGGACGAATATTTATTGAAAAAGGGAAACAGAATCGAACGGGAAACGTAAAGGATTCGTTGGAGGATACGATGGGAAAAGGGCAAAAACGAAAGCCTACGTTGTAACATGTGAAAATGAAACGGAAAAGTCTGGATGGAAAATGACATCCTCGTAATTCGTAATCTGCCGTACGAACGGACGGAAACTTTACAGAAGGTTTTCAATGCATGCATAGAATCGCTCGTACGCTCATACGAGAACGGAAACATTTCACAAAAAAAACAGATCGGCACGAAAAAGGAAGTTTTTTTGTGTCTCTCTGAATCGAGGCTAATATGCCAAAATTCCATATATTGTAAATATGTTGCAGAAATAAACTGATTCTTCTTACAATAATTCTTACTAAGCCTCTATTTACCTTTACATGCCATATATTTACCCCTCCCACTTTCCCCACAGAAGATCCCCATAGAAGATCAGATGCCTTCGAGTGTCACACATGGTCCCCAGACCACAGATTGAGCATATGTTGTTTAAATTAATAGACATAATAGCAAGACATAATTTAATCTTCCTGGATAAAGTAGGGTTACTTAATGGGAAAGGGAATCAAAGGCTATCAGTTCTCATGTGTATAGGTTCCCATTGATGTCAATGGGAGCCAGTATACACAGACCATGCCCACCCACCACACTGGTAAGTGGTATGGTAGTGGATGGCAGATAGCTGGGAATCTCATGCCCCCTGACATGTTCTGATCAGAGATCTTTGGTACCCACAAAAGTGGACTTTTCTTTTACTGTTGCTGGGTGGGGGAGAGGGTTGCTGCACAGTTCTGAGCCCTAGAAAAACATTTGGGCACAAAATTAGTGAAAAGGTAATTAGGGGAATATGAGGACAGCAATTGATTTAAATGTAGGCACCTATATTCAGGTTTTCTGGTGGGCCCAAGGCACCTCAGTCCAGCAGCACTAGGTAGTAACAGTTACTAAAGGCAGTAACAAGGCACATAGCATAGGAGTTCACCCATGAAGAATAAGTACATATAATGTTCTTTCTACTGTTGCTGTACTTCTTCCTAGTGCTGCAAAGTTCCGAGCCCTGGAAACACACTTGGGCACAAAATTATTGAAAAGGGAATTAGGGGCACAACTTTTAATTTAGTCCAAGACCACATTTTGAGCAACACCATCCTTGGGATTTGTGAAGATCTAAACAATTTTAGGCTTCTGTTGCCACTTCTATTCGGATAGAGTTAAATGTAATTTTAATAAATGTTAATTGTAGATATTGTAAGATAATTTGTTTATTACTATTATTGCAAGGTTGCTCTTACTGCACTATGGACAACATGCCAAGTGTCAAGGAAAATTCCATTGTAAATATGTGGCAGAAATAAATTGATTCTGATTAATCACTCTTGCAATCATTCTTACTAAGCCTCTATCTACCTTTACATGCCATATATTTACCACTCCCACTTTCCCCACAGCAGATCAGGGGGCTCCCGGATCAAAGGTTTAGCATATGTTGTATAAAGTAATAGACATAATAACAAGACATAATGTAATCTTCCTGGATGGAGTAGGGCTACTTAATGGGAAAGGGAACCAAAGGGAAAGTCCACGGTCAGTTCTCATGTGCATTGGTGACCATAGATATCAGTAGGAGCCAGCATACACAGACCATGCCCACCCACCACACTGGTAAGTGGCACGATAGTGGATGGCAGATAGTTGGCAGTCTCATGCCCCCTGACATGATCTGATCAATGTTCTTTCAAAGTTCAACTGGTGGTGACTATGATAGTCATAGTCATGAACTTCTTTAGGTCAATGCACAAGGTTAAGAGTCAGTTCGCAGCCAGTATATTCAGTAAAAACTCAACCAAGGTTCCCCACAGCCTTGCAGTGGCACCAGAGCTGAAAGAGGAAGCAAAAATAAACCTCTCAGATCCTAGGTCTTTATTGCAAGGACAGCTGTAAGCCACTAGAACTGGGTAGATGAGGGCAAACTATCCATAGAGGGAGTCCAATGCGGTTACATGGAGGAAGACATGGCTTGTTTCCAAGTCCATCACAACCAAATGAGGAAAAAATGATATTCTAAGTACCCAAGCATATGTAATCATATGCAGACCTAAATGAAATGTATCAGCACATTTGACGCATCAGTGGATTGTTTGAATGATTTTAGGAGCAAAGGGGAATTTTCACATTAGCAATCTGTAAAAAGCATGAAAGAGCAAGGCAGAAAATAACTACTGCTTGATGTGTTGACTATTTGGCAGACCAGACAGGCTAGAATACATATGCCAAAGAATGTGGACCTTAAAGCCCAACTCTAGTGTTCTTGTTCACAGAGCAGCCTTACCAGGAGGAATTGCAATTTGGGATGGGAGTCGTATTGCGAAACCGTGTAATATTATTAATCCATATAAACACATCGGCTAATGAGAGAAGGGGTCACTTATACACCCAAACTGAATAAAACTGCCACCAAACTTGAGGTTGTCTCCTCCTGGTAGGAATAAAATCCAGGGCTTACAGGTTTCTGATTGTATCACAGGGGACAGAACCTGTCACCCCTGACACCTTGTCCTTCTAATAATAGAAAGAAACAAGCCTGGCTGGATACTTCTTGATGCTGGGTATATAAGTGACTTCTCTTCTGGCCATCCAGCATATTTATAAAGATTTTTATTATTGAGCCATTTTTACAGGAGAAGTTTTCCAAAAAAATGGTCCAATAATAAAAATTGGCATTAATATTCAATAAAGCAATGCATACACTCTAATTTAAAGTGGACAAAAACCCACTGAACTTGTGAAATACATTTGGCCAAAGCCCTTGCTGATACTCCCTTCTTAGGGTGTAGAACTAGAAATTGATATTTTTCATTTTCTGGATCATCCTGGAGCACTATTTTTTGCTGTCTCTCTGTAAGATGGCAGGTGATCAGTCATTGCATAGGTGTGGCGAAATCATTGCCACAAACAACAGTGGCAATAAATGGAGGATGCAGAGCTTTACAGCTAAAACAGGCGCCATTACCTGGGATTAGAGCGAAGCAGGAGCATTAAAAATTGCTGAAAAGTACTCATTCTGGAGGGAGCAATTCAGGGGATGCTAGGTAATAATTTGTGTTTTCTTCTGTTTTAAGAAAATCCAGCTCGTTTTTTTTTTTTCCTAGAAAGAAGAAGGAATCAAGTGTGACAGATTTTTGAATGCACCATTCTTGTTGTGCTGGGAAGAACTGTTCAACCGCCTGCACTACTCTAAGCTGGAATAACTGTTTATTGCATGTGTAATGCCTTGGATAGTTATTAGAGTGTTTAACAAGGAGTCTATAAAACTCTCTAAGACTGATGGTGGTACAATGCCCTGAAATGACCCCCCCCCCCCCCCCCCCGGATCGCCGTAAAACATACCTTTCCCGTGTTCACAGGACATGTGTGGATGCAGCAGCATCCCGGGTATGCCCCTGGCTGCTGCGTGCCCTCATGCCAGGCCTATCTGAATAGTCGGTGCAGTGGTTCTGCGATCTACAGAATGCTACTCATTATTATACACATCATCAAATTCTGGTTGCACATATGCCGTGTGATTGCCTGTGAGGTAAGAATACTCAATTTACACACAACAGAGCATCCCAAATCGGGATGACACCTGGATGAGCAACAAAGTGAAAATCCCAGGTTTTATTTCTCTTTAATGCTGCTTTCTCCCACAGGCTGTAGTTAGAGGTGAGCATTCTCCCCTGTGTAAGTGGAATGGTATGCTCATAAACCTGTCACTCCTGGATTTTAGTTCTACCAGTAGAAAAAAAATTGGGCGGCCTTTCCAGCACCCGGAACATCACTTCCTACATCAGTGGCAGACGGGCAATCGATGTGCTATATTCCCGACAAGGATTGAGGCTAAGAAAAAAATATTGGGCATTTTGGGTTATGTGGGGAGGGGGGGGGGCTCTAGCATTCTGTGTGCCCCCCAGACTGTCTTATTGTGGCGGGGACCAACGCCCCCACCCGCACGGGTGTTGATCCACTTTAAGATTCCCTTGTCCTTTTTGTATGCCATGTTGGCCTAAATAGCAGTTTCGGACTGGCCCACCTCCAGGTGGTCTCTCATCTTTAAAGGGGCTCCTGCCCTGGGCTCCCTGGTTCTCTGCCTTTTGAGTGCTGTACAATAGCCAGGTCAGCTTTGTCTTTGTCTTGTCTACATCCCCACTGAGCAGATGAATAGTAATAACATCAATCATTTTATTATGAGAGGAGCAGCAATTTATTCTGAATGTGGGCACCTACAGTCAGGTTACCTGGTTGGCCCAAGACACCCCAGCTAGGTAGTACCAGTTACGAAGGGTAAACACTATGGGTGTCTAGAACCCCTCCCATGAGGAACTAGGTACAAATAATGTTCAACAGAGATCATGGTAGGAAGCTAGGTCCAGAGACCTACTGGTAGGTTGGAGAAAGAAACAGAACTGGATGCAGCAACCAACTGCAATGCCCAATTGCCCATGTTCAGCAAGGTATATCAAGCCAGCCTCCTATAAGGACTGGCCAAAGAGCGACCATGCCCGGTGGGCCGCACTGCTTTGGGGCCAGTAAGGCTGCTGATTTAATACCAACATTCAATCCTTCCCCCCTTACTCTCCCTCTCAGCCCCCCTGTACCCACAAGCCAAGGAACCCCAGCCCCCAATGCTATACCCCTGGCATCATGATTGGGGCAGCTCAGCAGGGATGTCTCGGGCCAGCCATTAGCTGGTAAAATCCAGGGCTTATTATTTGCCCCAGTCCGCCGCTGACTATAACTGATGCTTGCTGGTTGGTCCATGTGCAATAGGGGGGCTCCTGATTGGTGACATACCCTGCCACCAACACAAGATTTTCTTACCTGCCTAGTGCTCACCTAGCCAATTCTGGTCCTTGTGTTGGCTGCCATTGGTCATGTGGTACAGGTTTCTGGTCCGCGTTTCTGCCCACCGAAGGAAACCATGGACCATGTGACCACCGTCAGTCAATCGCATGGCCGGATTTCTATGGGGAAGTTTAGGATAGAAAATCTCAGCTGGCGGCAGTGGACATGCAAGGGGGGGGATCATGATGCCCCCACCCATACAGAGACCACCACCTATTTAGTGTATAATGGGTTTTGGTCTATCCTCCTGATGCCCAAAAATTCAGGCAAACTCTTACCCACTCTGCACTTTCAAGCTAGTTGTGCAAACCTGGAGAAAGCTAATGGTCCACAGGTAGCAGTCTCTGGTATATGACCAAAGCAAAGGTAATTGTCTTTTGTCCGGTTCTTAGCTTATGGGGGATTTTTAACTGGGGCTATTGTTTACAGCAGCCTAAACTTATGTGTGACTATAACATACCTCCCAAGTGTCTTTGATTTGGAGAGACTGTCCCTCTTTTGAGTCCGTACCCTCCTGTCTCTCGTTGTTCTTATTTGTCCGTCATTAAAGTGTAACATGCAGATCTGCATCAATAAATGATTAATTTGCCTATTTAAAGTGTTTATATTGTTTTAACTGTTACATCCTATCTCCTATCCATCCCTCAATAAGGGTGTGTGGCCTAATTTAACAAATGTCCCTTTTTCCCACCCTGAAAAGTTTGTAGGTATGTTTTTATAAGCATGATTTAATGACTTTAAAATATAAAGCTAAGTTACATTTCTGTAACATGACTAATTGGTCTTCAAAATCTTTTCTGCAGCACTAAGAAAATGTAATTGCAGTCTGAGCCCAGTGTAATGTTTCCTGTGACTGGGGAGTGCGGATATATTTGTTTCTTTGGGTGATATATTATACATTTCTCAAAACTGTCCACACTTATCATGCCCAGCGGACCCCAAAAGATGCTTGCTAGGATGTCTCGACTCACTAGTAATGGCAGTGGGGAAAGGAGAAACTGCTCTGCTGCATACTGTATTATCCTCTGCTTGTAAAAGAATACAAATACAATATACAATATAAAAAGCTGACTCACCTAGCCTATATATAAGGACTAATCAAATTAACCCCATCTTTGAGTTTGGTTAATACATGGGGACTTACAGGGGATTAAGGCTTAATATGATTTAGACAAAATGGACTAAACAACACCTTGCTACTACTACAAAAATAATATTAGTATATATACTGATATGGTCCTAGAGTCATAGTAAGGTGGGTCTTACCATTAAAAGACATCTGTTTTAATTGTTTTTGTGTTTCATTAGCTTAAAGTGGACCAAAACCCTTGGAGCCCGGCCCAGGAATCTATCATATTCCCGGGCCGATTGATTTCCTCCCCTGAGGCATCCAGAATCGTGATGCCCTTCTGTGAACCCCCCCCCCCCCCAGGTCGCCCATAAACTCACCTTCTTTCCCGGTCCAACAGCACATGCTTGAGCAGCAGTGGCATCCCCGCTATCCCTCAAGCAGGGCGCATGTCTATGCCAGTCATTTTTGAATGGCCTGCACAGACACACTTCCTGTTAGAGGGAAGCAGGGGATGCGGCCTTCAGCACAATTGCATTAGATGAGCTCCTGGACGAAGGGGCTCGAGCGGATCCAAGCACAATGATTGGATGAGCGGCGGTGCATGCGTCGTAGGACCAGGAAAAGGTGAGTTTGTTTGGGTGACCTGGGGGGTTTCATACAGCGGGGCAACCTCAATCGGGGCTGGTCTTTTGGGTGTGCACAAGGCACCGTGGTCAGGAGGTGCCGCACAGCTGCACCTGCACTCATTACACCCCAAATAATGACTGTCCATTCAATGAAACTAACAAACCTCATTAACTGCCAGCCTACAGGCTCATTCCCTTGTAGAGCTGCTAGATGGACTTTTTCAGAAGAAGCGATCTAAGCTCTGATGCAGACCTGCCCCCCTGAAGCACTGAAATTTGCAATGGTTTCCAGTTGTTTCCTACTTAGTAGGGTTACATGACTTCTATGATCTATTTAGGCCACATGTAGCTCCTGGGCTTCTCTCAGTGGCTCTCAAGAAAGGTTGGGGACCCCTGCTCTGAAGCATATCCCGGCGCACATATCAGCATCCATCGCAGAATGATTTCTTCTACTTCTGTGTAGGACACAAGGCTTATAACAATGGATTGTTATATACCATCTCCAGGACTGCTGGAAACAGTATACAAAAAACAATAGTTAGAAATGAGGATTCTGAGGATTCCTATATCCTCTATGTCATTGGTTCTCAACATGAGACAGGGCTGGATTATGAAGGGCCACAAGGGCGCCCTACAAAAGGAGCCTCCTCCCACCTTCGGGTTATGGTCTGGTCCAGGAGGCTTTTCAGTCTTTGGTCTGACGAGCCATAGAGCCAACAACAAAGCTATTGGCGGCAGTGGGGGCGCACCTGAGCAAGCTTTTTTTTATTTTTGCAAACCCACAGCCAAAGCCACCACAGGGCAGGACGGAGAGTCTAGAGCAGCAAGGCTGCAGTCAGCAACGCTACAGGGATGGGTGGGTGCAGAGCTGTCACTGCACATAAGACACCAAGCACAGCCGCTGGCAGCTCAATGCGGGGAACTGTACTGGACCAGCTGGGTGACTACACCCCCCCCCCCACCCAGAATGGCAAAGCAAGAGTTCCTGAGCAGCACGCACCCGCACAAGGGTGGCACAAGGGACTCGATCTGACGTTCCAGTAAGTAGACGGGTGCCAGACAACCACCAATTGGTAATGATTACTTGGCTGGACTATTATTTTAAAGGAAAAAAAGATAATGTATCTGGGGCCTCCACCAGATTTTGTGCCCAGGGGCCTCCACCACACTTAATCCAGCCCTAACCTCAGGGGTTATGGGGGGGGCTGATTGGTCTATTATATTTTTTTTACAGTAAAACATTTCTGATTGATTTCCTCTTTGGGGGAACTCTGTTGGAACTTCTTGTCTCTAGGGGGTAATTGGCATAAAACGTTTGAGAACCACTGCTCAACGTGAAGCAAAACAAAACAGGGTGGTGATCATATCTCATAGGAGTTTTTTGTATAGGGATCATACTTGAATTGTGCTACTAATTGTAAACCTTTACCCTTTAAGTTGAACCGTTCTGACATTCCTACAAAAATAAATTGTAACAAAGCCCAGCGGAGCTGTGCTCTGAACCAATAAAACAAGGTATAAACCGTCTTCAAATGTACAGTAGTCGTTTTCTAGGTCCCATTTTCTGTGTGATACTGAATCTGATGTAAGCTCCACATTGTAATGCTGTGATGAGTGTAAGAGTCTGTAAATCACATCACCTGCACTTTTGACTATTGATTTTGATTATCCTGATGATTGGTTCCTGCCCCAAGAGCATCCCAATGTAGGATGCCGCACAGTGTGAAACCCCCAGGTCACCTACTCCACTCACCTTTTTGCCAATTCCACGATGCATGTGCAGCCGTTCGTCCAAGCAGCTCTTTATGGCGTGCATACTACTAATGCATGGCAGAAAGGCTTTGTTTTGGACTGCGAGTCCCCATAAGGAACGCAGGCGACCGCATCCCCAGCCCCCTGTGGAGTGCACGCTCCTACGGCTGGTGCCACCACCAGCAAAAATAGCATTGCAGGAGCTGCCAGGAAGGGTAAGATAACCACTGACCGGAGGGTTTCAAACAGCAGGGCATCCAGGTATAGGATGCCCTTGGGGCAGGCTAGACTCTAGGACAGACCACGGGGGGTGATAGGTAACTTTAAAGGGATTTTGACTATCTTGGGTTTTGGTCCTTGCCCCCTGGGCAATCCAATTTGGGGTGCTCCGCGGTATAAAAGCCCCCCAGGTCTCCCACAAAAAATTACAGTGCTCGTCAATTACAGCTAAGAATCGGCTAAGAGGCAAATTTAGGCCAAAGCAGCCGAGCGTGCCAGTGGCCACATCCCCACTAGCCTTTAACAGGGTGCGGGCCCATGCCTGCCATTCACAAATGTAGCCAAGGGTATAGCATAATACAGCCGCAGTTCATGCATGCACCATTGGATTGGGGCTCCCTGACAGCCATGACTCACCGATGACACTGATGCTTTGTTTTAAAATAAAGGTTGGTCCTGAAGATGTTTAAAATGTATTGTATCACTATATATATCCCCTATCCAAGGGATAAAAAAGGCCTCGATTCAATAAAGGTAGAAAAAAATTATCATGGTAGTAAAAAATTCAAATCAGGAGAAAAAAGCCTGAGACTGTCACTGTTTCTGAATCACCAGCTAAGAAAACAATGAAAGTCAATGGCAGTTTTTTACTCCTAAGAAAAGTAGAGAACTGTTTACTCCTTTCTACACTGTAGTAAAAGCTGCCATTGACTTTCATTGTCTTTTTATCTGGTGATTCAGTAACAGGGACATTCTCAGGCTTTTTTCTCATGAATTGAATTTTTTACTACCATGAGAATTTTTTTCTACCTTTATTGAATCGAGGCCTTTATGTCTAAAGTTTTGCCAATGCCAGAACATGCAAAGTTATTGGAAAGTTCATGTTGAGCCTCTCGCTATCAGGCTCTTACACACTGCATTTGTTATTAAGTTTTCATCGCACAATGACAGGCACAAAGCCAGGCAGCGGTGGGGTTAAGCTGGTGCCTCTGCTACCTGTCACCATCTCAACCTGTGCACATCACAGCACCAGAATAGGCTCTTTGTGGCTCTTCAAGGAATGCGTTGACCTACTTCCATGGGGCTGTCAGGGCTGCTTAATTAGGGCTCTGCAGACACTGGCATACGACATAACCAAGACCTGCACAACTTCCAACCCTTATAACAGCTCTCTCCCAAAACAAAAGCCCCGAATTCCATTTGCAACCTGACAGTGGGACAAAATATTCTGTCCTATGACTATGAAAGACAAGCCTATGAGATGAGAGAAGCAGCTCGGGGTATATATGACACATTCTCAATGTGCTCAATGAAAATATTTAAACACCATCATCTAAACTGCTCCAGATTCATGCTGATTTACTTAGCAATATGGGTTAGAAAAAGACCCATCCAATCCCCTCAGACAGTGACTGGAGAGCATCCTGAAGGCATCCTTTTTGGGGTAGCTAAATGTAGGTGCTCAAGAGATTAACACTAATGTATTGCTGGGGTGGTATCTAGTGCCGGAGAGGGTTCACAGATTTTGTCTGTCTTACTCCTCGAAATGCTTTCGGGGTTGCCATCATTGTGGGACTTATATTCATATCTGGTGGGATTGCAGGGTGGTAAAACGATTTTGGGCCAAGGTATTTTTTGTGATTAGGAAGGCCACCAGATTACAGCTGACCCCCACTGCGCAGCTGGCCTTGCTCAATTTGAAACCCCCAGGATGCTTGAAAGTCCAGTTCGTACTTATAAGACATATTACAATGGTGAAGAAGCCAGACATCCCTTTTGGGAGCCTGATTTCACAAGTCAATGAGGTCATGTTTTTGAGAAGATGGAGGCTTCTATGCAAGGGGACCTGACTCTTTTTTCAGTGACCTGGGAGGCCTGGATATCCCATTTCCTGCCGAGACATTTCGAGTCGGTAGAGTCCGAGAACCCACTCTTTCTTTTTCTTCTTCTTTTCCCTTCTCCTTTTCTCTCCTTCTCTTTATCTTTTTTTTCTTTTCTTTCACCCATTTTAATGACCATTTTATGGCTTACCTTTGGCTTCATTATCTCGCCCCCCTCAGGGAGGCGGGGAGAGGGAAGTCAAGGGGCATCTTTTGCTAACATTGGTTGGATTATGGAGGTATTTTTTTGGTCATGTTGTACATCTCGATGTTATTGCGTTGTGTGCTGAACAAAAATTGTTGGATGTCAGTTGTTGATCTATGATCTATTGATTTGATCTATGCTTTCAATAAAAACAATTGAACCAGAAAAAGACCCGTCCATCAGGGCAGCCAAAAAACCAAACAGACAATAGCAGCCAATTATACCTGATAGTAGGAAACATTATTTCTAACATTGGAGGGCAGACAAATTTTGGAACTTTAGGATGATATTCACTCTTTCTCAGTAATGTGTACAGTAGATATAAAAATCAACTTGTACTTAATAGTATTACAAATGCTTCTAATTTAGATGTGAATAGATATTCCGACTGCTGGACGCCTGACGATTCACACTTTTTTTCTACCGAGTGCCTGGCATGTTATCTACAGACCAAAAAGGAAAAGAGACATCTCTGTCACTGAAAGGCCTGCAATAATTTTAAGTGGATGAAGCATATATTTCATCTCCCACAGGATCCAAAATATTAGTCATAGGGCAAATAGGTTATATAGATGATCATAACGATTGTGTTCAGTGCAGTTAGGTTTTGTTTAGAATGTGGTGGGTTCTTAAATAAGTTGGGTGGTCCCTTCTAAGCTCAGACTTGCATCCCCTGTGTGCCCATCTGTGCTTTCACCAGTGCACATGCAATCATACACATTTATGTAGAGAACCATTTTCACAGGTGGGCATGTGTCTCAAGCACTAGGAAAGCCCACCTAGTGTCCTTAATGAGGAATTCCACTGTTATACCGCATGTTGATTTAACTCCTTGTATTCCTCATTATCTTTATTACTGATGTCAGGGAAAGGTGGGCCACATGATCAAACTAACAATCCAGAACCTATGATCATGCAGTCCACTTTCCCAAATCGCCGGCTTTTTGCCCGCCTAGTGGGACTACAAGGCGCAGCAAGACCACAGACACACAGATTCTTGGCTAAGGCAAAAAGATTGCTCAATTTAAATATAGGTTTTAATGCTATAAGCACACTAGGCAGTTTATTACAAACTGTGACTGTGAAGGAATTAATACAAATGCTGTTCTGAGAAGTGGGATACAGGTTACAGGTACAGTGAGTTACAAGCAGAGATACAACAGCCATTACCTTAAAATGCAGATGCAGAATAGTGATGATAGGCTCCCACAGGGAAGTGTGTGGCAAGCTTATGGAAACCCGGGCACCTCCAGCACGCATGGGATGTGACCTCCCCAGATAGTGACAAGGGCTGTCCCGTGGTCATCCCCCATTATGCCTCGGGACCCTTTTGCCCCCACCGTTCTGTGGGGCAGACTGCCCCCCCCCCTCCCTTGGGGAACCTTCTCTAATACCTAAAAACTGTTAGGAGTTATAACTTTGGGCAAGGGGTCATATGGCTCTGGATATGCCACCAAACGATTGGGCTGGATGGATGGGTCAGAACCTGAGATCCCCATTTATTTGGTTTCCTGTGCCAGCACGGCACTGAGAAACATATGTCTGTGTGCGGTTTTGTGGGCCAGTTCTGGTTCGGTATCTGACTTGGTGCTGGCACACACAGCAACCCAGCTATGGTCCGATTTGTGTCATGCCAGATGTCTGAGGCACTGGTGTTTGATGAGAGGGAGCTTTCGCCACGGGTCGCCTCTGCTTCAGACTCAGTGAGACCTTTTCTGCCCGGAGAAGTGAGAGAATCAGCAGGAAGCTTAGCTCAATGCACAGATGCTAATTCTCCTTCCTGGAGAGATTAGGTCCGGTGCATGTTTATGGCTAGAAAGCCTTAATGCTACAGTGGAATATAAATGGGGGAACTCTGGACTTGTATCCAGGGTTTCAGGCATTTTTACACAATTAAGCTGGATTTTTCTTTCGCAACTGACCTGGGCAATTGCTTTCTAGCATTTACCTTCTGATTACACAGAGTGATCTTGTCTACCCTGTGGAATCTGCACTTTTTGCTTAACGTCAGCCGGAGCCGTCAACCTGCCTTCACTTTGCTGTCAGCTCACTCTGTTTGCTGCTACCTCCTAGGTACCCAAGACACTCCTGCAGCTCCAGTCAATTTACAGCATCAAGAGCTTCAGCTCATTGTTACCTTTAAGGTCACCTGGGTCTTCCACAGTATATTCAATAAAGCTAATTTTCTCCTTAAAGTGGACCAGCATTTTGGATTTCAACCGTTCTGGGTCTTTTTTGTCCTTTTCTCCAGGGCATCTCATATAACTGTGTGAAACCCCTTGGGATTGCCTATATACTCACCTTGGATGATCCCACAGCGCATGCACAGCCTCTTGTCCAATCAGCGCTTTATCAATGAAGATTAAGGCATGCATAGAACATGGTTTAACAACAGAGCTCAGCATAGGGGGGAGCAGACGTATCCTCAATTTCCCTGTGGTCTGATGCACACTCCTGCCCCATCCTATCTGAATTGCAAGGCACTGGAGCATGCATACGACGAAGAAACTGGGGGATGTGGCTGAAACTTGTGACGTAAGATCACCGGGCAAGGCAAAATTTAAGGTGATCTTGGGGAAACTTGACCCTTTAAACGCCAGCTATGTAGAATCTAGGTGGCTGCTTCAACAACAGTTAACTGCCAGCTACATAGATTTCACGTGGCTGAACCCATTTAGAGGCAAAAAAAAGCTCACCTCAATCCATTATTTTTAGCGGGTTAAAGGAGCACTATCGCGAAATGGCCCAATAATAAAAATCCATGTAAATACGCTGGATGGTGGGAGGAGGGGTCACTTATACACCCCGCATCAAGAAATATCCAGCCAGGCTTGTTTTTTTAAATTTTAATGGTAGAAATAGCAAATCACGGGTGACTTGTCACCCGTCATTGACTAAACCTGTAAACCCTGTTCAGATGTATAAGAGACCCCTCCTCTCATTAGCCAAGGTGTTTATATGGATTTTTAATATTACACAATTTCGCGATAGTGCTCCTTTAACTTCAAGGTGCAGTTAGTTGTATTTTAATTGAAAATCTCATAAAGTGCTCTTTTCAGTTTGGGATGTTTCCTGGGCAGGCATTGGTGTCTACCAATACATGTGTGGTGCCGCTGTAATCAGGAGGGATAGGTCTTTTACAATCAATATAATTTTCTTGCAGAACTTTGCTGACATGGAAGACTGTCCCACCAAATGCAGAATGCTGATGTCCGGGTGGTTTACAACTGCTCTGACTCTGGTTGAATGGTGGTAGTAGAATGCATGGACTTCTGCACTGGCTCAATAACCAACCTCTTTTATGGACCAAATATTCCTAGAGCATGTGACCCGTAATTAAGCCATACACCAAACCACGCACATCACCCACAAACTGGTTTGAGCTGTCCAACTTTGAGGACTCCAAAAATGGTCAGTTGGGGTGACCCCCTGGGGTTATGATTTCTGGAGTCTCTTGTACTCTTCCAGCCACCGCTGTTAACCATCTTTAGCAGGGTGGGCTGGTGGTTGGTAGGCAACACTCAGTACGTTGGACTGCTTTAAGAATGGGACCATAGAGGTAAGTGGGGGGTCAGCAGTATCTTCTAATCCACTGTAATTCTATCCTTATACTGGAGTTCCACTTTACCCAATATGGGCAAAATTAAAATCAGTCCTATTTTTTTAATCTGGGGTATAAACTGATATCCATTGTAGCTTGTGAGTTATTTACTAATATAATCTGAAAGCTTTCAGAAGTGTGAAGACTTTAAGCAAGGGGTGTGTGACTAGCTGTCTGCTGCTTGAAATTTCCATTATGATCGTCAGAAGGTTCCTTTCATGGAATTGCTAAGCAGCGGTGGAGTACATGTTGTACTTGTCTTATATTTGAAGCTTTGAGTCTGGATATTTAGTACAAGGAGACATACATGGAGGAGACAGATTACGCTCTATCCTTGACTAGGTATTCCGCAATAACAAGCCATAAAACATAAGGCTCTGGATGATCTGACACTCGTTTGTCTGCTGTATACCCCTAGTGTGCTATAAATGTGCAGACACTTTCCATACACCGCAGGAAAAGCTGCAATTACCGAGAATCTTGTGTGGTCCTGTGTGAACCTCAAGGCTGATGTTCCCCAGCCTGACTGATTGATGGGAGGAAATGCTGCCATTAGTGCCATTATCACAATTTTTTTTCAAGGTAAACACTTCCCCCTTATTTGAGATCACCCTCCAATTTACCCCTCCCCCCTCCCTCTCTCTCACACGCTCGCATTTGTATGGCATGTCTTCTCATATCTTAAAGCCCACCTCCAGCCAGTTTTAAGGTCATTTGCTTTTTTCCGTAGACGCAACTATTGTCATAGCAGCACAAACAGACACTGCTAGGACCAGGCAAAAGAGAGGCTATTAAACACCCCACCCAAATCTCCTTCTCACTGTACTAAGCCGGATATGGGCAATAACATGGTCAGGTCAGGCATCCAATCTGTGAAGCTGACCTGACCATATTATTGCTCTGTCACTCAAGTCCTCAGCTGCCATGAAGACACCCTCCCCCCGGCCAGCATCAGGGAAGGGTCACAATGAGGGGTGTTGTTTTAAAATTAACAGGGAGGATAGGTGGTTTTGGAGGCTACAGAGAGTTTGGACTCCTTGTAAGATAGTCAAAGTCCCAGGGTTTGGTCCACTTAAAACAGAATTTAAATATACTTGACAAAAATATAAACGCAACACTTTTGCTTCCATTTTCTAAGACACAAAAGGATTTTTTCTCTCAAATATTGTCCACAAATTTGTCTAAATCTGTGTTAGTGAGCGCTTCTCCATTTCCAAGATAATCCATCCACCTCATAGGTGTGGCATATTAAGATGCCTCTCTAAAATGTGCAGTTTTACTGAATGGGGGACGGGGTTGTCAGTATCTGGCGTGATCGTCATTTGCTTCATGCAATGCAACACATCTTCTTCACAACGAGTTGATCAGGTTGCTGATTGTAGCATGTGGAATCCACCAGCCAGGGCCGGATTATGAAGGGGGTGCAAGGGGTGAACTCCCCGGGGCCTCCACCACTTGCCCTGCAAAGAGGGCTCCACCAACCTATGGGTTATGGTCTGGTCCAGGAGGCTTTTCAGTCTTTGGTCTGATGGCTGTGGGGCCAGCAACAAAACTATCAGCCTTTTTTTGTTTTTGCAAACCTGCAGCCAAAGCCACCACAGGGCAGGACGGAGAGTCTAGAGCAGCAAAGCCGTCCTCAGCAATGCGACAGTGATGGGTGCAGAGCTGTCACTGCACATAAGCCACCAAGCTCAGCCACTGGCAGCTCAATGCAGGGAAATGTTCTCTGCTGGACCGGCTGGGCGACTACACCCCCCACCCAGAATGGCAAAGCAGGAATTCCCGGGCAGTACGCACCCACACAAGGGTAGCACAAGGGACTCAATCTGACTTTCCTGTAAGTAGGATAAATTGGGGAAAAAACCCGGCAGTTTGCCCTGATGCCCTGATTTGGGGACACAGGGACAGGTGCCAGAGGAAACTACGGGACATCCTCTAACGGGCCTAAACTACCTCAGCCAAAAACAGGCACCTGTCCCTGTGTCCCCAAATCAGGGCATCAGGGCAAACTGCCGGGTTTTTTCCCCAATTTATCCTACAATAACAGAGGTAGAAAGACCCCACACACTAATAAGAGTTATACCCACACCAGGTTATACCCTGGCATACACTGCCTAAGTCAGTGCACCCCTCCCCCCTTTCTCTTTCCTGTAAGTAGGTAGCAAAACAAACACCAATCAGTTACTTGGTGGGACTATGATTTTAAAGGAAAAAAAATACTGTATTTGGGGCCTACACCAGATTTTGTGCCCAGGGGCCTCCACCACACTTAATCCGGCCCTGCCACCAGCTGTGGGAAGCTGCTGGATATTGGCAGGAAGTGAGTCAATCCAGAGCATTCCGAACATCACAATTCAAATATATGTTTTGTTTTGTTTTTGATAAAAATGTCTCTTCATTAACTCCAACAAAAAAGACACCCTGTAAAATAATGTGTTATAGCTTACAATGTATTTAGGCTTTTAAAAATGCCAGAAAACTGCTGATCTGATAATATGCTTCATATGCTACATGGTGTTTTATGGGAGTGAGCCTCACTGCACAAGAAAAAATGAGGTATCTTGATGAAAGATTTATTTGTCTCCATTTTTCAGATAGTTTTGGTTATGAAGTAGATACTTTGTTATGTAAAGTTTGAGCAAATTATGATTGAGCATGTTGTAACATATTAAGTGGAAAACAAATAAAAACGCATTGAAAGTAAAAAAGGGGTAAGTCTGGGGTGCCAACGCGGTAGGCATCGCAAATGTGAACTCTAGTAAATCTTGCGCCACCCCCTACGGATCCCCAGTGTGCCCCTCGGCAGTACCCTGGCCCCCTATTCCCTCACTGACCCCTGTACCCCCTCAGTTGCCCCACTGACTCCTGGGCCTACCTACCCTCTGCGCAGCGCATTATAAGACACGCCTTTAGAAATGTTCCTTTAGAGGTTATCGGTTGAATCACTTTGTTGGAAACGACACAGGATATGTATACGTTGTAGTATGTATACGTTGGAGATTGTAATGATGTGATGTACCCCTCCTGCCCCTCCCCCCCTTTTCTTCCTTTCTGTACCCCCTTCCTATTCTTTTTTGAAAACCAATACAATTTGATTATATTAAAAAGGGGTGGGTCTTCTTAGTATTTCAACCAGAGCTTCAGTGTAATTTAATGAAAAGCCCAAACCCTTAAAAAACTATTCCCTAGCATCTAAAATTAATATCTTTTAAGATTCTAGTCAATTACCTATTATTCTTTCCCCTGCTGGGCTTCAACTCTGTTCAGGACTCTAGGATATGGGCGCCGCCATCTTGCCTCAGAAGCATCACATACTGAAAAGAGGAGGGGGGCAAAAGTGCAGGGAGGCAGGGTTATAGCTGTGCTTTGTACAGACAGAGGAGTGCTGGGGTCAGGAAAAGGACAGCAATCCCAGAATGCAGTGCAGCATAGTCACAAGACACTTCCTGTCTGCAGGCTGCCTGAGACTCCACAGGCCGCCATCTTGAATGTTAAAAGGCTCAAAAAAACCAATAGGTGCAGGTAGGATGATTTTAAAGGCGGGCAACCTGTATTTACAGGACTGAGGAAACATACAAGATAGGCGATACAAGATAATACTATAACAGCTTGTGAGGCACCCCATATTTTTTTTTGCTGTCATAGAAAGTAAAGACTTTATTGGGCTTTCTTGGCCAGTTAGTGAGTCAATGTGTAAGCTCAACTTTAGGTCTTCGGTGAGAGTGGTGCATAAAGCCAGGGGTATTGTGTGTTAGCACAATCTAGGCATTCCAAGAGTGAATTTCAAGGACAGGTTCAATCCGATGGTCTATTTGCCCTATGGGCAAACGTAGAAGAGTCTTAAAGTGGACCAACACCCAGGGGGGATCGGCCCGGGAATCTATAAGATTCCCCGGGCCGATCAGATCCCTCCCCGCGGGGAATCCAAAATTGGGATGTCCCGCGGGGTGAAACCCCCCAGGAAGCCTAGGAACCTTACCTTAACCTCGCACTTCCCTTAGCAGGGTGCGCACCCGGGCCGGCCGTTTGTGAATGGCCGGCGCGGGGGCGCTCCCTGTTAGAGGGAAGCGTGAGACGCGGCCTCCAGCGCTCAGAGCCGCTGTGGTTGGACGCCGCTTGTACATGCATACCACAACGGCTCTGAGCGCTCTGATTGGACGAGCGCCCGCGTAGGAGCGTGGTGAGGTGAGTGTTTCCGGCCGTTCTGGGGGGTTTCACACAGCGGGGCACCCCCGATCGGGGTGCCCTACCGAAGTGGACCAAAACCCAGGACAGTCAAAATCCTGGGTGTTGGTCCACTTTAAGTCTCACAATGGAACTGCATAATTCTAATCATGGTGATTTAAAAAAAAAATTAAATTGTTCCTACAGTTCTTGGAAAAAGCAAAAAGGCCAGCCAATAAGTTAAATATAATGCTTAGATTAAGGCCATTCCTGTTTAGCAAGCAGGCTATGCCCTTGAGTCAGTTTAAATGCAATACAGAGAGGTGTAATGTAATTGCTACCACTAAAACCTAATATTTCAGCCCATTCCTATGGGCAATGAGGACCATTTAAGCTTCTCTAATTTTGCTGACTTTCATTTAAGAAGTTCAATATCTTTTGTGTTTTTCTACGTTTCTAGTAATAATATCTTAAGGTTCAACGTATCCCACAGCTGTATAGTAACAGCACAAACTATATAGGTTGAGCTTTGGCATTGAGGACAAAGGTCCCATTTTCCATCTTCTGTTGGTCATTATAGCATTGCAAGGTCGACTTGTGACTTGTCACGGATTCATTTGTTATTAATGGCCCATATGTGACAGTGGATGAATGTAATGTATAGACTGATGGCAGGCTGACTTGAAGGTCATATAGATAGAGCTAAGCTCCATTCAAAACATATTATTTAATGACCTGGGAAAGCATTAGAGCTCCTTCCATGGTCTATTTGCAGACTGTGACCCCGATAGGGAGAATCATTTGGTTTAGATCAGGGGTTCCCAACCTTTTTTCCCCAAGTATCATTTTCTAATTATTGGGTTGTGCATGTGGGTAGTCAGCCACCAATAGAACATGGTAAGAATACTCAAATGTGCGTAAAATACACAATAGTTGAACATACATGAAACAAATTAGGCCTAAGTAAAGGGTGCCTCTACAAGCCATATGAATTGGATGACTTGAGAAATGTCCTTGAGAAGAGAAGAAGTTCAGTTGCTTTGATTATTACTACAGGTCAGGGCTAGATTAAGTGTTGTGGAGCACCCTGGACAGAAAGTCTAGTGGAGGCCCCCATAAGTAACTTGTTAACAAGTGGTGGAGACCCTGAGCCAGAGCCATGAGGGCCATGAGCATGTCTGATGGAGGCCCAAGTAAGTAACTGCAGAATGTTAAAAAATGATGGAGGCCCTGAGGCTGTCCCACCTTCCTCCTAAAGTAGATGTCCTGTCACTCGGTAACCCTCCTGCCATGCCACCCTCCTCTGGCACTGAGGCAGGGCCACTGGTGCGCAACAGGACGGGGGAAGCCCCTCTGTGCACCATCCATACGACCACCACAGGAGTTCTAGGTACTCCGCTGGATTTCGGGGCGAGGTATGGATTTTTTACTTATTGTAACTCTATGGCCCTGTTTTAGTGTCAGAGGAGGGTGGCAGGTGGCTGGATTTACACTTTAACTCCATAACTGTTCTAGTGAAATAGAAAGAACTTCCAAAACATCCACAAACATGTCTCCATTAGCAGACACAGCACCTGGCACACACTGTAGGGTGGGGGTCATGGCACTCAAGATGAGGGACCAAATAATGGTCAGCACTCTGCTCAACCTAACTGAAAAGCTGCTTTTAATAAAAGATCAAAACACATTCAGAACAGTTTGGAGGTTATTTCAGCCCTGCTACAGATGTATTTAGCTGGTGATTTATTACTGGGTAATATTACTGGGTTTTGAAGTGTAGAGGTTCTCCTGGTCAGGTGCAAAAGTTCAAATCCAGTCAGTTATTGTCCACAATTAAGTAACTACTTCCTATAGAGTATCCACTAAAGTCCCATGAGCTGTAAACACATGGGATAGAGAGCTCACCTCATTTTGCTGAATAACTCCGTCACAGAATGACTCTAGTTCAGTACTTGGACAGCTCCATTTGATGCAGTCTTCGTCCCCTGGGTGCCTAGTGTATGAAAAGCCTTAGCACACAGACATGTCTGCTATCTCCATAGCTTCTGTGAAGACATTTTCAGACCTCAGTGTGTTTCCAGTCTATAAATACCCATTATGTCCAGTGGGCTGCTTTCTCCTTGGCGCTCGCTGCACTAAAAGCTGAACTAATTCCCTTTCACTCCAATAAGATAACAGGAGTTCAGGAAAGCATCTTTTAGCAAACATAAGCCAACCAGCCCATCTTGGCAACCATCAGGCTGTTGGCAGGGCCTTCCCTTCATCCCCCACTAGGTATCAGCGTGTCCTTGCATGCCCTTGCATGCTACTAAATTCATTTTGTAATTTTTTTTTTTTATAAATAACACGTTGGTTCTGGGAAACTCTGCTGGTATGTGAAAATCAGCCCTGAAATTGTTCTGTCCTGTAGCAGAGTCCATGAAATGCTTTAAAGCTCTATTATCTGTGACATGAAGAAGCAAGGGGAGGGAGACGAAGGAGCAAAGAGGAAGGGGGGGGGGGGGGGTGTCGAGAAAGAGAGAATGTGAACATAATCCACAGAGCAGCTGGAATCAGTATCTGGATGAAAAGTATAAATCCCCCAGACTGGATCTGCAGAAGGAGGAACAGACACACAGAAGCCACTTCCATGGGCAAGGAATGGAAGGCATATCAGTGGGCCAAGAGCTCAGCTCTAGCAGCAGAGAGACTTTCCTCCAATTGTTATCTACTCCCATCATCAGCCTGTGATGTAAGCTTAAAGAGGAGATTCCCCCTTCTGAAGGTTTTCAGAAAAAAGAGCATTATGACCTGTGCCTCTCCATTTTCTGCTCAGGGGTGTACAATGCTTTCTCAGGGCCCCAAGCAAAAGTCATGGTGCCCCTCTGATTCAAGAAGCCCCACTGTGAATTGAAACCCTCAGGCTGGCACATATTTTAACATTGATCTCATAGGGCATGTGCGGGTGTCTGGCGGCATCCTCTGTACCACCTAATCCGATGAGCGCACCCTCGCTGGGCATTTTGTGCACAGCTGAGGGCAGGCATCTAAAGGTCAATTCATTTACCATTATTGTTTGCAGGAGAGCCTGTGCCACGGCCATGGGAGCGGGGATCAGAATAAGACTTTGAAAGATTCTGGAGGCTCACACACAAGGGTGGCATCCCAAATCTGTGTTCTGATTGGAATTCAGTTTGGAGCCCAGTGAGATCCGTATTGTTTCCAGAGCAGCGGTCAACCCCTTGTTTACTCGAGTGCTCTATGCACAGAGTGCCGGGGGTAAACCATGCACTGGCAGTTCTGCCCCACAGCGCCTACAGTACTGGCTGCGGGTGCTCCCAGTAGACATTGCGCCAACACTGCACACTAGGGTAGAGCCTAGTGCTTCTGCACTAGGTGCAGAAAGGTGGGGGACAGCTTGCACAGGGGCTCCCTTCCCCCATGGTATGGACACCCCACCGGGCATTCAAATATTTTCCCATCTGCTGGCTATATTTGCCCACTCATTTTTTTAGTGGTGTTCCACTTTAAAGAAGATTTCCAATCGAATCTCTCCCCTATATGCCCCAGGGCAATAAGATAAGAGTCTTACCTAATAGCTTTGATTCTCCTACTGGCATAAGGGTGAGTATTCTGCCAGGATGAGGTGAGCTAGCACCTTGGGTGACAGGCCAGCCACCCAATCCATCATATTTTTGGCTAAATGCTCAAATCGGGTTTAGCCCAGAGTAAGAAGCGAAATAAGGAGTCAACACGCAGAACTGATATTAACCCCACACCTCAGGGAAGCGCTTCTGCCCCCACCTTGCATGCAGACTTTATTTATACAGCATAGAACATAGAGGCTTAAGTTGAAGGTGATTAATAACACGTTGTAGTAATCCCAATGGCTAAAGATAATGTATTCTTTCTGTAAATGGCAATTTCTGTATTCTAGTGCATGAATTAGTTTATCCTTATCTAAGTAATGCATTCCACACAGGAGCAGTAAACTGTTATTCACGTCACATCTGGATAACATGCTCTCTCCCATTGCCATCTTTAGGTGTAGTGTTCTCCTAATGCCATCTTTAGGTGTAGTGTTCTCCTAATGCCATCTTTAGGTGTAGTGTTCTCCTAATGCCATCTTTAGGTGTAGTGTTCTCCTAATGCCATCTTTAGGTGTAGTGTTCTCCTAATGCCATCTTTAGGTGTGGCTCACTCTCTGATACCATCTTGTCTTAGGAATAAGAATATTTTTTATTTCTTATTCTTTGGGAAGTGGGGAGGGGCTTTAACCTCTGGGCTCATCGTCCCATTATACTGATCCACAACACCTCTTTTAACACTCGTTAACACCAGTTTGGGATGTCTCTACAGTTAAAGATCCGTAGAAAGCTTTATGATGGGGACAGGAAGTAGCTGTGCACTTGAGTGAAGCATGTCTTCTATTGGGTGCAGATTCTGCACATATGTATTTATTAACTGGACCCCCAAAGGACCTAGCTCTGCTAGGAAAATGTAGGGCTCACTGATGGTGTGAGGGGGTAGGTAAGGTAGGTTTACCGTCCCTGGGAACTAGAAACCACCCTGGTGCTTAGTTGTAAGGGAAAATGTAGGTCCACTTTAAAACAAAAGAAACAAAAAGGTTCTCAGCAGTCATCTGAAGCACACTGAGAATTTGAAATCCCACCAGGACCCAGAAAACAATAAATGTTTTCTAACTACTAACTGTCTCTATGACAATACAAGAGAAACTTGCACTCCGGACAATATAAGAAGCATTTCAAATTGCTCCCCTGACCGTAGAAAAAATTTTCCAATTCTAGACTTGCTCTCCTGACTGCAGAAGAAGCTCTCAACTAGCACATCACAATAGATATTTTCTGAATTCCTGACAATAGTGAGAATGATAGTAAAGGTTCTCCGATGTTCTATTACTCCCTGCAGATAAAGGACCTGACAATGGTAGCGATTGTTGAGTCTGCTGATCCCGGGTCACAGTGTAATTTCAGCAGAATTGCTGAACACGTTCAGGTTCACTGTTCTGGAATAAATGTGTGGACTGGGAAACAGAGGACGCTGTCATTGCCAGATAAAACTTCTCTAAAGGTAAGACGAACACTTTTTCAGAGGGACAAATTTGAGATGCTTACATTGCATCTCAATGCAGGGGGCCGATCCAATCCCTCCCCCCGGGGCATCCAAAATCGGGATGCCCCACTGTGTGAAACCCCCCAGGACGCCCGCTGCACATACCTGAATCCTGGTCCAACGACGCATTCACGGGCCGCCCTTCTCTATAGCAGGGCGCATGCCCGTGCCGGCCATTTGTGAATGGCCAGCGCAGGCGCGCTCCCTGTTAGAGGGAAGTGCGAGATGTGGCCGCCAGCGTGCTCGGAGCCGCTGAGGTAAGACGTTGCATTGACGCGCATACCTCAGCAGCTCTGAGCGCACTGATTGGACGAGCGACCGCCCATGCGCCGCAGGAGTGGGGTCAGGTGAGTTGTATCTTGCGATCTGGGAGGTTTAACATAGCGGGGCACCCCCGATCAAGGTGCCCCGGGGAAACCAAAAATCCTGGGTGTTGGTCCACTTTAAAGTGAACCAACACCCTCTGTGGTGAGGGTGTTGGTGGGGGCTGCCAAATGTCCTGTCCACATGAGGGCTGGGCAGCCAAACGCCGCATTGGATTCCCGGGGGGGCCAGGATAAGGTAAAGATTACGGGCGTACTGTCCTTTTAACGCAAAAGGGAAAAATTATTTACTGTTGAAATAATATAGCAGACCTGGCAGAACCTGTTGCTGCAGCCCCTTCCTGTGTAGACTCCGCAGTACGCACTGAGGTCGAGAAACAGTGGCTTAGAGGACAACATTTCCCATCCGGGACATCATCCTCCAACATATTAAGAAAGGCCTCCCCACATAAACCTCTGCTGGTCAGGATCCCGTGGAACAGATAAGGACAGATCCTACACAATATCCTTGGCAAAAGGCCAGGAAGCATAGTGTACCCGTCAGGGGATAACCATAACCAAAGGCCCCCTCCCAAGGGTTAGTCCAACCATATTCAGTCCAACCTCACCTTGGGAGAACCACAGTAGTTATCATGGAATCTCCCCTGTCAGGTAAGGATAGTAAGCGTTCTTTGCCTCTTACCTTTTAATAAGGGGCTTCTTGGTCTTTTTTAGCCCACTATATTATAGTGAACCTCCAGTCAGAAAACCTAGTTTAAGGAATTGCTCCACTACCCCCCCCCCCCCCCGGCAGTCAGTGATTTAAGCTATATGAGACAGCGTAACTCCATGCAGATGTTGTAGGATAGCAGGCAGATTCTATGCTCCTTAACTACATGGAAGCAGCCATCTTGGCACAATTCTGACAGCCCCGCTTCTAAAAAACTCAGTCCCACAGTCAAAATGACCCTAAATCTCTTTGAAATAATGCTTTCTCTCTAGTTAGAAGCAAAAAGCTATCAGCTGTAATGACTCATCACTAGAAATGGGCGAACCCCCCAAAGTTCGTGTTCGACTTACCTGAGCCCCGATCCTCTTCTGTCAGAGCCGGCAGAGCAGCAGTGGTGGCGGCAGCAGCAGCAGCATTCTAAACTGGGTCCAGTCAGGGTTACAGAAAGATGAGAGCCGGCTCCCATAAAAGAGGACACTTTTAGTGTCAGCACTAGAAGTGTCCTCACTCATGGGAGCCGGCAGCCATCTTTTTGAAGCTCCGGCTTGGGCCAGGTTGGAACACCACCACTTTGTTGTCACTGCAAGAAGAGGATCAGGGCTCAGGTGAGTTACAGCAGCGCTTCTGCTGCCGCAACCTTAGGTGAAGTGGTAGCCCATCAACCAACTTTTCAAGCAGTGTTCGAGAGTTTGGCGTCCGACCCAAACACGAAATTCTGGCTGGGATTTGGGACCCCGAATTTGCAAAGTTCGGTACGAACCCAAATTTTGTGGTTGTGGTTCCCCTATCGCCAGTAATTACGGCTCAGAAAGCACCTAAAACATTATATCAACATTGTAAACAGCTGTTGCAATGTTTTAGCAGCTGAGGCCATTGATACATAGTTACATTCATCCCCTCCAGCAGTTGGTAATCTGCGTGTGAGTGTGTGTAACATGACAGGCATGCTGATCCTTTTTCTGAGCTAAATATTTCTCTCAGTTTAGTGTGGGTTTTGTAGAAAAATCCCAAGCTCTAGACAGCCTGCATTGTGTGGAGAAAGGATATTACACGGGCACACTGGAAACAGAAACAATCTCTTTCTCTGGCTGGTTGAGCTGATCATAAGGAAGCTCCCAGATTCATGTGCTTGTTTGCTAGCAAAGGCTCTCCCCCCTTCCTAGACTCATACTCAAGTGTGATCCAAGATGGCTGCTCCAAGATTTCAGGTGTGATCCAAGATGGCTTTCTCATACAATTTACATGCACATCTGCATAGGCTTAAGTCCTCTCAAAAAAGCATAAACTACTGATCATCAAAGAGGGTTTTAAAAGAGGAAATTGTAAAAAATGTATTTTCCTGACTGGAGGTTTGCTTTAAATCTAACATGGGTCATCTAATTAGCTTGGCCCCTCTGCTAAAGGAAGACTATCACGAAAAATGTCCCATGGATAAAAATCTATAAAAATTTGTTGGATGGCGGGAGGAGAGGTCCGGCATCAATAAATATCCAGCCAGGCTTGTTTTTAATCTTTTAATGGAAGGAAAAGGACTTCCGGGGTGACAGACTCTGTCACCCCTGATAGACTAAACCTGTCACCCCTGAATTATATTCCTATCATGAGAGAATAAACCACAAGCTTGGCGGGAGTTTTATTCAGTTCAAGCGTCTAAGTGACCCCACCTCTCATTAGCCAATGAGTTTATATGTATTTTTAATATTACACAATTTCGTGATAGTTCTCCTTAAGGTGCTCCCAAACCTCCCTTACCATACAGCCATCACTTCTTGCCATGTGCTGATGAGGACCACTAGCCCGAAGCATGTGTCCACAAGTGGGAAGTGATGGCTGTTTAGATATTAGAAGATATACTCAAAGCATTGCACGCCTGGCCAGCTCTAAGCCTCTCAGCACTTCACAAAGACAAAAAAAGGATGATATGCATGGCTTCGCCTACTGCTAAGAATCATGGGTAAATCCTAATATTCTTGGTCTGTATGTGCCATGTAAACACGTTCTGTTTAAAAAACTCTCCTAACCTAGGCCTTTTCATATAAGACAATTTGGCGCCGGGAATTCATTTATCGCTAAAATATTCATCATTTGCTCAAAAAAAGAAAAGCTCTGGAGAAGCTCCTCGGCAGCGCGGATGATAATCACATTAGAGAGACGCAGCTACAGGGCTGAATTTTATGGCGTGCAATATTTGCACTGACACCACTATAAGTGCACAAAGGGCCGGTTTGATTAAAACCACAATTTTGCCATGGGTTCTATTTCCTATATAAGGATTTTAAGCATAAAATAAGTTTAAAGGGAAAAATGGAGAGAAGGAAAGCTTTCGCTCTTCATCTCCTGTTGGGGGAGGGGCGGGGGTGCTGCACAGGCTTGCTTGTTTTATGGCTATTGTTACATATTCTTAAATAGATCTCGGTATAATTAAGCCTAGAAATGCAGACTTGAAGTTTTTTAATAGAGAATAAAAGAAAGCTGGCGGAGAGCCATAAAATTCAGGGTGATAAAATAAGTTGATGTATGTCTTATGCACTAAACAAAGCTTGATAAGCCGCTACATTCATCCTGTCTAGGCTCCTCCACCATTGCTTCTGTCTGGCTACATTGTCTTATCCATGTTTTTGATAATTTCTTAGACTTTCCTATCAGACCTCAGATCAGGGGTAGCATAGGACGCCTCTGCTTAGCTTTCACCCACTCCCCTAGTCATGCACCCACAGTTCCAGGATCTATAGTTGGGTGCTGCATTTCCAGGTTCCAGCCTGAAGGAGTCCAAGGCCAGACCAATGTGCACATTATTTTCTAAGGGCACTGGGATTGAGCTGCCATACATCCGGAATCCAGAATTACAGTCTTTTAGACAGAGCAATCTGAGTTCCACTTCTTGTGCATCCAAAATTGGGAAAACCCCCCAGAAGCCCCGCTTCACCCACTATGTCCTGGAGCCCTCGCCGCGTCTCTGCCCTGCTGCTGCATCCCGGCTTACCTCTAGCCATGCGCACAGCCACACCCGGCCTTTCTGCATGGGTGGCACAGTCACACGACGGCTAGGAGGTGAGCGGGCGATGCGGCCTGTGGCCCACTCAGCTCTCTTTGCCACCACTCGGCTGCTTAGCCATCAGCGAAGCCAAAGAGAGCTCATCCAATCAGAGTTCTCTTTCTCGCTCAAGTTTGCGCCATGGGAGTGGAATGAAGGTGAGTGAATGGGGTGACCTGGGGGGTGAAAAGTGAAAATCGGGTGTATTGTTCCTATTTAAATACCAAAGCAATGAAGCAGGAGGAAGCTAAAGGGAATGTCCACTTTCAATGGTATTTTTGAAGATGTATATTTTTCCCCCCGCAAGGATGCTCTCAAGGTGTTGAGCTTATTTAGCACATTTTTATTTTTTAATATGTTAACAAATTTGTGTTTTATGGAAGCAGTTTGCACTACCTGCAATCTGTTGCTATTGGCAACTGTACAACAAGATGTACATTGAGATCTACAAGAAAAGAGAAGTGAGCCCTGTTCACATTGCTGCTATGGCCGTTGCTGAGGTGAGGGAGCTCACTCACCCCTACACATGCCCAGCAGTGTTCTGTGTGTACAGGGCTCACTTCTCTCTTGGTGTACAGACTTGGTGTACAGTTGCCAATAGCAAAAGATTGCAGGTAATGAAATCTGCTTCCATAAAACACACATTTGCCCACATAATAAAAAAATACTAGCTAAGCCCAGCACCTTGAGGACATCCTTTTGGCACACAAATATATACACCTTCAAAAAATGCCATTGAAAGTGGAATTTCATTTTAAGCAGGTGAACCTTATGCCTCCCACGTGCAATTTAAACGTATGACATTACCATCTTGGTGCCCAAGGGCTGTTTTGGTTTCATAGAGTAACATGAAGCCAGCCAGTGTCCATCTTTAAAAGGATTCCTGATCCATGTTTATTTAGAAAATTCTTAAAATTCAAAACAGAGCTGTCGCCTACGCGTTTCGGGCATTCAGCCCTTACTCATGGCAAATTGCCTCGTTCTCATAAACCATATTTAAACACAGACGCAATTAATGCCACACCCCCTCGTCCACCTAAGTTACAATTAATCAATAATATGTAAATAAATTAAAACTACCTAATAAGGTTCCCCTGATAAAGTTGACAGCAAGCTGTCCATCAGCCAAACTGCCCAGGGTCCCAGTAGGGATATGTATGAATACCGCCTCTCTCACCGGGACAGCACACTGGTTCGTCAAAAGCCAAAATGGAAATTACTCTTTGCAAGCTGGATGTGAGTTGAGCACTCATTGCCGTGCTGTGTCTATGCTTTTCGGCACCTGTGGATTTTGAATTACAACGGCGGAGCTGATCCCTTGTGTTGAATCTGGACTGTTTTGGTTTCATGTTTGATTTAGTATGCATTACCTTTATGTTTCAGATGGATAGCTATTACAACAGTATTTAAAGCGGACCTTCACCCTGAATAAGAGTCTATCTTATATGTTTCCCACACCCTGTAAATACAGATTGCTCACATTAAAAATCATCCTACCTGCATCTACTGTATGTTATGAGCCTTTAAACATCCAAGATGGCGGCTCATGAGGCTCCAGGCAGCCTGCAGACAGGAAGTGTTTTCTGACTGTGTCGCTCTGCATTCTGGGATTGCTGTCCTTCTCCTGACCCCAACTCTGTTCTGTCTGTTCAAAGCACAGCTATAACCCATTCCTCTGTGCTATACCACTCTGTCCTTCCCTCAGTATGTGATGCTTCTGAGTCAAGATGGTGGCGCCCGTATCCTAGAGTCCTGAACAGAATTGCAGCCCAGCAGAGGAAAAAATAAAAAGCAAGTGACTAAAACGTAAAATATATTAATTTTAGATGCTGGGGAATCGTTTTTTAAGCGTTTGGGCTTTTCATGAAATGATGCTGAAGGTCCAGTTTAACTCATTATAAAAGTAAAAAAAAAAAGCCTTTCCTCCCCATGGCTGCTTTCTCTAAGTATAGCATTGTTAAACCTTCATGTTTGCAAGATAGAGCCCTGCAACATGCATGTGCCTAGGGATGCTTTGGAATGATCATTTGCAGGCACTGATTCAGTTGGATCACCCTGTAGGTGGTGGTCGTGGATCACCAGCACAATGAGGGACCTGTCCCGCTTTTTAATTAATCAAACCTGATTTTATCCCTTTCAGTCCTTAAAGTTAATGTCCATTTTTGGGGTACCCCCCGAGGCTGAGGCAGGACAGGGAACAAAAATAAAAACCTCCTTACATTGCCTGGTGCTCTCCTCTCCAACATGGCTGCACCCAGCCTTAAAGTCACCAGATGAACTTTGCTGTATTCTGGGTGAGGTAAGGGGAGGGAGGCAGGTTACCACGAGATGTGAACTTTTACTAAGACTACAGGGCTGGGCAGCAGCAGCAGTAACTAGCAGATCCGCTTACCTTACCGTTGCTCCTGCATCGCCGATCATCCTTCCACAGCCCCAGTTTCTGAAGTCACGAGTTGTGCTTCTGTTTGGTGGATAGATATGGCCTCACTATGGCTGCCACCTGTCGAAAACAATGAGGGCCTCCATATACCAGGAACTTCCTTGACAAATATCGTACACAAGAAACCACAAGATGAGTGGTAAATTAAGTGGATTTGCTAGTTTGTTCTGCCACTGCCCAGCCCTGGAGTCCCCAGAAGTGAACATTTACTTTAAACAGAGGGATAGTTCATGGTCTATCAGACTGTTGGACGCCAGAATATAGTTTGGCAGAACAGAGGTTAGATCGTTTTTTTTCAGCAGCTGGGGAGGAAGGTTAAAAGTGTTTCAAGAGTATGAGTGATGGGTGCAGTGGAGTCATACACCAGATAGACATTAGTGGTATGACAGGAACTGGCTTTACTGGAACATGAATTCTGTAAGATAAAGTCACCTTACATGGTGGCTAACACAGACAGGGAAAAGAAGGAAGTACCATAGAGCAACAGAAAGTGCAGGAAATAACAACACAGCACTAAAATGCATAGAAACTACAGTTGAGCATTGGTCACAGCACCATCTAGTGTCATAACTTGTCAAAGTTGTAAACTGTAGTAAATCTAGCAAAAGTCAATAATCACATTTTAAGACAAGCAGGAGCTGTTGCAAAGTATTGTATCTCCAACAAAAAGAAGGGTTTGGGGCAGCGGCTGTGGGGTGAAGTGAAACGAGGAGTGACCGGTCAATGGCTGTGGAGGGGTGTTAGGTGAGGGTTTTTTGGGCAACAGCTAGGGAGAGGGGTTTGGGGAAAGGGTTTTGGGCAGCAGCTAGGGAGGGGGTTGGGAGGGGTTTGGCTGCGGCTAGTAAGAGGTAAGGTTAGACAGGCATACCACGCAGTATACAAGATTCACCTGCTGGCTGAGCTATGGTGCTGGCGGGGTGCAGATCCAAGCGTGCAGGGCCCTTGGAAAGTAGTATCAAGCCCCAGCCCTGGTCTTTCAGCAAATAGTGCCAGGTCCAGGACTAATCTTTTGTTTGTCCAACAAACAAACATAGAGCAGTTCTTTAGTTTTGCCCTGTGGAACACACAGCCCTGGTCCCTGGCACTCCTTGCAGAAACAAATTGGGTCACTTGTCTGGGGCTAAAATTGCGCTAATGACTCTGGACACAGACCTTGGAACGCCGTATGCGGTATATGGACAGTGGACCCCTGCACTAGACATTCTTAGTCTGTATGGTCATGATGATTGGTCCTGAGGTGTGGGTGCGTGTGTCTATTTGAAACTGCAGGCAATCATCGCAATCAACATCTATAGCAGGGTTCCCCAACCTGTAGCTTGGGAGTATGGTGTGCACCTTTCCCAACAAAAAATACTGACCGACATTTCACAGTACAGTGGGCGTGGTCTTGTAGGGGGTGTGGTCCACATACAGTTGGCTGATCACGAAGAACCCTATTCTTAGAAAATGGGTGTTGGATCACAACATTGCAGTGGCTGGGCAGGGTGGTTAGGTTGAGGTGTGGGTCAATGACTGGTGGTAAAGGGTGTGTGTAAATAGTTGGGGAGGAGATGAGGGGTGAGGGGTGTGGATCAATGGCTAGGGGTAAAGGGTTCAGGTAAATGGCTAGGGAGGGGGCATAGATGGGGGGTGTGGGTCAATGGCTGGGGGTAAAGGGTGCGGGTAAATGTCTGGGGAGGTGGAGATAGGTGAGGGATGTGGGCTAGTAGTTCGGGAGGGGGTTTAGGTTAGGGTTTCAAGTCAGTGGCTAGAGAGGGGGGCTAGGTGCAAGTCAATGGTTGGGGTGGTGTGGTTAGGTTGGGGTGCAAGTCAATGGTTGGGCTGGAGAGGTTAGAGAGGACAATGGTGGAGGTGTTAGGTTAGGTGTTAGGTGGGTATAGTGGCAGGGGTTTAAATTAACACAGAACCACTCACACATGACTGCTGCTGCCTGGACATCAGACCTCGGATGACCAGGGGCCCTGACATGCCCTGTCAGCTGCCCAGTTTTACACAGCGCTGAGGCATCCCGCACACAGGAAACAGCATGGCAGGTGGTGGAGTTAACTCAGCTACCAATCACTGCTCAGCAAGAGCACATGTTTGGGGCTTAGCTCGTTATGGGGGGTGCAATTCCACTGACCCAGCAATCAAAGGTGAGGGACACCACCATTTAGGGGCGACATTTCACCAGCAAAGTGGTATTTTTACTGCAGCTCCGATGGTAAAAAAAATACCGGCAATGATAATACATGTACCAGCAAGCCAGTGAAAATATTGGTTCCCAGACAGTCTCATGGGATGTTAGGCCACACGGACATATGCCACGTTTTTCCACCTAACGCATTCTGCCATTTAAGCTTTTTATGGAGTGTGGGGGTCTGCCTCTGTGAAGCAAGTATGTTATGGAGCAGGGGATTCTCATGTACCCTACATGCTCATTATTAGAGAGACGGGGTGGCTCCCAGTCATCTCTCAGGGGTGAATGTGGCTCTCATGTTAAGAACGCTTAGACAGGGCTGGCTCCAGGTTTATGTGGGCCCTTGAGTGGCATGGTCTCAGTGGGACCCTTTGTGGTGAAGAGTCACGTCTCATCACCGAGGGGCGTCTCACATCTGGATTCCCCTAAGGATCAGGCAAACTCTGGTTTTGGTCTACTTTGAAGCACACCAAACCCCTTTAAACCTGACCTCGGAGTCTAAACGAATCTAGGTGGTCCTGATGTTGGATGCCAGTGAGTGTGACCCCCCCCCCCCCCTTGTTCATTACTTTCCTCGAACTGGTGAATGCACTGTGGGGTCCAGTTTGAGTTTATGCTAAACCAGGGGGTTCTTTCACAAACAGGGGCATCCCAAATTGAGATGCCCTTTTAAAGCGGACCAAAACCCAGGGGGAATTGCTTGCATAGTGGGTATGCCAGCGATCCCAGGGGGTTTAACACAGTAGGGTATCACAGATTGGGATGCTCCAGGGATAAGCTGGGGTGGGCAACTTAAAAGCAGAACAAAACACAGCACTTCCTCCCCGGGAATATAAATCAAGATGCCCTGTTGTGTGGAGCACCGCCAGTCAAGGAGAGGTGGGCACCAGCTGTGGCGCTGCCCTCCCAGTCCGCTGCCGGTAAAGCGCCGTCGCACACCCCAAAGGCCGGCCCTGTCAGCTTCCCCGCCTTGCCGGGTGCTGACGCCGGCCCTGCAGTTAGAGATTCCGGCGATTCGGTTCTGTGGGGAAATGACAATGACGGAACCAGGAAGAGGTGAGATATTAACCCTTTTTTTTAACTATAACACCACAGGGCAACCCAAATCAGGAAAAACCCGATGGACCATACAAACCATGCAAAAATGTGTGACATGGACCTCACAGTTATGGCCAAGTAAACAAATACAGATAAAAGTGATAACCTTTACTCTGTAGAGGCTCAGATCACCCACGGGCATCGAGGAGTTAAATAAACAGAATATAAAAATGATTAACATAAATGTCTCTTTTATCACCCAGCCTTACTGGCACCCAGAGTGCTTGGTGAAATAGATGTGCATAATCTGACATGGCTAAGCCCGAGAAACACGACGTAGGAAGGGAGCCGTCCATGCGCTTGCCCGCATGATGAATGTGGGGCGCGGGAACCCAGCGCACTGCCTGACTGTATAATCTTATGATTGATTTACTTTATTCCGGGAAGCGCAGCAGGCAGGTGACAGGTGATTTTCCTGCCATAAGGCTCAGCTTCCACTTCAATGGAAAGATCTGAAAATTCCGTTTCTCCCAGCTGCGCAAAACTTTAAGGCTTTCATCTGCTCTCTTCCCTCTTCTTAATAAGTCAAGAGATCCGGGCAATGCGGAGGCAAAGTGTTGTCACCAGTCGGGGTAATAGCAGATGACATATATCCACAGTCCTTTGGGTTTATTTTGTCTTAGTTGCTGGGTTCATGATCAGTTGATGGGAGAAAAACTGCAATGACGTGCTGAGTTGTATTTAAAGCAACACTAAACCCTCAAATACAAACAAAATGGTTAGGGGGCTGAAGAGGTGTCCATCTATATGTATATGTACATGAATAACTTTATTATAATTGCACAACTCATTATAAAACATTCAAACCACACCTATACCCACACCCACTACAATCAACAATGCTGTTGAAAGCACCAGTGCCCCCCCTTAGACATCCCCACACACACCCACCCTACTAGGATACTCCTATAGCCAAAGGCCCTTATTTAACAAGGGATAGCGACAGGTAGCGCCTGGTGAGCGACCGGTAATGACGGGCACCGCCACGAGAACGCCGGCTCCCCACCACAATCACACATTTATCAAGCCGATCCTGCTTAGCGACTGAGATAGCGACTGAGATAGCGCCATATAGCGACTCATTCATCATTATTCCAGCCTCAGCCCACAGCCCCAGCGTCCGACCTTGAACAGCGACAGGTAGGACCTCTCGCTACCTGGCGCTCTCCAATGCATTTCAATGGAACAATCTTTAAATATTCATAATTAATTCATATTAATGTTTTTTTTTTTTTTTTTTTAAATGTGAAAAATTCTGTGACCACTTCTGCCATGTTAGATATTTTTTTTAAGGTAAAAAAAAAAAAAAAAAAAACTTTGTGCAGAATTGATATTACAGGTCTGATATTAATGTATTCATATTACAAAATGTAATTAAAAACTTTTTTTTGGGGGTTTACAAAAATATGGTTGTTTGGGGGTTAAAAAACTACTTTTAACCCATCGCCGCCAGCGCTCTGGGGTTTAAACATGCATTTCACAGCGCGAGAATTTTTTGAGCGTGATTTGTTAATGAATATGGTGGGAGCCGGTTGCTATGGCCAGTCGTTATCATGCGCTCCTATACAGCGCGGAACCTGTGAAATAGCGACTCCTCACCCAATATTTAACATTACTGCACACCGACTGAGTCGCTATCAACAACCGAACAGCGGCCAAGCACAGCGACTACAAGCGGGCGCTGTGAAAATACTGCTACAGTCGCTCAACTGTCGCTACCTGCCGCTATTAATGAATCGGCCTCATAGTCATAGCCAAGTCAGCAGTGATTGAATTATGATTCAAATGGAGCTACACTAAATGGCTGTAGCAGTTAAACGGCTGTGACTAGTTAAATACCGGAGCGGGGGCCAATCCAGTTCGGAAGCCCTCTGGCCAGTCCCCAGTGCTTCCCAGTACTCCCAAATACTGGAAACAACATACAGTATACACATAAGGGCAGACTAGATAGCGCGTATGCTCTCCTTCTGCCGCAACTTTCTATGTTTCTATGTTAATAGCTCCAGCCACCACACATGTGAACTGGTATAGGAGTCACTGTTAAAAAAGGAAAAAATAGAATAAAAAGAAAAAGAAAAACACCCCCAGGTAAGGCACCTCAATGTCCCTTCCCTCCAGTGACATCATTAGTCACATGGGGGAACTCCACAGAGGTTTATCCTCCAGGGGGGGGACCTGTGTCCCCCTCAACTACAGATGCCAGTAGGGCAGCTGCAATAGAAGCAAACCAGTGCCTGCCAGACCAGGAGCGAGCCCCGGACCCGGCGGAATGCCGATGAACTGGTAAGAGGTTCCAGAGAGTTCATAGGGTAGTGATATCCGACATGTCACATGCCAACATGTCACCTGCCAGCAGGTGGCATGCCGGATAATTTGACCAGGATTTTGACGGTATCTGGGATGGGACGAATTTAGACTCCAGAGCCTGCAGTGCTGATTGGTGCACTTTAACAGTGAAGCCATTATGCCTGGATAAGCCAGAAAGAAGACTGACAAAAATGGAATTACATAAACAATCTGTACAATTTGCAGATATAATTGTTGTGATTTAAATGAGAGTTCGTGCATGTTATTTCTGGAAAGGGCTTATAATTGACACATAGGGTAGAGCTTGATATAAATAATAACGTAATAATAAGACACTTAACTAAGTTAAGGTAACGATGATTCGTGTGTAGCGAGTATAGATGCTTCTGAATCATTAGTCCAGGCCAGGGGATACCACTGGGGCTACTCCAGCACCCTTCTGCTGGTACTCAAGGCCACTATGGGATGAAAGTGGGGGGACATGACTCACTGCAGACAAGCTACTGCTTCAAGAGAATGTGCCAGGTGGCCAAGTCAACAAGCTTCAGAAATGGAGCATCCAGGGATGGCAGCATTGCTGACAGATGAGCTGCTTGCAAAGTTGTTCCAAATAGGACCTCCACCCATCAGGGTAAGCGTGTATTGGTGGTGGTATGGGGTGGTACTTTAGATAATTGCTGTATTGCTGAAGAAAGTTGGGAGATAATTGTAGCATGGACCGATATAGGTCTTCCATTCCCCCGGGGAAGTCTGTGGTGGTGGTGGTGGTGGGGGGGGGGGGGGGTTATTTAGATAATTGCAATATTGGTGAAAAAAGGTTGGGAAACCCACCTCAGCACAGAGCTGTACACTGTGGCCTGATATCGGCCACTATAGGGATCGCTAGCCAATATTATCAGGAGAAACAAAGCAAAACAAAACAAAATGTTGTTACTGACACATGTTGGAAAGTTTAATTGTGCTTATTAGAACTAATGAATAATATCTCCGGCACAATGAAACTCAATCATTGTGCCGGAGATATTTTTAAGAAATCACATATTTTTAAGAAACCAATGAAATTGGTTTGGGGATGTGGTGAGTATCAGTGTGCCGGTTATCGGGCTTGCCAGATGACACTGTGCATTAAGACATTCCAACTTGGGATGCTTTTTACTGCCAGTGTTAAAGCAGTACTTTAAGAGTTTACGCCCTGGTAAATAAGTTGCCCCTGTACATCTTTGAAATATGCAAAGCCGAATGTGTGACTCCAGGCTGAGAATTTGCATTCAGGCTGTTAAAGGTTTCTGCACCCGCGGCGAATCCCATATCATTAATCGCTCATTGTGACCGCACTTCTCACCGAACCGAAAAAAAACAAAAAACAAAATGTCAATGTTTTCTTTCATACCCGAGTCTGCAATTTCCTGGCTGGCGCATGCAGGGGAACTGTGTATGAAATTCCTCCAGATGTCACCCGGATGCAGAATTGTCACAGCGTGAGACCGATTCCAATATCGCCACCTGAAATAAACATATCAAAGTTGTCATTTACAAAGGCTCATGTAATAGAATGCGGGCAAACTTTAAAAGGTTCAAAAAATTGCAGTGCAAACTGTAACTGGAGCTGAGCAACAGGACTACTGAAGGAACAGAAATGGTAACGTGGGTATATACCTTCTCAGTGCTGATGCCTGAGCCCCTCCCCCAAGGAGCAGGTGTCATGTCTTACGACGTGCATTTTAATTTACCTGGGGTAACAGTTTAATATAATGTTTATTTGCATAGGCTGAGCAGTGTGCATTTAATCCCCCTTGTCCCTTCCAGGCTCCCTTAGTCTTGCTCTGATGTGAGTAACTCTTCTTCCCCTCTCCCTCAGCAATTTCTAGTCTGGCATGCAAGCATCACATACATGCTGCTCCCTTCTGCAGCTACAGTTTTCTACCTACTGCTTTTATATGGGTTACATCACAAGTTTTCCAGCTGCATTGAACACGCATGTCTGCTGTAAGAAGTTTTGCTGCAAAATTCTTTACTGAAATAAAGCTTTTAAAACGTATCCACGTGATCCTCGAGCAGCAGAGTAAGCTATTTGCCAAGCCTTATCGAGTAAAAAAAAACATTCATCACAGACACACACAAGGAACATGGAGCTGTCTACAGGATTCCCATTACAGCGATTTGGTGAGTCAGAATAGCAGAGCTCTGCATAGCATGCCAGTCACTCAATCCCCCAAGTAGCATGGGCATGCTGCTCCAAGGATTGGCTGATTTACCTTCAAGGAAGGGTCGTGGAGATCAAATCTGTCTAAGCACAGGGGGATGGAGTGTTGAGAGGAAAATACTCAATTTGTTGGACTTCCTCTTTAACAGAATAAGTGTATCCCATTTGTTATCAGTTACTAAAATATTCAGGGACACAAATCGCTCAATGCATAGCACGCTAGAAATACCACTTCATTAGAGAAAAGAGAAAATGTATTTAGATTTTCATAAATATGTCCAAATGATTTCACTAGTCACTAACCTTCCTTTTTGCCAATCCCTTACCCCCTCTGGGCTGCTGTATCCCCACACATAGGCATCTCGATTAGAGGTGCTTGTCCATTACTAAGTGCCAAGTATTGGCCAAATGCATCAATGCTCCCGTGTGTTCAGACATTTCTTAGGCAGAAGACCTTTGTGTTACCAGTTACCAATATAATTAGGGACAGAAATCACTGCATACGCAGGGGTGGACTGGCCATAGGGAGCACAGTGAGAACTCCCGTGGGCTATACTGTTTAGGGGACAACTGGGCTGGCACCTCACCCAGACTCTGTCCCAGAATTCACTCCGTTTACTTCTATCACCCCCTCAGTTCCCTGCCTCCCAGGTCTCCCCCATACCCGTCCCCACACACTACATCCTGATGAATGTACTTGTTGACCAGCTCAGAAGACCCCTGGGGGTGGAGCTTAGCAGCGACGCCAGTAAATTCCAGGACTGATTTTTGGCCCCAGTCCGTCCCTGCCCATATATATTGTGGTTCTAACACCACTGACTTAAGATTTCTGTTACAATAAACACAAATGAATGGCATGCTGCTGAAAAGTGGTGGACACTGAGAACACAGAGCATAAATAGCAGACGGGAGCTGTATAAAAAGAACTTGAAAAGTATAACAATTAAAAGAGGTGTTCAGAGTTTCATACATATGCCCAAATGATCTCAATAGGGAAATTTCAGTAGGGCTTATTTTTCGTTTAATACAATTGTATTGTTTTTAATTGAACCCATTAACACATCTATAGAGAAATTAATATAATCAATATTACATTGATATAATAATACCGGTTAATTAAAATGGACCAATTCCTTCCAGCCAGAAATCCAGCCACAAATACAGATCCTCAACTCCTCATCCCTGATTTGGAATGGCTGCCACTAAATAACCCCTGTAAATCCCCCCCCCCCAGTTCAACATTATTACATACCCCCACCTTAAGTGTCCCACGTGACCTCCCCCAATTGGGGTGCACTGGGTAAGGGTGCAAGGCGCCACACACAAGGGGTGCAAACCTGCCTGCCGAATTGGCTGCCGGTTGAGATATGAGAAACACAGCGGGCAGGAAAATGGAAGGGTGGGTATGCAGGGTTATTTAGCAAATGGCACTATAAATATTATAAATTAATAACAATAATGATAATAATAAATGGGCATCACAAATTGAGATGTCCAGGCATTAGGTTCATGTTAACTTAATTTCTAGACCTGAAGCACATTCCTCTACGCAGGACAGTTTCTAGGGGAGGACAAGCAGTCGGCCTGGGCGCCAAATCTATTGGGGGTGCCTTTATCCTAGCCATCTGCAGATTGGTCAGGGTCATTGTTAGTGGTGCCATAAGACAGGCACCTTTCATCCCCCCATATTGGGCTCAGTCATGGGAAGGGGGCACTGCCTGCTGCTAAGGTAGAGGCAGAGGAAATAACCTGGGATCCATTGATGAATAGGCCTACTATGTACTCATGTCAGTAGAAGTGCTAAGGTGGTCCGGCGTTCGGCTGTCCTTTTTAAAGGGAGGTTTCTAGGGGGGTTCACACAGCCGGGCACCCCTTATCAGAGTGCACCGGGGGAAAGGACCAAAACCCAGGATTTTGACTATCCTTGGTTTTGGTTCTTTTCCCCGGGGCACTCCAATCAGTGGTGCCCTGCTGCGTGAAAACCCCCTTTAAAAAGGATAAAGTGGTATCGCCGATGGCAACTCACCTTTTCCGATCCTGCGGCGCATGCGCGGTAGCTCATCCAATCAGTGTGCTCGGAGCCGCTGACGTCACATCATTTAAGCCTGCGTCTAAGGGCAGTGGCTCCAAGCGTGCTGATGGCTGCATCCCTCCCTTCCCTCTAACAGGGAGCATGCCCATGCCGGCCATTTACAAATGTGCTCTGCTAGAGGGATAACGGGGATGCATATGCACCGTTGGACCGGGAAACAAGGTAAGTGTATGGGGCGGACAGCGGGATTTCACACAGCGGGGCATCCCGATTTTGGATTCCCCGAGGAGAGGGCGTGAGTTTTGGTTCACTTTAAGGGGGTTCATATTTGAGCTAGCCAGTCACTAAGTGAAGCCTGGTTACTATGTCCCTACTCCTGTCCCAAGCTCTTGAGAAGGATAGTGGGGCAGATTGCAAAGTATCCTCAACTTGATTGCCACTGAGAAGCGGCCCTGAAGAGCCACTAGTAATTTACAATGTAGACCTACTGAAGAGATCTAGTTTCTAGCTGCCATGAATCCCAAATTTATGACTATTCCCTACTAAAGCTCTGTCTGGAAAAGAAAAGGTTTTCAATACTTATAAGCAAAGGCAGCTGGGTAATGTTCTATGACAAAAATGATTACTAATGGCAACTTTATTGTCTCATTTCCGATAATAATGAGTTGCTGTTACAAATGCCTGGAAGCAGATGAACCCCAAAATGCTCCGTCCATTACCAGTTCCCAGCATGTGATGATGCTTCCCTACCAATACCAATGCCAGGTCAGCACTTTGTTAAAGTCCGGTAACAATGATCAGCAGCCTAGTTTCTTTTCCCTGCTCTCTCCCTGCTCAGGCGGCGATAATAAAGTCCTTCGATGGAGCCGCCAGACTCTGACAGGTTGACGTGTTTGATAAATGCATCCTGTTATTCCTGTCTGTTAGATGCAGGGGCAGCGCCTTGGTACAGTGTGCGGGGGAGGGGGTATAAAATGAGACACAGGGAAGGAGACAAGTGATAAAGAATTTAAACGAAACATAATGGAGGACAGAAATTGCCTTTTCATCTGTGACTGTGCTTTTTCCCATCAGTGGGCACCCATTATGTATCATTGTAAGTCTCATTATTAATTACTGACGCTAAATTGCTCCTTCAGCCTCAGAAAGCTTGGTGGCTGCACATGAAGGACGAGGCCTGGTATTAACCAGCCACTTACCTACAGCTCAAGCCATTTCTCAGATCTATTTCCTCGGAGAACTGTAATACTTTGGGGTGACATAGTAAAAGGCTAAGGGTTAAATAGATTAGATTTAAAGCAGGTCCATTCCTGCTTTATCCTTAACACCCTAGAGTAGACTGCTGACCCTTAAAGCGGACCTCAAGTTAAGAAAATAAGGTTTAGTCATTTGTTTGCCTAAAACCCCCTTTGATGATCAGTGGTGTATGGTGCTTATAGTTCCAAGATGACAGCTACACACTTACCACGCCATTTGTGGCTGCCAGGTTCGCGGAGGCGCTGCAGGGAATCCAAAGAGTGTCAAATAACCAGCACACCGCTTCTCATTAAATGTAAATATTCATTATATTAGGATACAATGATGATCATAAAGGAGTTGCAGTGCATGAAATTGTCCCGGCCAAAGTTTTGGGGGATCGGGGTCTCCCCTCCTCAGGGCCAGCTAGCTGGCAGTAACTCCTTTGTGATCATCATTGTATCCTAATAGAAAGGAACTTTACATTTAATGAGAAGTGGCTGGTTATTTGACACTCTTTGGTGTATGGTGCTTGAGAGGGCTTAACCCCATGCAGATGTTGTGGAATAGCTACACTACATGGGAGCCGCCATCTTGGATCACACTTAAGAGCCCTGAATTCACATGATTACACATGAGTGGGGGTGGGGGAAAGCCTATGCTAGAACACAGACACACTGCAGTTGAACTAGGAGCTTCCTTATGATCAGTCCAACCAGCCAGAGAGAGATTATATCTGTTTCCACACATATGGTTGTATGTTAGAAGGAGATAGCTTAGAATCTCCCGGCTATCCCATAAGATATGAACAAATATATTACATCACTGATTGTGAGAGACGGGGTTTAGGGGAGCAATTTACAAAACTTTTATTTTTTTGACTGGAGGTCTGCTTTAATGTATCAAAGGAAAAAATGCTTAGTGGGACTCGCCAATTTGATACCAGCAGTACTCCACCTACTTCTTTAGTGATCATTCAATATTATGGTAGAACGATATAATAACATTGATTTTAACTATTTGTCTGTTGTGTCTTTTTGGTTTGATTTGTTTTCTACAGATTCCGCATGGGGTTATTAGTATGCTGTAACACCCATTAGTGTTGTTGTAGCAGCCACATACTCATGTTCATTACTTTGTAAGCTGGAAAATGAAGACTCCATACCCAAGCTGTGCCTTACCTTCCTGCATAAGCTCCCCCCCCCCCCCCCCCCCAGATAAAGTTCCTGGGTGCATGGAAGATTCTGAGGTTTACACCGACAACGTAATAACAGGAGAAAAGCTAAGGAAGAGCATTCGCTGCCATCTGTGGCCTGTTTGGTACTTAATTCTGCTCAGGGCCGGATAATGAGGGGGGTGCAAGGAGCGCGAGCCCCGGGGCATCCACCACCTGTCCTGCAAAGGAGGCCTCCACCAACCTTTGGGTTATTGTCTGGTCCAGGAGGCTTTTCAGTCTTTGCCCTGACAGGCTGCGGGGCCAGCAACAAAGCTATCGGCAGCAGTGGGGCCCCCCACACCTGGACAAGCCTTTTTTGTTTTTACAAACCTGCAGCCAAAGCCACCACAGGGCAGGACGCAGAGTCTAGAACAGCAAAGCCACCGTCAGCAACGCTACAGTGATGGGAGCCTGCAGAGCTGTCATTTGGCGGGCGCTCACTGCACATAAGCCACCAAGCACAGCCGCTGGCAGCTCAATGCAGGGAACTGTTTTCTACTGGACCAACCGGGTGGCTATACCCCTCCCCTGACGTTCCAGTAAGTGGGCGGGTGCCAGACAACCACAATCAGTTACTTGGCTGGACTATTATTTTAAAGGAAAAAAAATACTGTATCTGGGGCCTCCACCAGATTTTGTGCCCAGGGGCCTCCACCACACTTAATCTGGCCCTGCTTTTGCTTGTTCTCCGAAGGCAGGAATTTCAGAAAATCCATAGCCATGTTTTAAGGCAAAATGAAGGTATGGGGTTCATGTGTCAGTACTATGCCTTAGGGATGAGCGAACCGGTTCGGACAAACCGGAATTCGCTCCGAATTTCAGGGAAAATTCGTTTCGGCACGAACCCGATTTTTTTTTGGTTCGTGCCAATCGAATTTTCCCTGAAATAAAAACCCACCATGCTCCATGCTCCCACCATGCCGGCATTTGTTTAAAAAGCAAACACTTACCTGCATGGTCGGAGCGTGGAGGCCTCCGGCGCCGCTCTCAGCTGTCATCAGAGGACGCGTCATCAGAGGGCGCCTGAGAGCGGCGCCGGCCTCCACGCTCCGACCATGCAGGTAAGTGCTTTTTAAACAAATGCCGGCATGGTGGGAGCGGGCAGGCCGGCTGCGCTGTCAAGGGGCCGGCGGCTGCCCGCTGACAGGCGTAGCCGGCCTGCCCGCTCCCACCATGCCGGCATTTTTTTTTTTCATGAGCGATTCGTGAAAGTTCGATTCGGGCGAACCCGAATTTCTTGGGGAAATTCGGCAAATCGCCCGAATCGAACTTTCAAGAAGTTCGCTCATCTCTACTATGCCTCTAGTCTATGACTTATGTTATATGAACTTGCTGTCCATACTGAATATTAGTATTCCCCCACCCCAGTAGGCCTGGGGATAGCAAAGTGAGCATTAGACCTTACAGGGACCCTGATCATTTAGAGCTTACAGTACTCCAGGGAACATATTTGCCAATTAAACTAAAGTAAATTTGCTGGGAATATGTATGTTTATATGATATATAAGAAATGATCTGTGGCTGGGGGGGCTACATATAATAGGTATAGATAATAGCTATGAAAGGTATTGAAAACAGGAACACAAAACTGTAACAGTAATGTGCTTATATAGGACTAGGAATCATACTGTATATGTGGGGTATTCTCTATCTACCTTCCCATGGTGCTATTCCAGGTGGTGCATGTTAGATATTAGGGGCGGGATTGGAATACCTTGTAGTCACTTGGGATGGAGGTAAGAGTTAAAGTGGAAGTCCAGTCTCTATGTAGCACCACCACCCTGACTCCCTCCCAAAAAATAGATGCCTTATCTCACCCAGGATCCAGTGCCATTCCCCCAGCTTCTTGGGTTCTGGGTGCAGCCATCTTGGAAAGAATGCACAGAGCGGCAGGTCTATCATCGAATCTCATGCAGCAGTGTGACTCTACTGGCCAATCAAGTCCAACTGTCACTCTGGTCTATGGCTGTCATTCAGGGTCCCGATCCCCCCAGTGGAATCAGGGGAGCATTGCTGTGATCAGAGTTGTTTTATTATTTTAACAACACTTAGCGCAGACGGAGGGCCAGGTGGCTGCTGGGTTACAAAAAGCTTGAAGTACCTCTTTAAAAGTATCTAAAATACTTGTTGCTCTGGAAGGGGGCATTCAGATTTCCGAAACCCTCCTGCGCATATACCCCGCCCTCACCAAGCCTCCCTTTGCTTCCCTGCCTGCTGGCGATCCCCCAGAAAAATACGCCCCACAATTTTGGAAAATGGGTGTCCGCCTTAATATGAAAGACAAAAATCTTCTTTATTTTTTACCAGTGTGTGATGGTGGTAAACCTGAGTGTTCCATATGATGCCAAATAAACCCCATGTTTTGTGGTGGTGGCCATCTTTTTTGGAAGTTAGGAAAGATAAACCTCAGACTGTGGGGGGAGCTTTTCAAATTTGAGTATTTTAGTTTTTTAAAACTCCAGTCTCTAAGTAACCCCCCGTATGCTTAGGCAGGATAGGGAGGTTACACACCTTATCTCACCTGGGAACCAGCCCAGTTCCCCAAAGATAACGGGTTACAGCCATCTTGGAGAGAATGCATATCTGTTACCCAATCCTGTATTGGTCATTCAATCAAGTCCAACTGTCACTCAGGTCCTGCACCATACTCAGGTGAGTTGTTTTATTATTTTAATGACCAAGTTGGGATTAGCATAGGGGGAGGGCAGGGTGGCTGCAGGGTTACAAAAAAGCTTGGAGTTCCTCTTTAAGGCCCCAAACTGGAGTTGGACAGTTGACACTGTGAAACCAACTCTCAAACTGGCCACAGTCCATTGCAGAGACCAAAGCTGGTCCAGGAGATCTCCAGCTCGTTATGTGAATGAAATATCTCCTTTCAGCAGCCATTGACATTTTTTCTCCTGACTCTTTTTTAATTTGGCAGCTTTCTGACATCTCACTGAATTGTGTGTCTAAACATGTTAAAATAATGATCAGCACTATTTAAATTGACTTAGGCAAAATGCTAATGCGCTCGGCTTCTCCGGTCCTTAGCACATGTAATTGTGAAGACACCAGACGTCATTTATTAAGCGGGGAAGTGACCCAGAGTAACATTTATGGGACATTGAGCTTTGTGTGAGTTGCGTTACATAGTCGCCATATGGATAATAGGAACAGAGTATTTATTCGCAAGATGCAGAGGCAGCGGCTTTCGGCAATAATCCAAACAATGGCCGGGAGGATTTTCTACTGTGGCAGCAAAATAGCACAAAGAAGTAACTATTGTAGAAAAATACAAATCTGCAGCTTGGAAGAGAAATGGAGAAAGAGGCTATATAAATAGAAATAAGATCTAAAGAGGGTCACCTTTTTGGAGAGCCTCTCCACCTTGATTTACAGTATCCGATAAAGACCCTTATACCAAAGCTATTTTTAAATCATTGTAGCTAATTAAGCTTTGAGCTAATAAAGTTTTTTCCTACCATTGGGGAATCCCCAATGTTTAAATGCCCCAGGATCACCTTGTTTACTTACCTCATAGAGGGTCCTATGTGTGGGCCGCCTAAAGCTTCCCTCCAAATAAGAGTTACGGTTAGCCTGCCATTCAGGTTTTCTAGCCGCTCCTACATACACACAAAAGATGATAGCTCACCATGGGCTCATTGTGCCATGGGATTGTCGCCAAGGAAAGAATACCGGCAATCTGGGGGGGGTTTCACAAAGCAAGACATCCCAAATCACATGAGCGACCCTGGCGGCATGAGCCAAAACCCAAGATAGGCAATATTTTTGTCCACGCTTAAACAGACAAACACCTTTTTTTAGACCAAATGGTCAACAACAGTCATGTGGTCTAGACTTTCTTGGGAATTAATGCACGTATATTTAGTGCATGCACACCTTGCACTGCAGTTTGCTATTTTCAGAGGCTCCATGACAGGGTGCAGGTAATATGGTGGTATTACCAGCATGCCACCTGCTGGGCCTGACAGGTCTCCCTAACTTGTATACTGATATAGTAGGAGGCCTTGGGCGCGCACAGAACATTGGATTCCTGGTAAGTGTAAGGCCCCGTGGGACACCCGCCTTCGTTGTTAGCCCACAACCCCCAATCTTTGCTGCTAGCTTCACCTTTAGACAAGCCCCCGTTTGCCGGGACGCTTTATATGCCTCGCCGGACACGGTCGCCCCCAGGACTTGATAGCACAAAGGATGTGAGCTTACTGGAGAGTGAAAGCAGATGAACCAAGGGCCCAACAGGGCAACGTAGACAGGCTGGGTCATACAAGGGAAGGCAGTCCAATCGCAGCACCAAAGGAGTAGGCAAACAGAAGGGTCGAGGTCAGGCCAAAGGTCAATCCGGGAGGTCACGGGTTCGCAGTACAGAGGAAGAGACAGAGGCATGGTTGGGGTTCAGGCAGGGTCGGTCCAGGCGGCAAGCAAGAATGGTCAAACGAAGCAAAGGTTGGCAACAATATTAAACAGGCGAAATACAATCCAAGGCACACTCAGCAAACGCTATCACGGGCACTGGTGTACTGGAGGGGTAAACCTTTTATAGGGCTGAGTCACTAGGGTGTGTGTGTGTGATCGGTGACTTTCAGATCTAACCCTTTATTGGACCGGTGGTGAAGGGGAGTATAGCCCAAGCCCTGGGCTCATTGGCCCCTTAAATTCTACCTCCGGCGGGCGCGCTGAGTACAGCGTCGCCGGAGGGTATAAGAGACACATGCCAGTGCGCGCACGTACACAGGCGCCAGGAGCCAGCCCGAGAACAGGGGAAACGGCCGTGCTCGGCGGCGCACGAGCATATGCGGCCCAAGCCACCGCTTGGTGCGGCTGCCGAGGAGGAAGTGTCCCGGCCAGCCGCCCAGGGACGGCGCGGGACAGACGGCGAGGTGAGTTATCCGTGACAGTAAGTTAAGCTCTTTTTTAACCACCTCTTGTCCTGCCTCAGCAGAAGTGTGAGGGGGTTATTAGAGACTGGACTTCCAGTTTAATAAAAAAAAAACTTACTTATTAATTTCCATTTGCTTAGTGATCTAAAGAATGTGTCAAGCCTATCCAAATGTTAAGGAATTACCCACATAGTCTACGTACATCTGCTGGAAATGTTTTCACTTGACCAGCCTATTCCCATATATTGTGAAATTACAACTCCCAGCATGCACAGATGGGTTGATCACATTTTTATACAGTAGAGTATATTAGGAAAAGTGGCAAAAATCAACACAAAGAGAATAGGCAATATCAAGCTATTCTAGAATTTAGGAGAAATTAGGCTTGAGTTAGGAAAGATCTCCTTTGACAAAGTAATATCACATATGAGTTAGGGAATATCCCGCCATTCACCATTTTCTTACCCCCCTAACAGTTTTGGATGTGTTTTGCCCTTTTAAAGTAGTCCCACAATTGGCAGATGGGTGTGGGGCCACTGCTTGTGTCTGGGGCATCCCAAAATTTACCTATGCCGGGACTGGATCCACTGGTGGCCAGTTCCAGGCGCACATGACTGCCAGTGACCAACTGCTATAGTTCTGCCGGGGACAGCAACTATCTGCTGGAGGAAAGAGTGGCCCTGAGAAGGTGAAGTCTGGGGTCCCTTTTTATGTTTGCAGAGGTACATCAACAATCAGGAGCTTTTGAGTTTGGTTGAGCAAACTGCTGACCCTTAATACCCCCTCACCCTGTTTACCAGGACCCCATACTCTGCACAGTATGTCTGGAGCTGCCCCTGCTAATGACACATTTTTGGATGTTTTGGAAGTTTTCTTCCAGTTTTCTAAGACAGTTAGGGAGTTATAGAACTTCCTTGCCCTTTGTTGCAAGTACAGGTAGTACACTAAAGTAACAGTATCCCAAAACTACATAAAAACTTTAAAACTGGATTCCACTAAAATGGGTTACAAAGAGAAAAACCCTTACCCGTTCCTTGGGCCAGCACCGCTCCCCGGGTCACGGACGTCAGCCACTGAGAATACCACAGAGCCACATCCCTGGGGTCCCTCGCGCTCGAAGGATGCAGCTCTGTGCTTTCAGGCAAGATGGCAGGACCCAGGATTCGCCCCAGGGGAGCTGTCAGGAAAGGGTTTTTCCTCTTTGTAACCTCCCCATCCTGCCTTCTTAGTGGAATTCCGCTTTTTATGTTGTTTCGCGTTAAAGCAGATCAAGCACATAAAGCAGGTGATGTGGCCACCGAAGCCCTTAGACGATAGCTTAGACGAGGGGATGGGAGCACATCCGAGTGTGCTGATTGGACGACAGGCAACGCAGGTGCCATAGGCCGGGGGAAGGGAAAGTCAGATCGGGCGACCTCAATAAACATAGAACACTTAAGGATTTAGCAAGAAGACTTTGAGCGTTGACTTTTTTTTTTTATTATTAGTTTATTAATGGTGAAAAACTGTGGGGTGGGAGTTGTGTTTACATTTTTACTACTTGTGAACTGGAAAAGGGTTCCAAGGAACAATGTATAGGGCAGGGGGTGGTAAGCTACCAGCCCTCCATGGTAAGCAGCCAGCTTACCAATGCCCCGTCCAGATCACTGGCACCACCCAGCAAGGCACCACCTGCTTGATTTGCTGGGGTGGTAGTCCTATGGGTGGGGACCCAATGTTTTTTTAAGCTTTTTTTTACAGTGAGAAAATAAAGAGCCACGACACAATGAAAATGTGTTAGTGTATAGGTACTGTAGGAAAGGAGACTTACTCTTTAAACTTCTAAACAAAACAAGAAATTGAATTGGTTGCTTTTGGGTAAAACCTCAATATCCTCCCATCAGTTTTGATATATCTGGCCTAAAAATTAGAAGCCGTTCCTTCAAATTTTCTTTACACACAGAAAAATCTACATTTCGGCAATGAAAGCAGTGACTGGGAAGCGCAGTCATGCTCCGAGTCCCCCCACCTGCTGAGACATGCAGCCATTAGCTTAGTTAAGAGTCACTAGTCATTTTAGAGGTTAATTTCCACTTCAAGGCAGCATGAAAAGCTCTTGTGACTGTAACAGCCTATTTCAGCACTTAAAAAGTGCTTTTCAAATCCAAAGTTTGCACCTGAAAGAAAGTCAAGTAAAACAGCTTAATTTGCAAGGCAGGATGCAGTTGAGAATTGATTTCATTAGCCAGTAGCGGTGCAAGCACATCAAGCTCCTCCGAAATGCAACGCGATGGAAGGACGTGCTTCTCTTCCTCAGAAAAGGCTCACTGTGTTCTCACTGACTGACGGAGATCTGCAGGACTTGGGGGCTAAACTGCCAGAATCACGCATAGCCTATGTCAAGGCAAACAGGCCCCCTGTCATTCTACTCATTCGAACACTGACCTTGTCTGGACTCCATAAGAGGGGAGCTTGAATGGATTACAGTAGAAGGAAAGTGACCATCTGCTTGTAGGTTACCGGAGGGCGGGCCTGGCCCATAATGATCATTATGGCTTTCACCTTAGCAATAACTAAAGGGCTGTGTCATTGACGGCCATTACACAATTCATTTTATAAACAATGCATGCCGGGAGGAATTCTGATCAGTGTCTTACCATTCTCTGCATATGAATGTAGAATCAACATTTACTTAACCCTATATAAGTGGTTCTTAACATTTGTTAGCTAAACGAATCCATCAAAGGTCACCAAATAGAACCTGGGATCTTTGGATCAAAAAATGCACAAGATATTAACTTTAACACCAAAGTAATAGCAGGCAAAGCCTAAATTTAAGCAAGGTGCGTGCTCCTGGGGCCGTGCCACTCCAACTATACACAATTTCAATAGGCACATATAAACAACAGGGACAATACTATTAACTATTCAAGATACTGTTTTAATTCTTCAGATGTTGTTAAGGTTTATAACAATTTATAGTATTTTAGCACGTTATTGATTAATTACTGTTATTTTTGGATTCTGCTTGGGATATGTGTAATAATATGGACCAATGTAAGATTAGACTTTCCCTGTTTTAGAGAAATTAAGTCCCTGGCTTATCAAATAATCTTGCCAGAGCATAAGGGTATTGTATTGTTGTAATTGTTTTTAAATTGTCTTACTTGGCCCTTATTCATGAAGGGATAGCGTCAGGTAGTGGCTGGTTAATGAGAGGTAGCGACATGTAGCGACTGGTGAGCGCCGGACACGGCACGCAATTACACATTTATCAAGCAGAATCTGTTTAGTGACTGGGATAACGCCATGTAGCGTCTGATTCATCATTTTCCCAGCCTCGGCGAACAGCGCCGGCGTTCAGCCTTGCACAGCGCCAGGTATGACCTCTCGCTACCTAACGCTCTCCCATACATTTCAATGGACGATCCTTTCCTTCTCTTTAAACTGTTTTTGTTTTTTGTTTTTTTGTTTGTTTTTTTTTAATCAAATAATTCTGTAACCTCTCCTGGCATTGAATTAGCAGTTTTTTCACATTTTTTTAAATTTTTATATATTTCTTCAGAAATGACATTACAGGTCTGCCATTAAAGTGTTCATGTTACAATGTTGTTACAATGTAATTCCATATGTTTTCGCTTTGTTACTATTGGATAGATGCTGAGAAACAGACTTTAAACATACCGCCTCCTGCGCTCTGGGCTTCAAACAAGCTTTTTTTAGCGCCAGAGATTTGTGAGGCTGTTTTTTTGCTGAATATGGTGTGAGTCGGTCGCTATGAGCAGTCGCTAACATGCGCTCCCATACAGCACTGTACTGGTCAAATAGCGACTCCTCACAATGTATTCAACATTACTGAACAGCGACTGAGTCGCTATAAAGTAGCGACTCACGGGCGAGCACTGCGACTACTAGCGGGCGCTCTGAAAATGCCTGCTACAGGCGCTCATCTGTCGCTACCTGCCGCTAATGATGAATCAGCCTGCCCGTTTTTTAATGTTGTGGAGTCACAAGAATAAGTGTTATTTTTGATTATATTTTTGTGCTGTGCCCGTTTGTGGAGGTCTTTTAGTGCCTATTGGAATTGTGTAACTTTTAAAACAGATTACTCTTTTTTTTGCAGCTACGGGCTAAGATAACCTCCCAACTGTTTCAGTTAGAGGGAGTGCCCCCTCTTTTGAGTCCATGTGCCCATGTCCCTCATTGTTCTCACTTTAAACCGGACCTTCACCCTGAATAAGAACATATATTATATGATTCCCCCTCCCTGTACAGATTGCTCATATTAAAAATTATCCTTCCTGCATCTACTGCATTTTGTTAGCCTTTAAACATTCAAGATGGCGGCCCATGGAGTTTCAGGCTGCCTGCAAACAGGATGTCTCTTCTGACTGTGCCGCTCTGCATTCTGGGATTGCTGTCCTTTTCCTGACCCCAGCTCTGCTCTGTCTGTGCAAAGCACAGCTATTACCCAGCCCCCCTGCATTTTTGACCCCTCTCCTCTCCCCAGTATGTGATGCTACTGAGCCTGATGGCGACACCCCTATCCTAGAGTGCTGAACAGAGTTGCAGGCCAGTGGGGAAAAGAATAAAAAGTAAATGATTAAAAATGTTAAATATATTACTTTTAGATGCTGGGTAATTATTTTTTACGGGTTTGGGCATTTCATTAAATGATACTGAAGGTCCGCTTTAAGGTGTAATCTGCAGATTTGCATCAATAAATGATTCATTTGCCTTTGCAAAAAGTTGAAATTGTTGTAAATGTTACAACCAATCCCCTATCCATCCCTCAATAAGCTCGATTCATGGTCATGAGCTTGTGCATTTGCGCAATTTTTTGCGCACCAACTCATCTAAATTTGAAGCGCATCTTTTAAGGAGGAAATCTGCGCCCGATTGGGCGCCAATGATGAAACTTGTGTCTGTCACTTTCCGCAAGTACGAATTAGCAACTGATTTAGAGGGCAGAAAAGTGAGCACAAATGTGTAAAATCAAGAGTGATTTTCCTCCAGTAAAAACCTGTAGTAATCTTCACTAACTAACAGGCTAATTTCATTCCTAAAACACATGCCGGCAGCATCCAGCATGTTTTCTTAGCAATGAAAGTGTCACCAAAATGGGAGAAAACAAAAAACAAAACATTAGTAACACAAATATTAAGCACTAATATGCAAAACAGGGCAGGGAGGGAGGGAAAAAGAGAGCATCAGGGACTAAACATTTGGAGGCGACCAGGAGGTGGACCTGGTGTGAAACCCTCTATGTCGCCCGATCCGGTGCATGCACAGCCTCTCGTCTAATCAGCTTGCTCGATCCTGCTTCCACTTCTTCATCTAAGTGCTTGTCTAAGGGGAACAGACCAGAGTGCGCTGACGGCCACACTCCCCTGCTAACCTCTAACAGAGAGTTTGCCGGAAAGACCACTCACAAATGCCTGGTGTAGGCACGCACCCTGCTAAAGGTATAGCGGGCATAAGGCCGCTGCTTGAGCATGTGCCGTTGGATAGGGAAAGAAGGCAAGTTTTCCGCGGACCTGGGGGGTTTCACACAGTGGGCATACTGATTCTGGATGCCCCAGGGGAGGGAACTGGGTGGGTTTTGGTCCAATTTAAGGGCTTAGCCAGCCAATAAATGTAGATAATGAATGTGGCACCTTTTACTCTAAAATAAAAAAGTACTGCACATTTCACAGCGGCTGCTGTATCACCTCTCCAATCTAACAGGCAATGCAAAAAAGTGCACTACTTTTTAGGTTCAATTCAGCACTGATTAACAGCGTGAGACTAATTTTTGTGCCGCGTGAGATTCAGCAGGCACCTTTTTACATGTTCTGACCAACAGTCAAAAATGGCTTAAACCAGACCAACACAAAAAACAGTGCTTTAAATGCATCCCTCCCCGAGGCAATTTAGATTGCGGCACATAAAAATGTATTTACCCTTTTTTAACTCTTGCTGTGATAAATTTTCAAAACAAGATGGCGGCCCATGCATTTGCAGGCCAAATGCAAACAGGAAGTGCTGTCAGTTATGTCACTTGGGAGAGGAGGCTTCAAAATGGCCACTGCCTTTCTTTTCCAACTGTGGCAGGCTGTTGGTCCAGTTTAAGCATAAATGTGCGCACAAGCCCAGACGCTTTAAGTTTGCCTGCATATGGAAATGATCGCAAATGTGGTCGCACTCACAAGGGGCCACTATTAAGGCGAGAAATTGGTGGGAGAAATCCCTCTATTTTTATCTGGTCTCGAGAATGGTGCTTTTGGTGTGTTTCTGGACCCTTTTTTGGAAAAATTTACCTTTTTAATGAATACTTTGCTGGAAGATTGGTTGAATCTTCACTGTTCTTCAAGTGATCCTATACCCAGAAAGGTTTACGTCATCAACTTCTATCCCCCTCCCAGTGCCCCAAAACAGCCCGTGTTTCTTTTTTTTACTAAAGGGTTTGCCCAATATTCCTAAAAGCGCAAACTGGATTCTGTCGGCCATATTGCTAGTAATGCTAGTGTCAGATAGCATATAGGACCCTTATGTTTTTATTGTCCTCCAAGTGCTTCCCCCTGCAGATGGGGCTAAGGCAGCTGCAATAGGTACAGTCGGGGGGGGGTTACCTATGTCAAACAAAGTTGACTGGTAGGGGGCCTGGAGCGGGAGACCTGCAGAAAGTGAAGCTCCCGAGGTGAGCACCCAGGAAGGAGCAGGGGTCAGTTCGCGTGTGGGTTCAAATCACAGAAAGCTTTGACACAGGGCAGAGAGAGGATGTGCATCAACCGCGCCATGTCCGGTCAGGCGGATGGAAGCATTATTGCAAGTGATCTAGCTATTGGCGCTACCAGGATGCAAGATCTGCACCATCTTTCTGGGACGGGTCTGAGACCGGAAATGGCGAGGGGCATGTGGCATGCGCACATGTGCCGATGGGGATCACCTTCTATTTAAGAGGGTGAAGGGTGAATATTTCCCTCTCCCTAGCGCTGCCAGTCAGCTTCCATGCCCTCCGCAGGATGTCGCTGCCATCGGTCATTACAGAATCCAGTGTCCAGCAGCCAAGGACCCAAACTCGGGCAGCTTCTACATTTGCTGTAGCACCATAAAAGATGCTATAGATAAAAAGACCAAGATCGTCCTGCGATCCACAAAGAGTCACCTGTTCAGGAGATTTCCCTTCATTTAATGGAGAAGTCAAAAGCATATTTGGCATATACAGCCATCAAGTCCTTAAGGGCTACAGCCGAATCAATTGCTTTAATAAACTCTGCTAGAAGGGCAGAATGGCTGAAGTCCTTGGATGGAGATTTCAGTTCACAAGAAAAATTATGTGGTGCCCACACGGGGGGGGGGGGGGGGGGGGGCTAGACTTTTTGGGTCAGCCCTAGACAGTGTCCCAGATTCTTCTGCCAAGAAAGCAAGACAATTCCCAGTCAAAAATAAACCACAGTTTCCTACTCACTCCTTTTAGAGTTTGAGTTTGCCCTCAGTTTAAGAAAATAGAGTGGAAGATTCCCAGAGGAAAGAGAATATTTACTACATCTAATATCGCACTCCCCAAAGGGGGGAAGACTTCCAATATTTTTTCCCAGCCCGGGTGAGGGTTTCAAATAATCCAAATAAACCAAATATTTTGTGGCTGATAAAAGAGGGATCCCATATTCCCTTGAGGTCCCTACCTCCATTTTTTTTCCTGATAACCAGTCAGCCAAAAGATGGGGTGATGTCGAGAGCTCTAGGCTCAGAAATTCAAATGCTCCAATTCAAGTTGGTATTAGAGCGAGTACCAGTCAAGAATCAGAAAATTTACTCTCAAGTTTTTTTGGTTGAAAAATCATAAACCTAATAAGATTCAACAATTTTGTGAAATACAAGTGATTTCTGATGGAGAGAATTTATACTGTAAGAAATGTGCTACTCCAAAAAGTTTTTATGGTAAATCTGGATTTAATGGATGCCTAACTACATCACTCGGAATGCCACAAATATCTGAGATTCTCACTAAGAGACAAACAGGGCTTACATAAATTTCACTGCCCTTCGTGCTATCATCAGTTGCCCCGAATCTTCACAAAAGTTTTGGCAGAAGTTCTGGCATTGCTGCGACGATATCAATCGTTCCATATCTAGACGATCTTCTAATTTTTGCAGAGAAAACAGAACAGGTTAAAGGTTTGGGTTTCTAGTCAACTGGGAAAAGTCAATGTTAGTTCCGAGTTAATAAATCCAAATTTTGGGATTCAGCATCTACTCCATAAGCTGCAAAACCCTTTTGACAGAAGAAAGGAAGGAAAGGCTCCGTGGCAAAGTTCAGAAGGTGAAAACTGCAGATCTAGTGTCCCTATATTATGAAGGTACTAAGCCTAATGACAGCCAGCATCCTTGGGCATTAGCGCATTCCAGAAAATTACAAAGTTTTTTGACCTTTCTCAATCCTCCCTAGAGTTCACAGTGAATCTAACACAGCCAGTACGGCTGTTTGAAATAGTGGACATTCAAGAGGACCTTGATGGAGTGGAGAAGTTGGGTACAAGAGTCCTCCGTCATGGTAACTACGGACGCCAATGCTTGGGGCTGGGGTACCCATTGGCAGTTCAGACACACACAGGGTCAATGGCAGAGGAAAGACCAAATCGCTCCTCAAACAGGAGAGAGAGCTGTTAGCAGTCTATCTAGCATTGGAGCATTTTCAAATCTATGTAAAAAGCCTTCACATAAACATAATGTCAGACAACATAGCAACTGAGGCATTTATAAATCTAGGGGGGTGTCAGGTCCTCTGAGTTACATATCAGAAAAGATTTTTTATTGGGCAGAAGTAAAAGTTATCAATTTGAGCTATTCATGTGAAAGGGAACAAGAATCATCTAGCAGATTATCTCAGCAGAAATTTGGTACGGGAATCAGAGTGGTCTCTGAACAAAAGTGTGTTCAGTCAGATTTGTTCGAGACTAGGTTCACTGATGGAGACTAGGTTCTCCATGAGTGGACCTCTTTGCACACAAAGAGAACAGAAAAGTGAAGAAATGTTATTCCATAAACAGGAATCAGGGAGAAGCAGGGATGGATGCTTTTTCGATCCCTTGGAAAAAAGAAATGATGTATGCTTTTCCACCAATCTGACTAATTTGACCCCAATCTCTTTACTTGAGGCCAAAATTAGAATTCACACTTTTTTTTATCAGTGAACAGTTTACAAGTATATTATCTAATACACTTCAAAAACATTTACAAATAAGGGACCCACTGAATCACATATGCCTACCCTAAATTGCATCAGTTACCTATTACTTGAAATATTACTGGATGGTCAGGGAGATGTGGAGCCTTGTGGAGGGTAAAAGTTTTCTTTCTTCTTCTGGTCTTTGAGTTATTTTCCTATGCTTTTTGATTAAAAAGATCCTATACCCAGGAAAGAAGCGTACATTGTCATCCCCTATTCCCAGCCCATTGCTCCAAACCTGCCTGTTTCTTTTTTTAATTAAAGCCTTTGCCCAATATTTATAAAAGCACAGAAAGAAAGTATGGAAAAACAGGAAGCAGTATGATTTCCGAATGGTGGCTGTATGCTAATTAATTCAGTTACAACTAAACTGTAACATAATGGCAGTTAGTTTGAAATGTATTATAACTGAAAAAGCTGACCCCCCAATGCGGAGGTATGTGTACTGTAACTGAATGTATCATTGCTGGAAAGCATCAGCATCAGCAACTTAATCAGCTGGTGGCTGGTCCATACAGCTTCTATATACTCTTATTTTAAGATGACTGGACTGTAGTACAAAGCACGTATCACCGTTGGTGTCACCCCATTCTCTTTCCAGATTGTAAGCTTGTGAGTAGGGCCGTCATTCCTATTGTTTTTATTGCTTACACATTTCTTGCTATGTCATTTATTATTCTGCTTGTACATGAATCCTTTTATTGTAAAGCCCTTGCGGAATATGTTGGTGCAACATAAATGAAGATTATTATTATTGGCCTAAAACAATCATATTAAAATCTTCCAGCTCAGTATTCAGTCCCTGTCTGGGCTCACTGAAGCTAATTTACTAAATGTTTTATAGGGATATAGTTCAAGGAACCTACTCCTTCACCTGCTCTAGTAAAGTAGACAAGGGCAATGATGGCTCTTGCAGCCGCTTTAATGAAGGCCAGATGATGCCCATAAGTCTGACATCACCACTCTTATTCTAGACACATAATGCAATGACATCAGTCCTCGTCAGATCATTTACAGGATATTGACTGTATTTATATGTGAAAAGGGAGGATGTGATTTAAGCATACAGGCTGTGAAATTGATTTTGCCGTAACGCATTTATTTGCTCTGGTAATGTCTCTCTTTCTTTCCCCTTATTTTTCTATGCAGAAGCGAAGTGTCACCAACTCATAAAATTGCTCCAGTTTTGATGATTTCCTCAGCACATCAGCTTTCGAAGACACAAAGCATTAATTCAGGTTTATATTCAAATGCTTTGCTCAGCTGTTTTCCTATGTTACCTAATTTTGGGCACGATCCTGCTAAATTAAACTGTCCATGAAACACCAAGTGAAGATATCTGGGACCACCTATATAGTTTTGTTTATATAGCACCTGGAAACCAACTTTGCAACCTTGCAACAGACAGACTGGTAGTGGCCATTTTGGAGCTTTTCTACCAGCATCTCAGCCATGCTGCTGCCTGGATTCAATTGACATTACTGACTTCCCGTTTGCAGGTGGCCTGCACATCCATGAACTACCATTTTGTTTTTTAAATTTACCACTGTGCCAAGCAGGATGGCTGCGTTGGTAGGTAGCTGTAATGCCCAGCTCATCACCGTCCTTTGTTCAGATGCCAACCCCTAATCTAACAGCGCCGTCCTCCCCTTTAGTCTAACCCTCAGTTTGCCGGGAGACATTACACATCTGCGCAAACACAGTTGCCCCCAGGACTTAAGAGGAGCAAAGGATGGCACCTGAGACCGCAAAGGCCAATGTACAACAGGGCAAAACTGTAACAATACACAGAAGATGTCAGAGATAGCTGGGTTTGCAACAGATTATATCCTACCAGTGTCTTGACAGAAGAAGTAAACATAGCCAAAGTCCAGGGAAAGCCAAAGGTCGAAGTCACAAATCACAGAGCTACAGAATCCAAAGGGTCTGGCAAAAGCGTAGTCAAAGTGCAGAGCAAACAAATCTGGTCAGCAGGAAACAAACAGAGTAACACGCCACAAAAGAGACGCTATAACAGTCAGTGTGTGCTGAAGCCTGGAGAGCTTTATGTGACCACTGACAAATAAGAGGTTGGAAGGCCGGGCAGCACAGCAGTTGCTTAACGGACACACTACTCATAGGGAGCCAGACAGAACCTCTGCTTCTAACCCATCTAACTTCCTGATGTAGGACTATGACTTATCCAAGTGGCGTGAAGAATGGCTGTCTGGGAAGATGGATCCTGGTACAAAAAGATCAATTTCTTCCTTCCCATAATATTCTCACTTAGAAACTTTGAAAAAGGTAAATTAATTGTTCAGCAATCTGAATTGCCCTGGGGGAGGATGCATATGGTGGCATATGGCATAGGTTGCATACTGTTTCTTGTAAGGGCTTTGGTTCGGTTTAAGTAATTCCTTCCTTTTGAATTTCCTCACACAGAACTATGACTTAACCTAGTGAATTGCTGAAAGCTCTTGGTACAAGATGATCCATTACTTCCTTCCCATTTAACTTCATCGTTAGAAGCATGAGGCACAAGAATAGCTGACTAGGTGGGTGGCTCCTTGTATGAAGAAATTCATTTCATCCTTCCCAATTAAACTCCTTACGTAGAATCATGATGTCTCCAAGTGATTCCATGAATGGCTGCCTGGGAAGATGCGTCCTGGTACAAGACGTTTCATTAATTACTTCCCACCTAACTGCTGCAGAGTGTTGAGTGCTGAGAGTCAATTTAGACATTGTGGAAGAACACTGACTCATACGGACAGGAAAAGAAACAAGTTCACTGCAATGTACAGGAAATACAACACATTGTAGAAATGTACAGAGTGACTACAGATATGTGTAAGTAACAGTCCCATCTACAGTTATAACTGTAAACTGCTGTTGTATAGTATCTCCAACACCCAACTTTGTCACATATTTGAACCATAAGGTGCCAAGAATGACTGTCTAGGTAGGTGGCTCCTCAAACAAAGAAATGTATTCCTTTCTTCTTGTCTAACCTGTTTGCTTGGAAACATGACCTCTTCTAGGCGGGTGGCTCCTGAGCTTCTGATACCTTAAGAATTTGCCTGGATGGGGAATTGTGGTTCTCTCACATCTGTCCCAACCCTTAACCTTTTGGACGAAGTGTCATCTTTGAAATGGCTTTCTGATACAGGCAGATATTAAGCTGGTTGTTTACTATATAACTTCAGTTCTATTTTATGCTGGTACTGAAGAATATTTTCTTCTTAACTGATGTAATCTACAAGGAATAATTTGTATTATGCAATGTATATACTTGGAAAATAAAACTGATTCTGATTGCTATAAACCTTACTGGCATCTGGTTTTGCAATGCAGTTGGGAAGACTTTATGGGACGATATTTTGCCATAATCAAATCACCAAGTAAATAGAGGTCTCGAGCTTTTTGTGGCTGGCAGCCTCAACATCTACCACTGTGACTAAAAGTATTTTGTGGGCGCATCCTTAACTTTGAGCAGATACTTATTTCTCTCTTCAACCGCCCCAAGCCTGGCAGCATGTGCCTTTCATGGGCTCAAGGCAAACCTAATGGAGGCAGTGACAACCGCCAACTAAAGAGGGATCTGGACTGGAGTAGATTTTGATGGTTGCTCATGCGAGTCTTGATGGAGCAGACGTGATACTGAACAGCCCCAGGCTCAAAGTCTGCTCTGCCGACTTCCATTGTCGGAGGGAGATAATCAGAGGCGACGAGAGGCATCTCCTAGACTGGTGCAATTAAAAAGGCTGATTTCAGCTGCTGGAAATGGCAAACACAAGGGGAGAGTGAGACTTATTAGAGCGACACAAAGCAATAAAGCAAGAGAATCAAACAGCAGTCTAGCACTAATTAGGAACGTGCGCACGGTGAATTGCTGAAAGGATAATCCGACGGGTTACACGATCAGCATCTTCGCTGGAAGCCAAATAGGAAAGACTTCTTCTCTGATTCAGAAATTTAGCTCATTATAATGGGGAGATGAGGTCCGGGCTGGGAGATAACATGCCACCACTGATCATGCGTCACAGCGGGTGGGGGTCTTGCTCTCCAGGGGATATCACTCTGTCTGGAGAAAAATTACAGAGTGGCTTTTAAAGCAGAGCTTCCAATAGCAGGCAGTTAATTGGGTGCAAATGGAAGGAACAGGCAACTGCATCGGAAGAGTAGATTTGAATTGATATTTTTTGATTCTATGGGTTCTTTAAATAATAATTAAATTTAGCAACTATATGTGGACAAGATGTGCTGAGAAAGTAGAAAAAAAAGCTTACAGAATTATCAGGATAGTAAAAAAGTTCCTTTTGCACCACTTTTGTGAGTTAATTTACCTAAAAGGCTTTGATTTTAGAACAGGCCCCATTGGTTTCGATCTAGGCTGACTGTAAAAATGGCAACAGCATAGGTCGCCTCCGTATGTGTATCTCACCATTCCTTTAAAAGCGGATGGAAACCAATATTTGGGTCCACCGCTCAATGTGTGAGGCCCCCCCCCACCTGCCTGAGCAGCTAGACGCTGCTGTTGCCTCGGCAGTGGCCAAGTTTTCAAAGAAAGCGATCTACCACCGAAGCCATGTCCCCGGCAATTTTGAGAGACTGTTGTCTCTCTCAAAATTGCCGCTGCGCCAAGAGGTGCAGGCAGCTGCGCGTTGGCACAGCAGCAATTTTGAGAGAGCCAATTTTATAGACTCCAGGTCTGCTTTTGATCCACTTTAATTGGCCAGCCCTGTCGTCTTTTAGTCTCCAAGGCCACCAAAATACACGGTAGGCCCTCTCTAATGCAGCATGCCACTTTCTATGATGGTATGGGATAAGGTTCTCTTCCTTCATTTACTTCATTTAGTCTCTTTTCACAGTCACTGGTCGTTGGCCGTTGCATCTGCTAACTACCGGGGGAAGTACTTCCCTACTACATAATCATAGAGGCTGGTTTTACATCTAACCCCCTTCCCGCAATTTCGCCGGCTGCCAGTCTTCAATTTTGCAGTGCAATCCATACTCACTTCACTGTCTTCAGTCCAGGTACTTGGTAAGCAGGATGGAGCTCCAAGCCAGGTGCCAGCATGCAGCCTCAATAGCCCAGTCTAGCCCAGCAGAAGCCAGCCCAGAGGCGGTGTTGTACAATCAGTGTCATCATGTTCCTCCAAGCCACCACTGTAACCTCTATTATATCCCTCTTTGTGCAAATGCCCATCCTTACTGTACTCATATTTAACTTCCTTTACATATCTGGTCTATCAGATGATTCCGAGGGCCACATGTGGCCGCAGGTTGGGCACATGTGATTTAGAGTGTATCAGTCTAGGTATTACTACCATGCTGTTACCTGGTGTACAGCATGGTACTATGCCCAATTGACTTATTTAGATGGTTACCATGTCCAAATTGTATGGGCCTACATTCTAATGAAGGGTTACAAATTCAGCGGCCAATGAACATTGTGACTAGAGGTCCCCTTCAAACCCTAAATGAGCTCTAAAAATTCTCTAGAAAGTTCAGAATGGTCCAAATGAGGCATAACATGATTATTTGCATGTCTCAGCTAATCTGTGTCTTGCATGGACCAATCATACAGCAAGGCCTTGCTTTCCTTGAGCAAACCCTTCCTCCCGCTATCAGGATGATACCAAATGTATTAAATAAAGGATTTAGTGGAGCTGTCCTTTAATTCAGGGACTACGGGTGCATTGCAAAAAACTGGGATATCATCAAAAAATGTTTTTAGTAATTCAGTTGAAAAACTGAAACTCATATTATACAAAACAGAGTGAACGTCACAGGTTTTTTATGTTAATACTGATGATTATGGCTTACAGCCAAGGAAAACCCAGATTAATTATCTCCGAAAATTAGAATAATTAACCCAAAACAGCCTCAAAGCTAAGCTAACCTAAGCTTTTAAAAGGTCCCTTAGTCTGGTTCAGTATGTGACACAATCATGGGGAAGCCTGCTAACTTGACAAATGTCCAGAAGACATCACTGACACACTCCACAAGGAGGGGAAGCCGCAAAAGGTCATTGCTAAAGAAGCTGGCTGTTCAGAGTGCTGTATCAAAGCATATTAATGGAGAGTTGAGTGTGATAGAAAAAGGTGCACAAGCAACCGGGATAACCACAGGCTTGATAGAATTGTTAATTAAAAGGCCATTCCAAAATTTGGGGGAGATTCACAAGGCGTGGACTGTTGCTGGACTGAGTGCTTTAAGAGCCATCACACACAGACGTATGGGCTGCAAGTGTCGCATTCCATGTGTCAAGCCACTCATGACCAACATATAACGCCAGAAGCATCTTACCTGGGCCAAGGATAGAATGAACTGGACTGTTGCTCAGTGCTCAGGTGTTGTTTTCAGATGAAAGTAAATTTAGCATTTCATTTGGAAATCAAGGTCACAGAGCCTGGAGGAAGAATGGAACCATGTCATCTGCTGGTGTTGGTCCGCTGTGTTTTATCACGACCAAAGTCAGCGCAACCGTCTACCAGGAAATTCTAGAGCACTTCATGCTTCCCTCTTTTGGAGATGGATTTTTCATTTTCCAACAGGACTTGGAGCCTGTCCACACTGCCAAAAAGTACCAAGACCTGGTTTAATAACCACAGTATCACTGTGCTTGATTGGTCAGCAAACTCACCTGACCTTAACTCCATAGTGAATCTATGGGGTAACAACTTTTGGGTTTCCCTTGCTGTAAGACATAATAATTATCATTAAAGTGGACCAAAACCCAGGATTTTGACTATCCTGGGTTTCGGTCCCTGCCCCTGGCACATGCGCGGCCGCTCATCCAATCAGTGCGCTTGGATCTGGTCATGTCAGCTTGTCTAAGCCTTCATCTAAGGCGAACGGATCCAAGCACGCTGGCGGACACATCCCCCGCTACCCTCTAACAGGGAGTGTGCCCCGCTGGCCATTCACAAATGCCTGCCACTATTACGAAATTGTGTAATATTAAAAACCCATATAAACACGTTAGCTAATGAGAGGAGGGGTCACTTATACACCCGAACTGAATAAAACTCCCGCCAAGCTTGTAGTTTACTTTTCCTGGTAGGAATAAAATCCAGGGGTGACAGGTTTACTGTATCAGGGGGTGACAGAACCTGTCACCCGAATTCCTCTTCCTTTCATTAATAAAAATGAAACACATAAACATTTAACATAAAAAAAAACTTGAAAAAGTTTACCCTGTTTGTATTGACTCAATATAATATATGAGTGTCAGTTTTTCAACTGAATTATTTCAGTTTCAAATTTTTTGATGCTATTCTAATTTTTTGCGATGCGCCTGTATATTCATAGAGCAGGAGGCTTCTAGGATCCCAATACAATCATTTTATTGCTCCAGAATCCACTCAAAAGGAGCAAAGAACTCAATATATTAATACGATCAAAGGACGCTGCGCTTTGATTCTTCGCAAATTTTCTTTAAGTGCGCCGACTAATGCGGCAATTAGCAAACAAGGGCTAATTTAATGTCATTACAAATATGAATGGCGACGTCAAGGTAAATGTGTTCCAGAGGACCTCAAGTGCCATTTTTCCCGCTACAAAATGCTATTAACCCTTTGCCTCTGATGGCAGAAAATAAAAATTCAGTAACCCATTTGGTTTATATGTGTTTACAGAGAAACTTTTTCAAGGACCAATTTTACATTTCAATCACCATTTACATTCACAGCGCATCTGTAATTTATGCTTTTATATTAATAGCATTTCTATCTCAACAGTACTCAGAAACGTTCCAGTACAGATACTGCAAAGAACCCTTTCTACCAGCCTCAACTTCATAAACTCTTTAGTGCACCGAAACCCAAACTAATGTCTAACGGGCTCCAGTCCAGGTTTAAGGGCTGATTCAGCACCTTTTCAGGTTTTTTTGAAAGAAAACTATTTTTCTCATGTTTTTTTTTTCCTCCGTGCAATTCAGAGCCACATTTAGCTGTGCAAATGTAAAAAAAATACTTAGAGGCCGATTCATTAATAGCGCCAGGTAGCGACAGATGAGCGACTGTAGCGGCATTTTCAGAGCGCCCGCTAGTAGTCGCTGTGCTTGGCCGTTGTTCTGTAGTTGATAGCGGTTTGCCGTAATGTTGAATATTGGGTGAGGAGTCGCTATTTGACAGGTTCCGCGCTGTATGGGAGCTCATGACAGCGAATGGCCATAGCGAACGGCTCCCAGCATATTCATTAACAAATCTTGCTCAAAAAATTCTCGCGCAGTGAAATGCTTGTTTAAACCCCAGAACGCTGGCGGCGATGGGTTAAAAGTAGTTTTTAACCCCCAAACAACCATATTAAAAAAAAATAAAAAAACAAGTTTTTCAAAACATTTTGTAATATGAATACATTAATATCAGACCTGTAATATCAATTCTGCACACATTTTTTTTTTTTTTTTAACCTTAAAAAAAATATCTAACATTGCAGAAGTGGTCACAGAATTTTTGACATTTAAAAAAAAAAAAAAAAAACATTAATAACAATTAATTATTAATATTTAAAGATTGCTCCATTGAAATGCATTGGAGAGCGCCAGGTAGCGAGAGGTCATACCTGTCGCTGTTCAAGGTCGCTCGCTGGCGCTGTGGGGTGAGGCTGGAATAATGATGAATGATTCGCTATCTGCAGGATCGGCTTGATAAATGTGTGATTGCGGAGGGGAGCCGGCGTTCTCGTGGCGGTGACCGTCATTACCGTTCGCTCACCATTCGCTACCTGGCGCTATCCCTTGTTAAATAAGGGCCTTAGCTAAATATGGTGCTGAATTGTCCTGAGGAAAATACTTATAAGAAAAAAAGTTTCTCACAAAAAAAGTGAGAAAAAAACATTCTGACAGTGCTGAATCAGCTCTTTATTCTTTCCTTTATTCTGTCTTGGGATTCCCCTGTGGTGTGAAACCCTGTATACTCACCTTAAAGGAGCAGTATCGTGAATTTTTCTTGGTGACATATTTAAATGGTACTTTGAATGTAGGTAAGTGTTGGAGTAAGAATTACAAATGTAGAAAAAAATGATGTCTGTGTTGAGCAGCTGGAGACAAATAGCTAATGTTTATGTCTTCTGAGTGTCGGGACCCGACACTCTGGCCTGTACCATGCTGAGGAGAGGGGTGAAACAATGTATCAAAGTATCAGCTGTTCAGTGCTGGCAGCCGTCCAGCATAAGATAACAACATTACAACATTGCCTGGCCAGAACTTATATATCTAAAACAGAGAGAAAAGCTCTAGAAGTCATTTAGCCGATTTTGACAGTTTTCCCTTCATGTTGGCTCTGCTGCAGAATCTTTCAGTTAACCATTTTCTCTTTCATATTCTTATTTTTCATTTTTCCATATGATCTTTCTTTCAGCTTTGTGTGTTTTGAGCAAAGCCCAACCCAGGATTTTCACTATCTGGAGTTTTGTTTTGTGCCCCTAGGGGCATCCCGACTTGGGATGCCCTGATATGTGAAATCCCCAAGTTCGCCTTTGAAAACGTACCTTTACCTGTCCCACAGCGCATGCGTGGGCTCTCATCCAATCAGCTCTGTTTACACGCAGATGGGGAGCCTGAGCAGTAACCTTCCTGGCCGCCTGGCCTGTCTAAATGACTATCTGCGTGAGCGTGCCAGAAAAATGGGGGGATCTGTGGTTATCCAGGGGTTGTTTCACACAGTGGGCATCCTGATTTAGAATGCCCAAGGGGCAAGGTCAATGGCCGGGTCTTATAGACTTCAGTCGGCCACTCAGGGTTTTGTTCCACTTTAATACCTTTAGATTTTCCTGCACAGTTATTCAAAGAATTTCAGTCGTTTTCAGTCAGTTTAGTTTATTTTGTATAGATTTTACACATTTGATTCACCTGGTCTCATAACAAAAGCAGCACCTCACACACACACAGCCGTTACCACTGATTACAGTGTCAGCCTCTGAGGTAAAGTGTTGCTAGGAGACCAGTGGGCTAAATGAAGCAGCTCACTAAATACAACCCAGCAGATCCCCCTATTCAGCAAATGGACTGAGCCATTGTAATTATACAATTTAAATGAAAGGCATATATTTTTTCCTTTTTCTATCGCCAGATTATTTATACACATGTTATAAGCTATTGTGTGGCTATTTAATTATTTATCATTTTTAATGCAAATTTCGCGATACTGCTACTTTAATCCTTTATCTCACAACTAGCTTTTTCCGGTGTGGGGGTGTGCATGTAAGCCCGTCCTTTATGAGGAGAAGTCTGCGGCTGCCCCCATGGAGAATTCCAGAAGGGGGAGTATTAAACCGGACCAAAAGCCTGGCACAGTTGGAAATGAAAGGTAGCAGCCATTTTGAAGCTTCCACTCCCAACTGACATTACTGACAATGCACAGTAACCCAGCCCAGCAGCACTTCCTGTTTGGAGGTGGCCTGCAAATGCATGAGCTGCCATTTTGTTTTTAAAAATTGACACAAGCAGGAGTTAGAAAAAGGTAAATGGATTGTTATGTACAGCAATCTAAATTGCCCTGGGGAGGGATGGATATGAGCACTGTTTGTTGTGTTGGTCTAGTTTAAGTCATTTTGACCGTTGGTCCGCTTTAACGCCTCTTTTTAAACCTCTTAGGGGGTCATAAAACTGGAATGCTGGAGAGAGGGGGAGACTTTTCAGTAAACCCAAGTCATTTTTACTTCCAAGTCATGTTTCTTCTTAAAGTGGCCGTCCAGTCTAAATGTAACCCTCCTGGCCTGCCCTGTCGCTGAGGCAGGACAGGAGGATTACAAGAAAAATAAATTCCTTGCCTCGCCCAGGATCCAGTGATGGCTGTGGGGCACAGGTGGTTGCTTAATACACAATACATCGAGTGGCTTCCCCTGCTTTATGCACATGCCCCTGCCCCATGCAAGTGAATGGCGGGCCAGGCTGCGCACAGGGCGGGAGAAGCCTCTCTGTGCAGCAGATCCAAGCAAATCATCTGGCAACATGCTGCAGCCCCGGATTTCCAGCACTAATCAATAGAAACTTTTTTGTCGAAAGTACATTATATTTAAGTACATATGTCACCGTCTCATTGTAAGTGATTCTATTCCCTTTGAAGCTGATTTCCGTGTGTCTTTTCAGGTTCACTGTATACATTTGTCTGTAATACATATTTTATTAGCTGTTTCTTTCAACGCCAGAGCATGAAAGTATAGGAGGAATTGAGGGATTTTTAAAACCTCTCACATTATCTAAAGTTGCTTGTGTCTGGTGGCATGTTAAGGAGGGGCAACCACCGCTATAAATCTAGAAGACTCTAGGGCTGGTGGTTTTCCTCATATTTGGCGCATCCCAGTTTAAGATGCCCCAATGTGTGTAGCTCCCGGGATAGCTATGAAACTCTTCTTTTTGGAATCCCACACTACATGTGCAGAATGCGTCAGCATCCCTCTTGTCTGAATGGATGGCGCGGGCACACACAGCCGGAGCAAAGCGTCTGTGGGGTAAGATTCGGTTTTCCTCAGACACAGAGCTGGCCATCCCAATTCGGGATGCCTCCTGGAAAAGGAACTAAACTCTGGGTAGTAAAAAACCCAGGTTTGTTCCTCTTTAAAGTTTACCAACCACCATTTTACTATCCTGGTGAATTGTACCTGCCATGGGGGCATCCCAGCTTGGGTTTCCCCACTATGTGAAACCCTTCCAAACGGCCAAGCAACTGATCTTTTCTCTGTGTCCCCTGCGCTTGTCCAATCAGCACATTATGCTGTGCATATTAATGTACAGCATAAAGCCATTGGGACTGAGCGCCGGTATAGGGAGCAGCGGTGGCTGCATGCCCAGTTTCCCTGCGGAGTGCAGCTCCGGGCCTATTTGAATGGCTGGCCACAGGAGTGGGCCCAGCTGCAGGATTGCCAGGGATACAGCCGCTGCCCGCGATCGAGGCAAGGGACCGACAGAAAGGTGATTGCGTGCGATTTAAAGTGGACCAACACCCAGGATTTTCACTATCCTGGGTGTTGGTCCACTTCTGCGGGGCACCCCGATCGGGGGTGCCCTGCTGTGTGAAACCCCCCAGAAAGCCCCAAAAAACTTACCTCACCGCCGACGGACAATCGACAGACAAGTTGAGGCCGCCGCCTCTCGCGCGTCCCTCTTACAGGGAGCTCGCCGGCCATTCACAAATGTCCGGCGCGAGTGCGCGCCCTGCTAGAGGGACGCGCGGCGGCCCGTGCATGCGCCGTTGGAACGGGAGAAGGTAAGGTTTGTATATATAGATTCCCGGGCCGATCAGCGGTGGGTGTTGTTCCACCTTAAAGGGGTTCACACAGTGGGTCATCCTAAATCAGGATGCCCAGGGTCACCTAGTCAAATCTAAAACACTCCAAGGCCAGTCTGGACCGTGATTGATCCCCTTAAAGAAGCAATACATTTTTGTTATGATGACATGACAGTCATCTGAGTAAGGGATGCCCCACTCCACATAATGTACCAGCACTGGATTCCCGCAACCAGTACTTGTACTTGCCAAATCTGAAGGGCATGAGGGGCATGTAAAAAGTCAGGAGGTCCTCTTTGAAGGGACAGTCCAGGCATCGGCAATAATAAGGCACCAATATTACCTGATGCCTGTTCCATTGTGCCAATCAGCTAACTATAGAAAGACGCTACTCCACTCCTCAACAGAAAGATTTGGGGGGGGGGGGGATGGGCTGCGGCTGTTGAACCAACAATAGTTAACTTAAAAACGTAACAGCAGTACACATATATATAAATATATATTTTTTTTTTTTAAAGTAGAAAGTAAATAAAAGAGCAGGTCAATTGCTGCCCCCTCTACAGTACTGCCCAAGGCAGCTGCCTCACATGGCCTCATCAAAGGTGCACCCTTGGTGCCAATCCTCTATTTCCTGCCTGACAGGGTAAAAGCTGTAGTAGGTCTCCAAAGTTTGCCCCTCCTTTCAATTCTATTTCTTCAGGACCATGCAAAAATGTTGTCTAACAGCCACTCTGTTCCTTGGTGCTCTCAGCGTGAGTGAGCATGGCAAGCCATGGTGGTCTCACAGCTGTTCCTAACCACAGCCAAGCATGCTCATGACTCACAAAGCTGCACAATGACCTGCCCCTTCCCAGCTCTGCCACGACCTAGACATTAAAGCGGAGAAAGTGGCTTCTCTTAGAATGCATAAATTATTTACATATAAAATAAGATTTTGAGATGCTTTATAAATGGCATATTTTACACTGTGCCTATGGGGGATAAGGTGGTAGGGGTGAAGTTAACGTGTGCCTGGATAGGGGCTTGAATTCTGGCACGGATCTCTATAAGATTGTTTTCTCATTTTTCATTAGATTCTGTGTAAAACAAAACATAAAATAACCCTTCGCATTTCACCACGTGTCTGCTTCGTCCTGCTTGACCTTTATTAAATTTAACATATGTGAAAAGTGAAGTCAACTACTTTCTCGTTGAAAAGAAAAGCCAACTCTGGTATGAGAATGCAAACCAGCGCTCAAAGCCAGCCACCATCCACACGCTACTGTACGACGGGGCACATTTTTAAAGGTCAGACAAAAAATGATTTCACACCAATATTTCTAGAAAGTGGAGAAGCAGAGGCGGGGGCTCGGCAGCAAATGACGTGATTAGGGTGGTAATAAGAGCTACATCAATAAGCCCTCTGCTTCCTCCGATGGACAACATTTAATCTTGCTCTCCATCATTTTTATTGCAAGAAATTGACAAAATAATTCATTTGCCAAAAAGGTAATAAATGACACACATTTAATAAGCAAATAGTGACAGATCTAACGAGTAAAGGCTAAAGATTCCATTTAACCCCTCGTCTAAGGCCTACTGTCTCCTATACCCCTCTATTGATAAGCTGACAGTGTGATTTAATGTAATCCTTTAGCACTTTTTGCAGTTCACTCTAGATAGAATAATTAATTGTCGGGATATATAAGAAACAAGATTATAAATGGATGGAATTTCATACATGACTTCATGGATGACAATGTTAATGAGAATATCTTATTTTAAGATGCGCACAGCATTGATCCAATGATGTGTTATGTTTAATGGGCTGAATTGGGTGACTGGCTGTTGCCTTATAAATCTGGCAATTATTACTCACTTCCAGTAACATAATTACGTTGCTGTTTACAGTGATGTAAAAAGAGATTTGGAACAAAAAAGAAAGTTTTGCCTAAATTTACTCTTCCAGTGTAAAATGTTATTAAAGAAGAATATTGAACAGTCTCGGGAGTTCTCAAAAACTCCCCAAACTCCGCCCTCCGTTCCCTTTCAAGTGGTCTGATTCCCTCCCCCGGGGGCATCCAAATTTGGAATGCCCTGCTGTGTGAAACCCCCCAGTCCCCGAAACTCACCTTCTTTTCCAGTCCAACGGCGTATATGCGAGCAACGGCCACATCCCCGCCATATGTTTAGCAGGGTGCATGCCCGCGCTGGCCATCCACAAATGCTCCCTGTTAGAGGGTAGCGGGGGATTCGGCTGCCAGCACACTCGGATCCACTCATATTAGACGAGCTCCCGGATGAAGCGGCTTGAGTGGATCCGAGCGCGCTGATTGGACGAGCGGCCACGTATGTGTCGTAGGACCGGGAAGAGATGAGTTTATTTGGATGACCTGGGGAGTTCACATAGCGGGGCAAGTACCAAAACCCAGGATAGTCAAAATCGTGTGTTTTGGTACACTTTAATACTCCGATCAGACAATTGTCACTGTAAACTTACTTGTCTTCTGCCCTTCCCTCTGCGCTCATCCATCCTTCCCTTTCTTCTTCAATCCCAGGATGCATTGTGCCACCCCGAGATTTTGCGCCTGCACAGTGTATGGTCTGTTCATCCCCGACTACAGAACATATAAAAAAGCTGTGAGATTTCCAAGCAGCTAGCGAGGGGGGGGGGGGGGGGGGGGCAGCACAGCAGAGACCCTGCAAGCCAAACTCAAAGCCATCTTAGCCGCCTGTGACAGACGCTGGGGAGCTTAGTCGAGCTGGGTCTCTGCTGGGAAAGAAAAAACAGCAGGATGTTGGCGTCTTCCAGTAATCAGTGGGCTCAAAACTCCTTAATGTGGATTGATCGTCCAGGCTGAAAAAAAATATATAAACCTCCATACTCGCCTTTTGTCTCCCACAGATGTTCGTTCCTAGTCCAACAAATATTTTTTGATCAGCAGATTATGTCCCACGCTGCTTGGACCCAATCGCTGGTCCTATCCATAGTCTTGATGACTATACATATGAATCAAAGAGTTGGAAGATGGACAAATTTAAGTCCTATATGGAAGCCAACATGTAGCGGTAGGGTGCCACTTAACAGGGACTTTACTGTGTTTCTTAAGAGATAGCCTAGCATTTGGGTTCTGTGTGTAATTTCCAGTCTCTCAAAACATACAGGAAGTCATGCTGGTTTGCATAATGTCTCTGCGGATCTCTTTTGCATTTTCATCAGTTACTTCATCTAGTAAATTGCTACAACCGCAATTTATGACCAGGGTTATCCCTGTAGACTATTTATGTATCAATCATTGAACTGTCTGTGGAATATGGAAAAACAATCAACCTTCCTTACCACAGAAAAGGTTCAGAATAAGTTGCAGAGACATAAACTGGGCTCAATATGTGCGGCTGAAAGGTATGTGTGGAATTTGTAGTTGCCATGGGGGGGTTCCAAGAATGAGGAGCCTGGTCTTTTCATTTCATTTCGCTTCAAGTCTGGACCTGGTGAGGTTTTGCATGGATAAAAACAACTGATGGGTATGCTTTATGGGTATGCCAAGCAGGTGGCAACCTGGAGTCCAGCAACTGTCGCAGTTGAAAAATAGCAAAAAAACAAAAGCCAAATTATAACTAAAAACTGTGGTTTTCTGGATTGGAAGTAGGTACTAAGAGGAAAGTTTTGGAAGGCATCAGGACAAAAGGCTAAACTCCAATACAAACTCCTCCCACAATGTCTACTGTGACGGGTGGAACAGTGGTCAACACTGAAAGATTAGAGCCCTGTCAGTGGGATAGGCCCTGATAGTGATAGGAACTTTAATAATAGTAGTTAAATATAGAACTTAGGGTACCATTGCGTCATGAATACACATGATGGAAGTGTTGCCTAAGTAATAAACATAGATGATATTAATTAGTCTAGCGTACTCTGTAAGGTAAGTAAATAGAGACATCACCTGCCCTGCCATTGGTTGAGCCTAGCAACATAGTTGTTAAGGCAACATTTCAGAGGTTATATAAAGGAGAACCCAACCCTTCTAGAGTGTTCTTCTAAGTTCTGCTTAGGCCTGAAGAGGGGAAGTGTTAATGTAGTGGAGGAGCTAAGCAACAGTGAGCCCGTGGAAGTAACTGGAAGCTGTAAAAACTGTTTGCTGTGACTGCCAATGGATATTGCCAGTACTGAATATGCTGTTGACATGGATGGAAGCCCTCAAATAAAGACCCTATTGTTTGCATCAAGACGCGTCATGATTGGAGACCAGCGACGACTAAATCAGTAAGTGTACCTCCACCCCACACATGCCACACCAACCTGAGTCGCCCTACCCTAGGCACGTGCCCACTACATTACCACTGTCTAGGCTGTGTATCTCTGTAAAACCCCTGCCAAGTCCCACACTTGTGGCTGGATATGTACAGTACAAAGGAGTAGAAGACCAGGCTGGGAAAGCCATAGAGAATAAAGAGCACCCTGGTTTGGGCCTGTACACTACACACACACACGCACACACATACTTGCCCATGTGAGGACCTCATGGCTGTGCCTCTGATAAAGTAATACATAGTTATTACGTAGTAATACATTTTAAAAGCAAAACTCTAATCCTGTTTGGAGGGGGGATACTTTGCATGGAAGCTGAAGCCAGGACCTTGTGTCAGTTATCCAATCCGTGAAGCAGTGTGGCTGCACTGCCCTGGGAGTGAATGGCTGGGCAGTCATGTCAAGCCACTTTGCTTTGAGGGAGTTTTTCCCTGGTCCTGGGAAATCTCTTCAATGAGAACAATACCCAACCCCAACGCGCATTACTCACGCTAGAACGGAGAAATATTACCTTTAGCCTTGGCAAAATTGAGCACTGAGATAGCTTGGTGTGGTCAAGTGGTCTGCAGGCTTCTTCCAGGTATTCAGCCGCCGGCAAACACATGACTTAGGTGGCCAGTCACATTGCTCAATGTCACTGAACTCCCCTTTCTAATGGGGGTTATGTGCAGGGGCATTGGCAATTCGGATGCCCCCCTATGCTCAGAGCAGCACCCATTTTGTTCCATTTTAAAGCAGGCTCAAAGTTTTAAAAAAATGTACTCCAAAAACATAAATAAACAAAAAAGGTAATTAACGGATAGAACAGGCAAAGGTAATGGTTAGCCTTACATTGCATGCTTTAGGGAAAGTATTGCATTTACAATGCATTTCTATTTTTATGGGGAATTCTTCTTAGTATTTCCTTTGGAGAAAAATGTTCATAAGGTTTACCTTTCATAATAACAGTGCATGGAGGGGGTCACTCTCTGAACTTTCTTTCATGTACTGCCTACAGATGATTTTTCTTTTGAACTCAAATATTTTTAGCCTTCAGATAAAATGAGCTTCGATAATGCACCGCAAGGGTCAATACCAGGAGAAGCCCAGTATAAAATGAATTTTCTCTTTACCTTGAAGATCTATGTCCATAGAGAGATGGTAATAAATCTGATCCAAGTTCACCAATCAACACATATAATTCACTCAAATGAGCTTTTGTACTGTCACTTCCCAATCGCTCTTGCTTGTCTTCAACATCGATGACCTTTCTGGCAAAGGTCACTTATTAGATCTTTCTCCCCAAAAGAAGTCGAGCTTCGCTTTCCGTGATTTCTTACGAGCTTGCACAATAATATTAAAGGCCACATGTGATTTCATCGCTGTCATGTTATTATTGACAACAGTATCAGGGTTGTTCATTAGGGCAACGTTTTTCCAATTTCACATGATGTCTTTATTTAGTAGTCCCAAAGGGGTGCCAGAGATGGGTCACAACAATTAAGGGTCATAGCTGAAACTTCTGTGAACTTTCACATTTTTTGAAGGTCAAGTGGGATTTCATTAAACAATATAAATGTTCTTCATACAGAGACAAGTTCAATTTTGAAGAGCCAGTAAAACCAAAGACAGGTCCAGGGTTGGCCATAGATTGGTTTACAACAGGGGGGCTCCATATTTTGAAGAGCAATTTGCTCACGAGCTACAATTATGAGATTGTACATTTTTAATTTTGAGCAGCATAATGAAGATAGTCTACAACAATTAGGATATCTGATTTTTTTACACGTGTCCTTCCACCACACCACCCCATTAACACAATTACAGAATATCTAACAATTTCCACATGCTAGCAAAACACATGCTGATTGCCTTCCCTCTCCAAATATGTAGGTCCCATATTTATAACCACCCCTCATCTGTCCCAAATCATAACTGTATTCCCAATACTCAACCCATCTAAATGCCTACCAATGCTTAACATTAAGTTAAATATAGAATCTTTTTAAGGCAGTCGGCTGGGTTTCACACAGTCCCACATCGGGATGCCCCTGGTAATAAAAGTGAAACCCATTCGTGATTAGTCCACTTTAAATAGTAACAGCCCGTTCTATGGCCAGCTCTGGGGTCTTTTAGATGCTGTTGTGCCGGCTGATTCCCTATTCCTGCAGCGATCTCCAGGGATACACACATCCTAGCATTCCAATTGGGTTACCCGTTGTAACCACCCCCCTGCCCTGCCTTAGTTGGTGGAGAATTACCTGGTCTCTGGACTTCTACTAGAAGATTACAAGTACAATGTTTGAAAAATAAATAGATGTATCAAATGGATGCATGTCAATATGTATATCCAGTTCAAGGTTCTATTGATATGGCTAGGGGTCAATTGATAAGGACTGATTGGGTTTGGTGAATTAGTTTTCAAAATGATTCATTGATCATATATAGCACTTGGAAAATGGGGTGTATACTGTTTCATGCACTGCTCTGATATAGGAGATAGAGAAAAGGAAACAGATTGAAAAGGGCAGGGGCAGAAGAAGATGGAGGTGAAATTAGAAAAAATAGAGGAAGACAGAGTAAATGGTAATTAGGAGAGGAGGGAGAGAGGTGGTGGGGAGGTTGGTTGGCCTCCAGAGTCTTTAGAGACATGCATAGGGTGTTAGACTGGGGTGATGTGGGCCCAGCAGGGCTCTGATGGCCCACCCTACAGTTACAGGCAAATATTACCTATTTATTATTAGGGCTTATGCATACAGAAATCATACCTGTATTGTGTGTGAGTGGACAACCTGTGCTCTCCTGCCACAGAACAGCTACTGTACATCCAGCATGACCAGCTACTCCTATCATAGAAAATAGACAGGATAATAACAATCACACACACATCACATTGCCCCCTGTTCTGCATCCACTGAGTACTTGAGCTAAAAAGGAGCTATTTAGGACCAAATCTAAAAACTGTCTGATTGTCCTCAAGTGTTCAATAGAGTGCTGGGGCTATAAAGCGCCAAGTGGGCAGCCAATGGGGAGAATATGAGTCTGTATAAGAACCCTGTAGGTTTTTTATAATCATCAGCATCCTAGAAGGTAAGTGATTACAACATTTTCATCTTTATCATGTAGGGACATAGGTGGTTACTCCATCTCCTTTATAAGTGACACCTTGCCAAACCAGTACCAGTAGATTTGTTATTTCCAACATTTTGGAATGGTGAGTTAAGCAGCATTTAGTATTCAGTTTAGTATAGCATTTAGTATCAGTTAATTAGCATTAATGGATTCATAGAATTTTTTTATTTGTATTTCCATATTGGGATATTGTTTGAATGTAAGAGCAAGAATGCTGGGTCTGTAAGGACCTGATCATTTGTTATCGATGATATTGTGGATAATACTATATACTATTAGTTCTGAGGTCCAGGGCAGATCCACAAATTGTAAAGGATTGAGCTTACAGCATTTCCACATCTCCAGCAATTGTGAGAGGCAGATTTTAACACAGGGCTGGATATAGAGGCCGATTCATTAATAGCGGCAGGTAGCGACAGTTGAGCGACTGTAGCGGTATTTTCACAGCGCCCGCTAGTAGTCGCTGTGCTTGGCCGTTGTTCGGTTGTTGATAGCGACTCTGTCGGTGTGCATTAATGTTGAATACAAGGTGACAAGTCGCTGTTTGACAGGTTCCACGATGTATGGTTGCGCATGATAGCGACTGGTCAGAGCGACCGGCTCCCACCATATTCATCAAAAAATCACGCTCAAAAAATTCAAGCGCTGTGAAATGCATGTTTAAACCCCAGAGCGCTGGCGGCGATGTGTTAAAAGTAGTATTTTAATCCCCAAACCACCATATTTTTTGAAACAAAAAAAAAAAAATTTTTTTTAATAATTTAGTAATAAGAATACATTAATATCAGACTTGTAATATCAATTCTGCACACATTTTTTTTTAACCTTAAAAAAATTATCTAACATTGCAGAAGTGGTCACAGAATTTTTCACATTTAAAAAAAAAAAAAAAAAAAAAAACATTAATAACAATTAATTATTAATATTTAAAGATTGTTCCATTGAAATGCATTGGAGAGCGCCAGGTAGCGAGAGGTCATACCTGTCGCTGTTCAAGTTCGGTCGCTGGCGCTGTGGGCTGAGGCTGGAATAATGATGAATGAGTCACTATATGGCGCTATCTCAGTCGCTAAGCAGGATCGGCTTGATAAATGTGTGATTGTGGTGGGGAGCCGGCGTTCTCGTGGCGGGGCCCGTCATTACCGGTCGCTCACCAGTCGCTACCTGTCGCTATTCCTTCATAAATAAGGGCCTAAGTGTGGTGTGGCACTTACTTGGGCTGGTATAATCGGCATTCTGGTCCGACAGCTGCTGACACAGGCCGGCCAATACCTAATGACCCAATCCAAGCTGATCATATAACATCAGGCATCATGACTTGTAACTCCATTCTGTAAAAATAACAGCGGCAAAATAGAGGCTGGCTCTCCAAAGTGGGCCATTTACCAGCAAACTGATGCTAACTGGCGCACTTCATAAATAAAGCCCTACATTTCTGCTTCTTTTTATTCATTCCCTATGCTCTTAAATTATCCCTATTCATGCTCATTGGTAGTAGCCGATTTTGGGTGAAGAGATTTTCGGGAGTGTTCTGAAATTTGAGAGAACTTTAAGGGAGGTCTTTAAAAAGGACCAAAACCCAGCACGATGGGCTCGGGAATCCAAAATCCCCCAGGTTCACTTACCTTGCTGCCCGGTTCAACGGTGCATGCGCGAGCCGCAGCCGCATCCCCTCTATCCCTCTAGCAGAGCGTGTGCCCGCGCAAGGCATTTGTGAATGGCCAGCACGGGCATGGGAAGTGGGGGATGCGGGCGCCAGCGAGCTTGGAGCTGCTGGCCTTAGACGCTGGCTAAGACAGCGTGACGTCCGTGGCACATGCGCCGTTGGACCAGGAAGAGGTGAGTTGTGCACAGCGATTTGGGGGGGTTTCACACAGCGGGGCACCCCCAATCGGGGATAGTCAAAATACTGGGTTTTGGTCCACTTTAATTGTAGGGTGCGCAAACAGAGGAGGGAGTGACATTTTGTTTGTTCCAGGGCACAGTGTCAAGCAAGAGAGCAGGTGAACTATAGATCAACCCATTTTTTAAGACCTTTACAGTGCTGCTGCTATTCACAAATTCTCTGTAGGTGAGTAGGCACCCAGTACCATTTAATGTCAGCGCACACAATTATTTTAAAAGTCACATCTGTTTCTACACCATCATGTACAGTACAGTAGCACACTACAGGTTGCCCCAGGTCAACCGGAGTCTTACAGACTCGAGATCCAGTTTTGGTGCACTTTAAACTTCAAGTCCAGATACACACTATCTTCGTCCCTCCTTATACTCCCTTCGGTAAAAAATTAATGAGGCCACTTCAAGGCATCTTAAAATCTCTGATTATATGTAAATAACTGGGCAATACTGATTTCTTCAACTCAACTATGGGGCTGTCGATGAGCTGATAAGGGGGTGTCATGTCGGAGCTTTATGACTCATGCACATGCTCTGCTGTGGCCAGGGACAGATGTTGGAAACTGTGGCTTCCCATGCTTGCTCATGCTAAGAGCACCAATGGACAAAGTAGCTGTTAGACCACTATTTTGCATGGTCCTGGAGGAATGAAATTGAAAGGAGGGCCCTGCTACAGTTTCTACTGCAGGAGATGTAGGAAAGGTGCATGGGACAGGCATCAAGTGAGCTGCTTCCTGGCTAAATATTGCTGTTGAGTTGCAGTCCCTTTAAAGCGGTCCTTTACTCTGAATAAGAGCCTATCTTATATGTTTCCCACCCCCTGTACATACAAATTGCCCACATAAAAAATCATCCTACCTGCATCTACTGCATATTATGAGCCTTTAAACATCCAAGATGGTGGCTCATGGGACATCAGGCAGCCTACAAACAGGAAGTGCCTTCTGACTGTGCTGCTTTGCATTCTGGGATTGCTGACCTTTTCCTGACCCCAGCTCTGCTCTGTCTGAGCAAAGCACAGCTATAACCCGCCCCTTTACTTTATCCCACTCTCCTCTCCTCAGTAAGTGTGATGCTTCTGAGTCAAGATGGTGGCGCCCGTATTCTAAAGTCCTAAACAGAGTTGCAGCCCTATGGGAGAAAGAATAATAAGTGACTAAAAACTAAAATATATTTGTTTTATATGCTGGGAAAACATTTTTTTAAGGGTTTGGACTTTTAAATAAATCATGGTGAAGGTCCGGTTTAAGTGCAACTTTTATTTTTACAATATCAGAGTACGTCCACAGCCTGTAAACCTAAAGATGGGTCAAAGCTGACCGCAGATGAATAATGACACTTAATCACAGCAACTCTCTTAGACCCTGCACAATTATACTGAGGGTCACATGTGATTTCTTCACTGTCAGGTTATTATTATGAGCCATAAAAATGTGCTTCATTAAGACAATGTTTTTCCAGTGTCACATCAGGTCCATCCTCAACAAATCCAAAGCTGGGAGGTCAGTCACAAAGGAGTAGCAGCACGTGACTGTGCCTGAAAAGCTGATGAGAGCAACAGAGCCACGCTGGCTTAACGCAATGACAGACTGCGCTGTTCCTAATGCTGTAATTGATGGTGATAATACCAAATCACTAAAATAGTTTTTAATAACTTTGGACTTTCATATGCGGAAGTGATATATGGTTTTCATAAAATAACGCTGTTACTTTGAGTATACGCATCATATATCAGAAGCATAAAAGCAACAAAAAGTATAACATATTTTGCTGCGCTTATTGAGATGTTTTAAAAAAAACTAAAAAAAAACTTCTGCCATGAAATAAAGTAAAACGACTGAAAAATGAAACAGTTGCCTATGGCTAATTCATTGCTAAATTTGTGTTTGGAAATGAAAAAAAAAAAATCAGAATGGTTACTATTAACTGCTATGCAAAGTTTATTTTTTTTACAAGCTGAATTTAACACATATGATGATGTGACTTTCTATGATTTACTTTTGTAAAGGTTTCTATCTATCCAGGTCATGGGATACCTGTAGATATAGGTCATGACCAGGGGCAGACTGGCCATAGGGATCACAGAGAGAATTTCCAGTGGGCCAGAATGCTTGTCCGGGCATAGCCCGCCTAAACCCAGCACTCAGACTATCTCATCTAGAGCATTTAACATCTCCCTCAACTCACTGCCTCCCATATCTATGCCTCACCCTCCACTCTCTGCCTCCCATATCTATGCCTCACCCTCCACTCCCTGTCTCCCAAATCTCTGCCTCACCGTCCACTTCCTTCCTCCCAAATCTCTGCCTTACTGTCCACTGCCTGCTTCCAAAATCTCTGCCTCACCCTCCACTTCCTGTCTCTCAAATCTCTGCCTCACCATCCACTCCCTGCCTCCCAAATCCCTGCCTCATCCTTCACTTTCTGCCTCCCAAATCCCTGCCTCACCCTCCACTTCCTGCCTCTCAAATCTATGCCTCACCCTCCACTCCCTGCCTCCCAAATCCCTGCCTCACCCTCCACTCCCTGCCTCTCAAATCTCTGCCTCACCCTCCACTCCCTTCCCCCCAAATCCCTGCCTCACCATCCACTTCCTGCCTCCCAAATCTCTGCCTCACCCTTCCCTTCCTGACCCCAAATCTCAGCCTCACCCTTCACTTCCTGCCTCCCAAATCTCTGCCTCGCCCTCCACTTCCTGCCTCCCATATCTCTGCCTCACCCTCCACTTCCTGCCTCCAATATCCATACCTCCCAACTGTCCCGATTTTCCCGGGATTGTCCCAATTTTTCCACAAAATCCCGCGGTCCTGGACCGTTAGCAAATGTCCCGGGACGCCCTGCGCTGTGGTGATGTGCCCAGGGCCGCAACGATGCCGGCGTCTTCTGTATAAACACTGGCCGGCGTGAAGATACTGACTTCCTGGCTTGCGGGTGAGCGCGCGCGGGGGGCTGGGTTGGGGATAAAAAAAACTTACGGAGGCTGGCATGCAGGGGTGAAGGCAGCCGACATTGCTGGAGGATCGGAGCTGGAGGGCGTGACAGGGGGTGTGGTCGGGGCGTGGCATGGGTGTGGCCGTGGGTGTGGTCAGGGACGTGGCTTGTCCCGCTTTCACATTTTCAGAAGTTGGGAGGTATGCATATCTCTGCCTCACCCTCCACTCCCTGACTCCCAAATCTCCGCCTCACCCTTCACTTCCTGCCTCCAAATCTCTGCCTAACTCTCCACTCCCTGCCTCCCAAATCTCTGCCTCACCCTCCACTTCCTGCCTCCCAAATCCCTGCCTCTCCCTCCACTTCCTGCCTCCCAAATCCCTGCCTCACCGTCCACTCCCTGCCTCCCAAAAATCTGCCTCACCCTCCACTTCCTGCCTCCCAAATCTCTACCTCACCCTCTACTTCCTGCTTCCCAAATCTCTGCCTTACCCTCCACTTCCTGCCTCCAAAATCTCTGCCTCACCCCCCACTCCCTGCCTCTCAAATCTCTGCCTCACCCTCCACTCCCTTCCCCCCAAATTCCTGCCTCACCCTCCACTTCCTGCCACCCAAATCTCTGCCTCACCCTTCCCTTCCTGCCCCCAAATCTCAGCCTCACCCTTCACTTCCTGCCTCCCAAATCTCTGCCTCGCCCTCCACTTCCTGCCTCCCATATCTCTGCCTCACCCTCCACTCCCTGCCTCCCAAATCTCCGCCTCACCCTTCACTTCCTGCCCCCAAATCCCTGCCTCACCCCCCATTCCTACCTCCCAAATCTCTGCCTCACCCTCCACTTCCTGTCTCCCAAATCTCTGCCTCACCCTCCACTTCCTGCCTCTAAAAGTGCCTCCTAAACTCCCCTGGCCTGCTGTACCTCCCCCCCCCCCCCACCACACACACACAGCTAAGACACCCCAGCTCATGTTCTGCACTATAGGCTTAATTCAGGGCCATATGAGAAATCTGCCATTTACTTTCATTGTCCAACATGGGGCTGATTCAGAGATCTAAAAGTTTCCAGTGCTGACTGCTGGCCTTCCCGGGGGCATCTCCTTGGGATGTCCCAGCGACGCAAGACCAATCTGTTTTGTAGCGCCCGAAGCAATGTAAACATCCGGCGGCCGGCCCTGAGCTCCTGATTGCATCTGCATGTAAACAAAACCGCTTGCCAAGCATTACATATGTGCCGCAAAGGGCTCTGATTAGATGGGAGCCCGTGCATGCGCCTCAGGACCGTGGAAAGGTGAGCTTGTAAGGGCGTTCTGGGCAGTTCCACACAGCAGGGCATCCCAATTTGGAATGCCCCAGGCATCAAACCGAACCTATGATATTTAAAATCATGGGTTTTGTTCAACTTTAAGGAGACTTTCTCGAATTAAGAAATATTTCATAAGAAATTAGAAGCATATCACAGTGATGATCTGAACCCATGTGGCGACATGGCTGTTTAATCAAACTAAATACCAATTTCATCACATTTAGTTTTCACACCTATAAATGTTTACATTGACAGTTAAAACCAACTGCACCATCTGCCATCACATTCTGAACTGTGCTGAGTGTTAAGGAACGCAGGCAAATGGGAAAAACTTGGAAATTCTTGGAGTATTTTAAAGGGGAACCGTACATTTACATTGCAGATATACACACTAACACATTGGATTACATTGATGGGTGTCCTTAATCAGGATGGCCTTGAAAAAGGATGTTTTCTGGACCTCAATCCTTTTAGTTAGGTTTAATATAATTATATAATATAATATTATTATAATTTGCAATCCTTGAGTTATAGAGGTACTCACAATTCAGTGCATAGATACAAGATAGATAGATAGATAGATAGATAGATATGAGATAGATAGATAGATAGATAGATAGATAGATAGATAGATAGATAAATATGGGATAGATTCAATTCAATTCAATTCAAAAGAGCTTTATTGGCAGGTCCAAAAAAAACATTTAGCATTGCCAAAGCAAAAGGGAATAACAAATGGGGGGGGGGGGGGGGGTGTTGGCTTATTGGGGCAGGATTGGGTGTACAATGGTATAGTGATGGTGGGCGTTGGAGACGTATAGAGGCAGTAAGGGGTTGGGCTAGATAGATAGATAGATAGATAGATAGATAGATAGATAGATAGATATGGGATAGATAGATAGATAGATAGATAGATAGATAGATAGATAGATAGGTAGATATGAGATAGATAGATAGATAGATAGATAGATAGATATGAGATAGATGATAGATAGATAGATAGATAGATAGATAGATAGATAGATAGATAGATAGATATGGGATAGATCGATATGGAATAGATAGATAGATAGATAGATAGATAGATAGATAGATAGATAGATAGATATGAGATATATAGATAGATAGATAGATATGGGATAGATAGATAGATAGATAGATAGATAGATAGATAGATAGATAATAGATAGATAGATATGGGATAGATAGATAGATAGATAGATAGATAGATAGATAGATATGAGATAGATAGATAGATAGATAGATAGATAGATAGATAGATAGATATGGGATAGATAGATAGATAGATAGATAGATAGATAGATAGATAATAGATAGATAGATATGGGATAGATAGATAGATATGAGATAGATAGATAGATAGATATGAGATAGATAGATAGATAGATAGATAGATAGATAGATAGATATGAGATAGATAGATAGATAGATAGATAGATAGATAGACTGGCAGAGAGATAGATAGATAGATAGATAGATAGATAGATAGATAGATATGAGATAGATAGATAGATAAGAAAGAAATAAGTAATTCTCCGAAACTTACCGTCTACCAATCACTAAAGAGGGACTACACCATGGCCCCATACCTGGAGAGGCTGCACCACCCCAAACACAAGCAGACCCTGAGTCTCTATAGACTGAGTGCCCACAGCCTGGAAATGGAGATGGGTTGGCACAGGCAGACATACAAACCACGGGAGAGCCGACTGTGCCGGCACTGTGAGCAAGGGGCCCTGGAGGATGAGGCCCACTTCCTGCTACACTGCAGCAAATATTCATCCACCAGGGGCACTTACTTCCAGAGACTCTCCACCCTCATCCCAGACTTCAGCTCCATAGACGATGAGAGGAAACTCCATATCCTGCTGGGGGAAGAGGAGCCCACCCTGCAAATAGCCATCCAATGGGCTCGATTCAACAAAGGTAGAAAATTGATTTTTCGTGTGTTTTGTGCTTACAAATTTGCGATTTTGCGATAGTTATTTTTACGAGTGATTCAGCAACCTGGAACCATTGTAAAACACGAGTCACTCAAATTAAATTCGATTGAAATTGTAAAAGTGCGAAATAAATTAGTGGATCGAAAAATTTACTACTGCATTTTGCGATTCGAAAATTTTACTACTGATTCAGGTGGACATGATGAGCCACACACATGATATAAATTAAGAGTGTTTCACATTAGTTTTTTGATGCAGCTTTCAGCAGGAGAAAACTCTCTTCTAACAATGGAGCAGTTCTACTTTCTTTGCAATGGTAGTAAACTCTAATGGTAGTAAAAACATGCCTCCCAACTGTCCCGATTTTCCCGGGATTGTCTCGATTTTTGCAGGAAATCCCGCGGTCCCGGACCATTAAGAAATGTCCCGGGACGGCCTGCACCGTTGTGGTGTGTCCAGGGCCGCAATGACGCCGGCTCCTTCTAAATTAACATCGGCCGGCGAGCGGGTGTGCGCGCAGGGGGCGGGCGCGGGGGGCTGGGTTGGGGATTAAAAAGACTTACGCAGGCTTCCATGCAGGGGTGAAGGCAGCCGACATTGCTGGAGGGCGTGACAGGAGGTGTGGTCAGGGCGTGGTGGGGGTGGGGTCGGGGGGCGTGGTCGGTGGCGGGGCTTGTCCCGCTTTCACATATACAAAAGTTGGGAGGTATGGTAAAAAATTCAATTCATAAGAAAAAAGCCTGAGAATTCCACTGTTTGTGAATCACTAGTTAGGAAGACAAAAAATATTGAACTTTTTACCCCTTTTCACTAGTAGTAAAAAGTTCCATAAGAACAGGGGAAGGTACATGGGAGTGGTCGACCTTTGGGTTTTTACACTGCGGGGCACCAAAACCCAGAATAGTCAAAATCCTGGCTTTTGGTCCACGTTATAGTGTAAGCATAAGAATGGCGTACCATGAGGTTAAAGCTAGCAAAGAGCTGCACCCTGCACCCAAGGACACGTGGTGCTATGTGAGCAAGCTTTGTATAGAAAACAATGGCCACATTGCTTTAAAGGAAACCTTTTTAATACAGGTCCCTAGCAATCCAACCAACCCCCCACCCAAAAAAAAACAACATACATGCCCCTTACAAATATTACTGTTTAATTAGTACTTCCACTACAGCATACCTTGCCTCTTTATTACATGTATCCACAATGTTAGCCATGTACATACAGCTACACTGGAAACTTAAAAGGTTGAAAATAGGTGAAAAAATATGCATTTACATTTACCCATTAAAAAACCTTACAACACCATGCAACAGTCAGAAAACAATACTAAACAATAAAAAAAAATTGAGTACATTTTCCAATAATTTTCGCTTTCGACAGCCTTTTTACGAGCATTTTGAAAATTTTACGAGTGATTCCAAAATTTTACGATTGCATTTTCGAGTGCACGTATTTAATTCAACCCCTTTTCTGAATCACTTGAAAAAGTTACAAATTTACGCATGCGATACGTTTTTTCGAGCAACACGAATTTATTTCTACCTTTGTTGAATCGAGCCCATTTAATATGTCTCCACCTGCCACCAACTGAGAGGAACATAAGAGACCATGGACTGATATACTGCCGATAGATAGATAGATAGATAGATAGATAGATAGATAGATAGATATGGGATAGATAGATAGATAGATAGATAGATAGATAGATAGATAGATATGAGATAGATAGATAGATAGATAGATAGATAGATAGATAGATAGTCCAGAAAAAACTAAAAAAAAACATTTCCAGTACAGCTCCACTGCACAGACCCGCTGGGTTACAACTTACCAAAATTGGAGATTGAACTCCCCAACAGCCCTTATCCGGTACAAGATGAAGGCCATGAACGTGTTGGGTTTATATCCAGCAGCCCGCCCTCTCCATTCATTAAAGTAGCCAGCATGACCCCCACCTCAAACGCCAACCCCTAAATGGAGGGGACATGTTGGGTGGTGCAAACCCGAATAGTTTATGGCCCTCATCTTGGACTTGATCTCGGTATGCTGTACACCAGTGTGTACACTACATTTGAGAAATTACTGAAAGCGAGGATCACCTACAGAGCCGAGCTCCATGACTGGGGGGGGGGGCTCTGGGAGAAAGGGTATTTGAGGACTACTGACAAGGCCATAGTGCGGGAGCTATTTAAGGGCTGGCTGCACGAGAATAGGTCCCTTTTTTTGGAAAAGTTGTCTTTGTGACGGCGGAAGATGTCCCTTTGTGATTTCTGAGGTGGCTGAATGGTTTTGCTACTCAAAACCGAGGTGTATTGTTGGTTGGTATTTGAAATGTGTTTTTCAGTAGGCTGGTACCCTCCCCACCTGCCTGTTGGTACCCTCCCCACTTGGCTTTTAGTTCCCTCCCCACTTGGCTTTTAGTTCCCTCCCCACCTGTCTTTCGGTACCCTCCCCACCTGGCTGTTGCTACCATCCCCACCTGGCAGTTAGTATCCTCCCCACCTGGCTGTTAGTACCCTCCCCACCTGGCTGTTAGTACCCTCCCCACCTGGCTGTTAGTACCCTCCCCACCTGCCTGTTAGTACCATCCCCACTTGGCTTTTAATTCCCTCCCCACTTGGCTTTAAGTTCCCTCCCCACCTGTCTTTCGGTACCCTCCCCACCTGGCTGTTGCTACCATCCCCACCTGGCAGTTAGTACCCTCCCCACCTGGCAGTTAGTACCCTCCCCACCTGGCTGTTGGTACCATCCCCACCTGGTTGTTGGTACCCTCCCCACCTAGCTTTCGGTACCTTCCCCACCTGGCTGTTGGTACCATCCCCACCTGGTTGTTGGTACCCTCCCCACTTGGCTTTTAGTTCCCTCCCCAACTGGCTGTCGGCATCCTCCCCACCTGGCTGTTGGTACCCTCCCCACCTGGCCATTGGTACCCTCCCCATCTGGCTGTTTGTGCCCTCTGCACCTGGCTGTGGGAGTCCTCCCCGCCTGACTGTTGGTACCCTCCCCATCTGACTGTTGGTGTCCTCCCCATCCAGCTGTTAGTGTCCCCTTTTCATTTCAGCATGGATATTTCTGTATGTGCGAGATACTTTAAGCAGGAAGAACCAATTTCCCTCTCCAGTACTGGATGGTCCAGATGAGGCTCAAACCCAGAGTCTTTTGCTCTGACCTCTGGCTCCTCTGTAGAGCCTCACTCTTGCTATCAGACAGCTCACACTACAAGATAAAGGGCACCATGAATCAAAGAGAACGATGTAACACAACATGTAGTCCATCAATTATTAAACAGAACTTCCTTTTGTTAGCGCAGCAAATGTAATAAATTAATTTTTAATGCTGGGCACAGTGAATTCTCTTCCTACAGACAAGGTTAACTTTAGCTCCAACTTCTCGGATTGCGGCTTCTACCGTTCTTCATTCTGTCTCATCATTGCTCTAATTTTGATATGTAACTGGTCTATGTATTTTAAAATATAAAAAGTTCCAGAGTATGGATTGGCTACATTCAGGAATTTGAGGGATCCAGGCAGCCTACAGTAGGCCATAAATCGGGATTTCCCTAATCGGGATAAAGCAGAAATAAGGAAATAAGATTTTAGACTCCAGGGAGGCCTTTCTTTAAAGGAAAAGCTCACTTTCATAGACTTTAGGGAGTTCCAGGTGTGGTGGATGAGTGTAATATGGGAGGCTCCCATTGACAACAACGAAAGCACCTATTGTTCTCAACTAGGGCATCTGTACACAGGTCACAGTTACTAATCAGCAGGGTGTGAATTGGCAAGAATCCAATGATACGATACATATGGCGATACACTTATGGCGATACAATATATCCCAATATATCCCGATTCGATATATCGCAATTTTTTTTTTATTGAATATTTTTCTATTAAAAAAAATTCCCAGCAGGATCCCATTTTTTATTGGAATTTTAAGGGGAGAGCCAGCCGGATCGAACGAGGGGCCAGGCGAGTGATTTTTTTACTTATCTTTTTACTGCAGCGGGGGCGTCACAATCGATACTAGGGAGGAAAAAATCGATTCAGTATCGTTGAATGAAATATCGCGATACTTGAGCGAATCGATTATTTCTGACACGCCTACTAATCAGCCCAGCTTCTCTCACCAGGGCTTGTAAGCAGGGGAGTCTCGTGCAAAATTTGGGTGAAATGTACCTGTTGTTGGCATCTGAAGCTCATCACTACCTATGAGTCTACCCACAGACCTACAGTCATACCCTCATGCTGTCAGAGGCACTAGACAATGTAGTTTTCTGTAGACTCACCTGCTTCAGGTTTGAATGATGCATATAGAGAGAAAGGTTCTTTGTGCTGAGTGTACTCATCAAGCAATTATGTTTATTAAAGGAAAACTCCCTTTTTGTGGGTTTTTTGGTGTTCTGCCTTATTGTCTCCCTCTTCTGGAATGTAAAATAAACCATTGTGTTAGGATTGTGCCCCCAGACCTGAGATCTACTTTATTAGCAAGCCATTTCCAAGTTTCTTATATTCTAGTGGATCTATTTCAGAAAAGTAGGAGTGGCATTCCTGCCCTTCAGTAAAGCTTCTAGTATCCTTTGCTCACTACAAATCCCAGAATCCTTCAGCTGTATCAGGTGTCTTTATTAACAGTTTTGGCTAAACAAAGCAGCAGAAATCACCCTTTTCACCTAGGAATGTTGCTAATAAACCCTTTAGCTTCTTGAACACAAGACTGATTCCTCCTATCTGAGGAGGTTGAAATAATGCAGATGGGGTTAAAATTGTTGTGTCTGCCTTGGCCAGAGGATTAGCAAGCTAGAGTAAGGACGCTTCTGAAATGTACATCTAAACACCACTTTGAGAACTCGAAAATGTCTGGCCCCAGCAACCACAGGGAAAAATCCAAACTGTCACCACCAACCTAGAAAATCACAAACTAACTATTTACATAATAATCATGAATTTATTGTTATTAAAAAAGACTCTCAACAAATATCTAAAATCATTATTTACAGCAGGGACATCAAAGCCAAGAGTGCTGTTTTACATCCAATAATATAATCCAAAAAATACAAAATATACAAATTCCAAACTTATATATAATTAGCCCAAAATGTGTGCAAAAAGCGCTAATGCATTCCTAAAGTGCTTTACTTAAAGTGCAAATGCTAAGTAAATACAGAAAGAGAAAACTATTTAAAGTGCTCAGATAGATTCAACATGACCATATAAATTGGTGTCCCCGCTGATTCCCGGTGGCCCTTTTACCCACACGTTCCGTGGGGTAAAGCCACTTTCTCAAGGTGCCAGGAGCCACCTGAACACCACTTTGATGTACATTCCTAAGGTAAACACATTCGTGCTATGGAGAACTCTTTTATAACATGGAGTTGCAAAATCATAGTAAAGTAAAGAAAAGTAAAAAAATAATAGATAAACCCAGCACACTGAGCACATCATATTGGCACACTAGATTGGACATTTTTGAAATGCCATTGAAAGTGGAATTACCCTTTAAGGCATTTGGGGAAAATGTTGTGCTAAGTTACAGTGTACAAAGCGAGGGTCCCAGAAGAGAGGAGGGGGCAGGAGGAACTCTCCTCCTTCACTCCACTGCGGCTCCATCTGTCACATTCTGTGATGAGTTTTACCGATGAATAAACATTCAGAGAGAGACGTTTGCTGCTTTGTAGGACAGATGATGTGGTTCATCTTTTGCAATATGTCTGTCTATAAGCACGAATCTGTGTTCCTGACACCCATTCGCCAATATTTTTCCAAAGAATATTTAGGGGTTCCCGTCAAGGTCACGAAAAGTTTATCATACAAGGTTGTCAAATCTGTTTTAAAACCACCAATCACTGCTGCAGCAGACCCTTATGTTAGAGCTTACAAAAACAAGTAATATTTTTATAGAAAACATATATTTTTGAAATCTATACATTTTTAATATTGGCCATTTAATTTATTGATATTTACACCCATATATATATATATATATATATATACATAGAAATGTCACACCACAATTTTAAAGTAGACCAAACTCCTTGCCCAGCTCTGTAGCCTTTTATTTGGGATGCCCAAATGTGTGAAACCCTCTGTGGCAGCATCCCTGGCCTGGAGTCGCCCCTCTGATAAATACTGCAACCCATCCCACAGCCCCTCTGATAAATACTGCAACCCATCCCACAGCCCCTCTGATAAATACTGCAACCCATCCCACAGCCCCTCTGATAGATAATGCAACCCATCCCACAGCCCCTCTGATAAATACTGCAACCCATCCCACAGCCCCCTGATCTGTACTGCAAATAGCCTTTCTGATCAGTATCGCAACCAACCCCACATCCCCTCCAATATGTACTGCCCCACCCTACAGACCTTCAAAACTGCACTGCAACCCACCCACAGTCCCTCTGATTAGAATGATGCCCCACAGCCCCCTAATCTTTACTACAATCCACCCCAATCCCATTTGTACTGAATCCTACTTTTCTTTAATGCATGGCACGGCCCACTTCAGTATTCATAACTGATGGGTATTCTGCCACCAGGTGGCGCAGCAGCACTGCAGAAAGCTGTGGCAGCTCCCGGCTCCCTATAAAAACGGGACCAACCATCAAGTTCCCAGTGTTGTCTCTGCAGTGACAGTGCGAAGTTAGAAGATGGCTCTCTCTCTTGCGCAGGTGAGCGGGCCAACCAAGCCTGCGGCCCTGCATGTCTATTTCCATCCGTTCCGACCCTACTTGTCTCCCAGCCTTGGCTGACAGATTGGGTGAAGGTAGAAGAGCACTATGGTCAAGTGCTCCTGCAGCGCAGCTCCAAGCCGCAGACCCTGTGCCACAAAGGGGAGCCGGCCATAGGCTTTATGGTGAGCCTTCTTGGGATGCGGAGTTCCTGCCTTAGCTTCTGAGGGGGTGAGTTGTTGGGGACTGTGTCCCCTTATTTTCCTTTTGGGGTCCCTCCCCCCCTCCCCCTCCCTGGCCATGGCTGCTCGCCACTGCCTCCTTGTCCCTCTCTTCTCCCCCTCCCCTCTCTGACTTGTTCGGGGGGGGGGGGGGGGGTAGCGGCGAGGAGTAATATCTGTGGTGTTTTGAAGTTTTTTGTGTGTTTTTTGGTGTTTCTAGCTGCTACACCGCTTTGTACTACGCTCAGGGGCTGTGGGCGCTATAACCTGAGGTGATTTTGCTTTGTCATGGCGCCGGCCGGGTCACGTGAGCACCGTTTTCATGCCCTTCGGGGGGGGGCGGGGCCGCTTGGTGACGCGTATCGCGTTGTCTCCCCGCGGCCCGCTCCTCGAGGTACCTCTGCCGGCGCCATTTTAGAGAGCTGCGTGTCTGGATTTTTCCTTTTTCTTTCCGACTGCAGCGCTGCTTCCTCCGGTGTGTCGCCTATCCTGTGGTCTGTGCCTGAGTGACCCAGCGGTGTCTTTGGTCCGTGAGTCCCCCTTGGGGTTTTTTTTTTTCAGAGTGCATATGCTGCGGGATACTTATATGTTTCTTTACTTATGTCTTTCAGGCGGGATACCATTGGGTTGTGGCATATCCCGGCTCCACTCCTTCCCTCCCCTCATCCCTCTTCACTATTTCTGGGGGTATCCCGTGGCCAGCAGTGGGCAAAGGCCTTTGTATAGCCTTTGCCCACTGCTGGCCTATTGCGCCTGTATTAATCACCATATGGAGGCTTCTGGGGATAGCGTGCTTGGGGGCCCTTCAGGGCAAGCCTGGCTGTGTTCCATGTGTGGGGTATCCCCTGTAAGTAACAGTGTCACGGTGTGCGTGCCGTGCGCTGAGAGTGTCCTTGCGGTCCAAGCTGGTTTGCCTGCTTCGCTTCCCAGCTCTGCGCCTCCCTCGGCTTTACTTACTCCCCCACACCTGCAATTGGGTCCCAATGAGGGGGACACTAGCAGGGAGTCTAGCTCTGATTTGGCTATGCGAATTGGCTATGCGAGTAGCCAAACTTGAGAAACAACTTGCCAAGTCTGCTCCTAGGAAGGCTTCTGGCAAGAAGCGGCACCTGGATCCCAGATCCTCCCCTCTTCCTGAAATGTATGTGGGGATTGATGAATTTGGTGAATGTCACCCCCTTGAGATGGGGGAGCTTTCCCAGAATCCTGACTCCTCTGGGAGCAAACACGAGCGTTGGGATAGTGACCCTGGTTCTGCGTCCGGAGAGGATTCATGGTACCCTGAGGACACTGATAATCTGCTGTCACATATTTTTGAAATTTTGCACATTGCTGCTCCCGAGGTTGCTAAGAGAAAGCAAGGGGAGCTTTTTCACCCTGGTAAACAGCGTCTAGAGTTCCCTGAGCAGGAACACTTCACCTCCCTTGTGCTTAAGGAATGGGAACGTCCCAACAGACTGCCTGCTGTGCCCAAGGGGCTGAATAAAAGGTATCCCTTTCCTTCTGATCTTGTCAAAAGGTGGTCCTTTCCTCCTGAAGTGGACGCACCTGTGCTAGGTTTGTCGTGCCTTCCCCTGACACCACGCTGAGGGACAGTGAGGCGCATGGATCAGCTGGCTTGCCATGCCTTTACCTGTGTGGGGGCTGGTTTGCGCCCGGCCTGTGCTGCTGCCATCACTGCTATTGTCCTTAAGAGGCTTCTCAAGCATCTACAGGATGGTGCTACTGCTAGTAGCGGGGGGAGGAACATAGGACCCTATTACTTTGCTCTGATTTTGTGGTCTTTATCCTTACCGCTATGGATGATGTTGTGCGGCTGTGCGGTGGGGCCTCTGCTCTTTTGGTGGCTATGCGCCGTTCTGTCTGGTTGCGCCAATGGGCAGCTGACGCTGCAGCCAAGAATGCTCTCACTGGTCTCCCCTTTGCGGGGCTGCGGCTTTTTGGGGAGTGTCTTGATGCTTTAGCTAAGGATGACAGGCTGCCTCAGCGTAGGAGGCAGTCTCGGCCTTTTAGGGGGTCCTCCGTCCCCCTCTCTTCTTTTCATACTCCCAGAGGAGCTCGTAGCTCGCTCTTATCTAGTGGCCGCAGAGATTCTTGGGGCCGTGGCAAATTCCGTGATCGTCCCGGTTAGAGATGAGCGAACTTTTGAAAAGTTCGATTCGGCCGATTCGCCGAATTTCACAAAGAAATTTGGGTTCGGCCGAATCGAACTTTTACGAAGTTCCCCATCAAAAATGCCGGCATGGTGGGAGCCGGCCGGCGGGCCGGTAAAGCTGGCCGGCCCGCTCCCACCATGCCGGCATTTAAAAAACAAAAAACAAAAAAAAAAAGCATTTTTGCCGGCATGGTGGGAGTGGGCCGGCCTCCACGCTCCGGACCTGCAGGTAAGTGTTTGCCTTTTTTTTAAAATGCCGGCATGGTGGGAGCGGGCCGGCCGGCTCCGCTGTCAGCATGCCGGCAAAAATGCTTTTTTTTTTTTTTTTTTTTTAAATGGCGGCATGGTGGGAGCGGGCCGGCCGGCTTTACCGGCCCGCCGGCCGGTTCCGCTGTCAGCGCGGAACCGGCCGGCCCGCTCCCACCATACCGGCATTTTTTCTTTTTCTTTTTTTTCTTTGTTTTTTAAATGCCGGCATGGTGGGAGCAGGCCCGCCGGCCGGCTCCGCTGTCAGCGGAACCGGCCGGCCCGCTCCCACCATGCCGGCATTTTTTTTTTTTAATTTCAGGAAAAATTCGATCGGCACGAACCACAAAATATTCGGGTCCGTGCCGAATCGAATATTTCCTGAAATTCGGAGCGAATTCCGGTTCGTCCGAACCGGTTCGCTCATCTCTAGTCCCAGTTTTTCCAGGAATACCAAGACCAAACCCTCTCCCAAGCCCCCTCAGGCATGAAGGGGCGCCCTCACCCATTTGGGTGGGGGGATGCCCTTGGCTTTTTACTCATATCTGGAGACTTCACATCTCCTCACAATCTGGTGGATCCAGGAGCTTGTATCTTCTGGTTCCAAGATAGAGTTTGTTGCCTGGCCGCCCCCAGAATTCATTGATCCTGGATGCCATTTAAATCCCATGTCTTATTAAGGGATGTTTCTTCTGGCTCCTTGACTATTAGAGTCAGGAGTCTTTTCATGGTCCCCCAACAGGAAGGCTTTTTCAGGCATATCCTGGCCTGAAGGGCCTCAACAAAATTGTTTGATTCATAAAGTTTTTCTGCTTTAAGCCACTCTGAATCTGGGGCTACTGGTTATGCAGAGGCCTCCTTTTGAGTCTATCTGTGAGGCCGCCTCGCCCCTTTGTTGACTCCTAGAGTAGCCCCTCTTTTTGTATGACTATCGCCTCTGTAAGGTGAGTTCTGAATTAGCGGTGTTTTTTTCATCAAAAATACTTATTTTGAGTGTCTTTAGAGTTAGGCGATGTTAGACTTAGGCCAGATCTCGGCCTATGGTTGGGTATGCCTTTCATCGTATTCAGGGCATTGTCTTGCCTTCATTGTGTTCCAATCTAGCTACTTCCATGGAGCGGACTCTGCATTCTATGGATGTGGTCTGGGCTCTAATGTTCTTTTTGGTGCTTTGGAGACTTTTGGGAAGTCTAATTTTCTGTTTGTTTCACTTGAGACTGGGAATGGTTTGCCTCCTGCTGGATCCACTGTCGGTAAGTGATGGTTCAAAACCTATTCTGCTAAGGGGTAGACTCCTCCCTTTAGGGTGACTGCTCTTTCCATGCGTGCTCTTGGACTCTCTTGGAGCAGCATCAAGCTTCTGTGGAACAAGTTTGTAAGGCCGTTTTTTGGTCTTCTGTTCATACTTTTTCTAGGTTTTTTACATGGTTGATATTTAGGCCTCAGCTGATGCTGCTTTGGGCCGCAAGGTTTTCAGGTGGTAGTGACTTAAACTACTGGCTGTTACTCATTGGGGATCCCGCCCTACTTTGGACACTGCTTTTGGATGTCCCATCAGTTATGAATACCGAAGCGGGCCGTGCCATGCATTAAAGAAAAAAGCAATTCTGTGAGTACTCAGCTGTAGAATTGTTTTTGTTCTTGCATGGCACGGCCCGCTTCGCCCCACCCTTGTTATAGTTGTTCTTGGTTGCCTCTTTCTGGTGATTGTTCCAAGTTAAATCAGGGTTTTTTACCTTTTTTACATTCTTACCTTTATTCTCTCCCGGCTTCTTGTCTCACTGCTCGTCTACGCTGGGAACTTGTTGGTTGGTCCCATTTTAATAGGGAGCCGGGAGCTGCCACAGCTTTCTGCAGTGCTGCTGCGCCACCTGGTGGCGGAATATCCATCAGTTATGAATACCGAAGCGGGCCGTGCCATGCAAGAACAAAAACAATTCTACACGTGAGTACTCACAGAATTTCTTTGTTTTGATTATCCCCATGCCAGACCATATCTTTTACTACTGCACAAGGCAGGGTTACTAATAAATGCAGCTTAGTTAATTGTTTTAAAGATATCTGAGCATGAATATAACATATAAAATACTTACACACAATAATTATCATACAAGCAATAAAGAAAAGGTAACACTATATAAAGACAACTAACATCACCACAGAATAATAAATAGTTTAACACTTAGTGGGAAGTCAAATCACGTAAATTAAAGTAGACCATTTGTCTGAACATCAGCCATAGGAACTGGATACAGCGAAAGACAAGAGAAAGTCCATGTGAAAACAACACTGTTGGCTTTATTTATGATGTGCGACGTATAACATCTTTCTGGTGGCTATAGAGCCAGTTTTGGAGCTCCGACATTTTGGTCTTTTCTGGCATTTGCACTGTGGACAACAATGGCGCTAGAAGTTGCAGCTCCAAATGCTAACTAATCTGGCTGGCCTGTGTCAGTGCCTGACCTGACTGCCGATTATCCCTGCGCCAGTGAGCGCCTGGCAGTCATGTGGGCAGGTCCTGCCAGTGACCAATGCAGAGGACGTGACTGCGGCCCACGTGACCGCCAGGCTGCCAATCGCGGGACTCCTTTCCCGGCACTGTCTCGTAATGAAGGTGAGTTTTACGAGCATTCTGCTGTGTGGCACTAATGCTTCATTAATCAGACTCTGTGTCTCCTGACACAGGAAGCCGATTCATAGTTTCGGCTTTACACAGAATTCTCTTTTAAAGGAACAAGCTAGCAGTTTTGGTGCTTCATGCAGCTTTTTAAAGAAGCTGATTATTAAACCATACTCATCATGCGGGTTCCCCACTTAAACCGGACCTTCACCCTGAATAAGAGTCTATCTTGTAAGTTTTCCCCATCCTGCACATACAGATTGCTCACATTAAAAATCATCCTACCTGCACCTACTGCATTTTTTTACTTTTAAACATTCAAGATGGCAGCCCATGGAGCCTCAGGCTGCCTGCAGACAGGAAGTGTCTTCTGACAATTCTGTACTGCATTCTGGGATTTACGTCCTTTCCCTGACCCCAGCTCTGCTGTCCTCTGCTCTGTCTGCGCAAAACACAGCTATAACCCCGCCCTCTGCACACCCCTCCGCCTCTACTCTCCTCAGTATGTGATACTGCTGAGGCAAAATGGCCACGCCCGTATCCTAGAGTCCTGAACAGTGTTTCAGCCCAGTGGGCAAAAGAATAATAAGTGACTAAAAACGTAAAATATATTTAAAGTGGACCAAAACACAGGATTTTGCCTCCGGGGCACCCCCGATCATGTGTAAAACTTCCCAGGTCACTGGAACAAACTCACCTCTTCCCAGTCCTACAATGCATGCGCAGCCTATCGTCCAATCAGCGCAAAACGAGCTGGCGGCCGCATCCCACGCTACCCTCTAACAGGGAGCGTGCCTGCGTAGGCCAAACACAAATGCCTGGCACGGGCATGCGCCCTGCTAAAGGGACAGCGGAGATGCGGCTCAAGCATGCACCGTTGGCCCGGGAACGAAGGTGAGTTTTCGGGTGACCTGGGGGAGGTTCACAGAGTGTGAACAGGGCGCCCCAGGGGGAGCGAGAATGCCTGTCCTGGAGTCTACCATAGACTCCAGGGTGGGTTTTGATCTTCTTGTTTTAGTGATTTTACAGAGATTAAGACACCGACAGCATGACTAAACTGTGTCAGCAAAATGATATTTACACATTTTCAAGGAAATTTACACCTAGTTAAAATACAGACAAGACCAGATAACATGGTTAAGATGAGGACAGAGCTTATGTTTCTTATAATTTAGTCAGCACAGACAAAATGACTAATTCAAAAACTATAAGAAAGAACACATCTCTTATAAAACCAAGTAAGCAATTAAAAGAATAAACAAATAGTTCCCACTTACACCTACCCAACACACCCCTCTAATATGTACTGCACCCCAACACAGCCCCTCTGTTCTGTGCTGTAACCTACCCCACACCCCTCTAATATGTACTGTACCCCAACACAGCCCCTCTGATCTGTACTGTAACCCACCCCACACCCCTCTAATATGTACTGCACCCCAACACAGCCCCTCTGATCTGTACTGTAACCTACCCCACACCCCTCTAATATGTACTGTACCCCAACAGAGCCCCTCTGATCTGTGCTGTAACCTACCCCACACCCCTCTAATATGTACTGTACCCCAACACAGCCCCTCTGATCTGTACTGTAACCCACCCCACACCCCTCTAATATGTACTGCACCCCAACACAGCCCCTCTGATCTGTACTGGAACCTACCCCACACCCCTCTAATATGTACTGCACCCCAACACAGCCCCTCTGATCTGTGCTGTAACCTACCCCACACCCCTCTAATATGTACTGCACCCCAACACAGCCCCTCTGATCTGTACTGTAACCCACCCCACACCCCTCTAATATGTACTGCACCCCAACACAGCCCCTCTGATCTGTACTGTAACCTACCCCACACCCCTCTAATATGTACTGTACCCCAACACAGCCCCTCTGATCTGTGCTGTAACCTACCCCACACCCCTCTAATATGTACTGTACCCCAACACAGCCCCTCTGATCTGTACTGTAACCCACCCCACACCCCTCTAATATGTACTGCACCCCAACACAGCCCCTCTGATCTGTGCTGTAACCTACCCCACACCCCTCTAATATGTACTGCACCCCAACACAGCCCCTCTGATCTGTACTGTAACCTACCCCACACCCCTCTACTATGTACTGCACCCCAACACAGCCCCTCTGATCTGTGCTGTAACCTACCCCACAGCCCTCTAATATGTACTGCACCCCAACACAGCCCCTCTGATCTGTGCTGTAACCTACCCCACAGCCCTCTAATATGTACTGCACCCCAACACATCCCCTCTGATCTGTGCTGTAACCTACCCCACACCCCTCTAATATGTACTGCACCCCAACACAGCCCCTCTGATCTGTACTGTAACCTACCCCACACCCCTCTAATATGTACTGCACCCCAACACAGCCCCTCTGATCTGTGCTGTAACCTACCCCACACCCCTCTAATATGTACTGCACCCCAACACAGCCCCTCTGATCTGTACTGTAACCTACCCCACACCCCTCTAATATGTACTGCACCCCAACACAGCCCCTCTGATCTGTGCTGCAACCTACCCCACACCCCTCTAATATGTACTGCACCCCAACACAGCCCCTCTGATCTGTGCTGTAACCTACCCCACACCCCTCTAATATGTACTGCACCCCAACACAGCCCCTCTGATCTGTACTGTAACCTACCCCACACCCCTCTAATATGTACTGCACCCCAACACAGCCCCTCTGATCTGTGCTGTAACCTACCCCACACCCCTCTAATATGTACTGCACCCCAACACAGCCCCTCTGATCTATGCTGGAACCCACCCCACAGCCTCCTTGTACTGCATCCTATTCATCCATATTCTTCGATACCCTTACCCACATCTATATTATTAACCCACTAACCATTTTGCCCTTTTGATAAAAGATGCTTTTATGTTTGGTTAAGCATACTACTAACCATTACTGCCCCTTATCCTGTGTACCAGCCCCCCCCCTCGCCTTGCAGTGTGTGTAAGGAGCTGACCCTGTTATTGGAGACACATTTTTGGATGTTTCAGAAGTTTTTTTCTATTCCGCTAGGACAGTTAGGGGGTTAAAGATCTGAAAGATCCTGTATAAATAGTAATGGACCAACTCCCTCCACCTTTACCATGAGCACACACGGAGAGATTCAGCCAATATGGATCTCTCCCTGAGAGCAGCTCTGAAATAATTGATTGCATTGCATGTCCCAACTTTGGGCACTCAAAAATAGGAGTACAGACCCCACTAAAAGGGGCACCTTGATATGGCGTGGGGTTTAGTACATGCAATTGCAATTGTATGCAAACTAAGGCCCCTAGTTTCTCTACAGGATTCATATGCCTGTTTGCTGAATATTATATAGTGATGATAGGGTTAAACTGGGCCTTAAATTGGTTCCCATGCCCTGAAAGATCCTGTATAAATAATAGTAATGGACTCCCTCCCCCATTACTCAGGCCCTTATTTAGGAAGGGATAGCGTCAGATAGTGGCTGGTTAATGAGAGGTAGCGACTGGTGAACGCCGGACACGGCACGCAATTACACATTTATCAAGCAGAATCTGTTTAGCGACTGGGATAGCGCCATGTAGCGTCTGATTCATCATTTTCACAGCCCCAGCGAACAGCGCCGGCTTTCAGCCTTGCACAGTGCCAGGTATGACCTCTCGCTACCTGTCGCTCTCCCATACATTTCAGGAAAGAGATGTACACTGGGGCGGGTTATAGCTGTGCTTTGTTCAGATAGAGCAGAGCTGGGGTCAGGAAATTAACAGCAATCCCAGAATGCAGAGCAGCACAGTTAGAAGACACTTCCTGTTTGTAGGCAGCCTGAGACTCCATGGGCCGCCATCTTGGATGTTTAAAGGCTCAGAAAATGCAGTAGGTGCAGGTAGGATGATTTTTAATGTGGGCAATGTGTATGTACAGGGTGAGGGAAATATATAAGACACTTATTCAGGGTGAAGGTCCGCTTTAATGTTCGCACCAGGGCTCCGTGATCTTTAGAGGCTGATTCATTACTAGCGCCAGGTATCGGCAGATGAGCATCTGTATAGCAGTGCTTAAAGCGACCGCTAGTATACGTTGTGATCGGCTATGGGGCGCTGTAACAGTCGCTGTAGTAACCTGGCCGGCATTGATGAATGAGATGTATGTTGGGCGTTCTAACACCAGTACAGCGAGCGAAAGGTAGCGCCAGCTCATTGTGACCGACTCACACCATATTCAACAAAAAAACAGACACACAGCGCCAGCTCTCTAGATCTGGTCGCTATAGCATAGAGGGCCAGACGCTGTGTGATTAAAGTCTGTTTTTGAACACATATCCACCAGTAACATTGTTGTAACACTGTGACATTAATATTTTAGTGCCAGACCTGTAATGACAATTCTGCATAAAAATATAAAAAAATCCAAAAAGTTTTGGAAAATGAATTTTTCAAGGCCAGGAGAGGTCACACAATTATTGGAGAGAAAAAAATAAAAAACAAAAAAACCCTGTCTAAAGTGGACCAACACCCAGGATTTTGACTATCCCGGGTTTTGGTCCACTTCGGCGGGGCACCCCGATCGGGGGTGTCCCGCTCTCTGAAACCCCCCAGAAACCCCAAAAAACTCACCTCTCCCCGCTCCCACGTGACCGCGCCGTCCAATCCCCGCCGACGTCCAAGCGGGTGACAGCGACGTCCAAGACAGCCTCCCGCGCATCACTCTCGGCGTGCTCGCGCCCGCGCCGGCCATTCACAGACGCGACACAGGGCGCGTGCACGTCTAGAGGGGGTTTCACCCCGCGGGACTTCCCGATCTCGGATGTCCCGCGGTGAGTGAGGTGATCGGCCCGGGAATCTTATAGATTCCTGGGCCGATCACCCCTGGGTGTTGGTCCACTTTAAACAGAAGAAAAAGAACGTCCATTAAAATGTATGGGAGAGCGACACTGAGCGAAAGGTAAAACCTGTCGCTATACGCTGTATATGTTATATGAATCGTACGCTACATGGCGCTGTTAGAGTGGCTCACCAGATTCACTTTCATAAATGTGGTTTTGCGTACAGCTCCTGACGTTCATCAGGCGCTGCCTGCCGCTACGAGGAGCTACTTGCCGCTATCCTTTGATAAATAAACCCCTTAATTTAACTGCTATAAACTTTCCATTGTGAAACATCCAATGAACATAAAAAAGACCCCTGGGACCTCTCCTTTCATTATAGCAACGTATCTTAAAATGACAATATTATTTTATTTCAGGCCAGAGGGATCATTAGCGGAATGGCAATCATGTCCTAATATGTGGTTTCAAAATGGCGAACAATAGCCCATGAGTGAACTAAGGAAATTTCCGGAGTCGCCAGAACTGCAAGCCTGTGATTACATGGAGGGAAGGATTTCTCTCATAAATAAATCTCTAGTAGAGGAAAGTATGAACTGGCAGCCAGTTCCTGCCAGCACCTGCCAACTCTGATATACAGCTCAAATATCAGTAAATATATCGATGTTTATTTATAGGACATCTGTGTACACCCAAAGGCGCCATCCCCGGAGGAGGAAACCGCTGGCACCAAACCACCAAACAAATATTTTGACAGCTCATAATAGTGCGATTAACAATCAGCTGCCCGTCTGTGGCACGGAAGCTCCTCAACGCTGCGCTTCACGGATTTGTTATAGAGAAATGATGAGCTTCCTGATTAGACCTATTGCAGACTTACCTCTCGCTCCCGCACTCAGGGCCGGCTCCAGGTCTATGTGGGCCCTTGGGTGGCATGGTCTCAGTGGGCCCCTTTGTAGTGAAGAGTCGCGTCACATCACCGAGGGGACGTCCCGAATCTGGATGCTCCCTAACGATCATGCTATTCGGACCAAAACTCTAGTTTTGGTCTACTTTGAAGCGCACCAAACCCGTTTAAACCTGACCTTTAAATGAATCTAGATTCTCCTGATTTTGGATGCCCCTGTGTGTGAGCCCCTGTCCCGTTTGTTCATTACTTTCCTTTAACTGGTGAATGCGCTGTGGGGTCACCAGTTTGAGTTAACGCCCAAACCAGGGGGGTTCTTTCACAAACAGGGGCATCCCAAATTGAGATGCAGACCAAAACTCAGGGGTGGAATTGCTTGCATAGTGGGTATGCCAGAGATCCCAGGGGTACAACACAGTAGGGTATCACAGATTGGGATGCTCCAGAGATGCTCCAGAGATAAGAAAATCAGCTGGGGTGGGCAACTTAAAAGCAGAACAAAACCCAGCACTTCCTCCCCTGGAAACCTGGATGCCCCATTGTGTGGAACCCCTGCCTTTCGAGGAGATGTGGGCACAATCTGTGGCGGTGCCTTCCCAGTCTGACGCCGGTCAAGCGCTGTCACACACCCCAAAGGCCGCCCTGTCAGTGGTCCACCCGGATGGTGGGGGCCCCCGGCAGTTGCCCCACCTTGCCGGGTGTTGACACCCGCACTTCTGGCAGAGGTTTATGTCAGTGCATAATGGGCACCTTGGTCTGGTCTTGTACATGACATATGCTGACCTAAAGGCCAGACACAACACAGAGATGGACACTGAGAAGTATTGGGAAGTGAGCCGGGGGCATCTGATCTGGAAATGCTATGCAAGAGGATTTTTCCTTTATATTTTGAATATTTTTATGTGTTCAGAAACTTGACATTACACATAGAATTTAGCTCATTATTATTTACCAAACCCAAATCAGCATTCCTTTCAAACAAATCCCCTACCCTCCTGTAGACTTCTATACTCCCCTGCCCATGTTTTGCCCCTTATGCTATAGGCTCAGCATTATGGCTATGGGAGTGCCATAACCACTCCTGTCTTATTATTTGCCCCTACAATACTAAAGTATTAGTCCTATTAATTGAGTGATTGTGACTATTTCCACCCCTGACAATGATCTGTCTCTGAAATAATATAGCCTCAGGTTTGGGACATATTAGTTGATTGTATGGGATGCACATGGGGTGGGGGAGGGGTTGGGTAGCATAGAGGGGATGCCGCGGGCTGGTCAAGGTAAAAATTACAGTATAGTAAGACAAGTAAAACACTTACGGAACAATAATGATAAAAATGCATATAATACACAAGCAGGGTTGTTTCTAGGCAAGGCGCAGGAAGTAAACAAATTCTGCCCCTTCCTCACCCATCCTGTGGTGCGGGTGCTGTCCTGTACCAGTATGTGCCATGCTGTGCCTCCTACCTTAGCAACAGGCGATACCCCCTCTCCATGACTGAGCCCAATATTGGGGAATAGGGACCTGGACTGATCCTGACCCATCTGCAGAAAACAGGATGGGTCAGCCCCAGGGCCCTGCACACCCTCCCCTAGAAACAGCCAGGACACACAAGAGTACATTAAAGTTGAGGGCCCCTGACCTTCTGAGCTTACACTAAAAGATATGTCTCAGAGCCACCACAACCACCCACATCTTGTTAAAGACTCCCAGGACCAGCCCCAAACAGGAAGTCAAAAAAACATGGATCCAGCACCTTCTGATGTCCAGTGTAAGAAACGTACCTGTATCGGGGGGCCTGCGGCGAGCATCTGCCTGGCAGCGTGGTGCTTCTCGGCTGCATGTAGCAGAGAACACTTGCCGCTCCCAGAAGTCGGGGAGCACTTCGCGCCGCTCTGGCAGCCTCCCTTGCTCCTCTATAGCTGTGCGGGTGCGCGCCCCACATTCTGGCAGTTTTGTCCCAAGGAGACCCTCTACTGTGAGTAGCAGGTGGTGCAGCCTCCTCCACGCCTGACAAAGATCAGGGGCTGGTCAGCCTTGCTGTCAAGACTGACTAGCCCCTGGGATATATGTAAGCCAATCTTTGAACCTGCCTGCCCCTTTTGGATACCTCGCTACCTCTGACCTACCGGCTTGACCCTTTGTCCACCCCCGACTATGCTCCTGTCTTATCCCTGTGTGTTGACGCATCCTCAGACTGACTACCTGTGTACGACCTCGGCTTTGGGCTACCCTTGTGGTTCATCTGCCTTCACCATGAGCTGACATCCTTTGCGCCTTTTAAGACCTGGGGTAAACCGTATAGTCAAATAGGGGCTTGACTATAGGTGGAAGCAGCGGCGGAGATTGAGGGTTGTCAGCTCACAGAAGGCGGGTGTCCCACAGGGCATCACATCCACAGTGGCCATACACAATACGTGTTCCCTTATGAGAAAGATGACATGACCACCCTCAGATATTCTATTCTAAAACATTCAATAGTCACCAAAGTTAGAATCTTTAGGTGCAGAATCAAATGAAACAACCAGACCTCTAAAAGTCTGCACAGACTCCCCACCCCCCTTAGGACTTTGCAAGGCAAGGATGGCTTTATAAATTATTATAATAGATTACATTTGGAAAAGAGAAAGACAGGGGAAAGAAAGATGAAATGTGGAAAAGAGAAATATAGATTGGCTATGGAAAATAGAGAATGATAGATCATATATGGAAAAGAGAAAGATGGGGGGAATGTGAAAAACAGAAAAAAATAGATGATATGTGGAAAAGAGAGAAAGATAGATGAAATGTGGAGAAGAGAGAAAGATAGATGAAATGTGGAAAAGAGAAAGATAGATAGATAGAAAAATGATGGGAATGTGGAATGTGGAAGAGGAAGAGGAAAAGTAGAAAAGAGAGAGCAATTGAGGTAAAGGGGAAATCTGTCCCTCTTTTTCACATTTCTTTTTTATTTCTCTCTTTATCCTTACCCTTTATCTTTCTTTTTTACATTCAATTCTTATTGAATTTTTTTCTGTTGAAGATAGTGTGCTACACCTTACAGCTTGTCTCTGTATGTGATCTGCATCTATATTGCTAGGTTAATGCAGTGTACATTTATGGCAGCAGCTGGCGCTGTTACATATATCTATTATTTTTCTGCTGTGTCGTGTTTCCTGTACATTGAGGTGATCTCTATGACTTATTTTTCCTGTCTATGTTATCCACAAAGTAAGGTAACCTTATCTTACTGCACTCATGTTCCAGTAAAGCCAGTTCCTGTTACACCACAAATGTCTATTTGGATTCGACTCTGCTGCACCCAGTTATGGGTCTAGTGATCGAATCCAGATAAATCCCATTGACCAGGTGCGGCCCAGGCAGGGCACAGGTAGAGGAAGGCCCTGAACAGGGAAAGATTTCCAGAGACGTCTCCTGAATACAAGTAAGACTGTTCTATATACACGAGAGAGAATGACCAGGAGCTCAGAGCTTAAAGTCTCAGTGGCCAAGCTGAACAATGACAATTATCAGCTAAGGAAGTTTAAAGTGGAAATGCTATTATCCAGAGATTACTTCTGGGAGGTTATCACTACAGAGAGGCCACAGGATAATAATCAGAACTGGGACAGGAAAAACAGGCACGGGCCAGCATAAGCTTCCAGTAGTAGACGATCAGCTTATCCACATACGTAGTGACAGTGAAAGGCATGTGGGATGTTACACAGGAAGGAAACCAGGGTGTGCTTTAGATGCCACAGACAGGGACACATAAAGAGAGACTGTATTATATGGAACGCAGAGAAAATGAGACAGAGCCCCTCTTATACTAAATAGAAGGTCAAAGCCACAATTTCTGATCCATGTGAAGGGAAATGCCCCATTTAAAGTGATAGGCAATCATAAATTTCAAGGTTGGTGTATTAACTCAGGAGCAACCACTCACATGACAAGTGATAAAAGCTTTTTCACAGAACTTGATCAGAATAACAAAGAGACTATTTACCTTGCAGATGAAGGTAAAGTACATGCAGATGGATATGGGCTTTGAACCCTTGTATGCTTGTATAAACAATGTAATGCCCCGTAGGACACCCGCCTTCTGGTCAGTTGGCAACCTCAATCTCTGCCGCTGTTTCAGACTGCTTCCTTTAGACAAGCCCCCATTTGCCAGGACGCAAGCAAGGCCTCACTGGACATGGTTTCCCCCAGGTCATACTTTGGTGCAAAGAATGTCAACTGACAAGGAGAAGGCAGATGAACCAAGCTGGGATCACTCACAGGGTATCAGTCCTCCAAGCGTCTAATAATGGGATTGAGTAGATGGATGGTCAGGCATAGCCAGAGGCTCGAAGCCAGAGAGTCAGAGGGTCTGCAGTGTCTAGAGGGCAAGGGTCTGGGTGGCAGGCAAGGATGGTCAGACTTCGCAGGAGTTGGCAACGCATAAACAATGGCAGATATGCGGTATAACACCCTAGCACAGTATACACTCTCTCGGGCAATGTGGTCATGGCTGGGTCCGCATTTAAGGCTGAGCGACCAATGGCAATGGTCGGGTCTGGTCAGCACTGATGGATTAGACATTTCTGCAACTCCTACGGCTATTGGCCCCAACCTAATTTCATGAGCTGGTCAGCTCCGGGGCCAGTGAGCATTGGCCAGCCCCTAACGATGATCAGAAGCCCCAGAGGCTGCGCTGCCTGCCACAATGCAGCATCTGCTCAGGGCAAAAAAGGGAGGGGAGCAGTAGTCGCAGCGTGTACTGCTGGCCGTGCGCTCCAACTTCTGGGAGGCCTGCCACTCTGGACTTGGCTGCAAAGGGGAGCGATGGAGCTGGAACTGAAAGGAGCACAGCAGGCCGCCCGGTTGAGGTAAGAATCTCACAGACAAGTAACAAGTTCGGAGTGATACTGGAGGTGAATTCACAGGGCACAAAGTACTTAAAGAAGAATGGAATAGAGCATCAGAAGACAGTGCCATGCTCACCAGAGCAAAATGCGGTAGATGAAAAAAAACGAACTCTGAAAGAAATGATCAGATGTAGGCTGACAGACTTTGGACTACCACAAAAATACTGGTGTGATGCAGAGCAGAGTCTTTTCTAAAACAGCGGAGAAAATGCCATATGCACCGTATCACAATATGAAGCCAAGTGTAAGACAACTTAGAGTTTTTGGATGCAAAGCAATCATCTACATTCCAGAGGAAAACACACCAAACTCCAAAACAGAACATTTGAAGGAATCTTTGTTGTATACTGTGTGTTAAGGGTTACAGAATCCTAAATCCCAAACCAGACAAGGTTACCATTAGAGGCAGCATAACTTTTGTTGAAGATCTAAGAGACAATGTGATAACAACTGGGGAAGTAAGAACAGAAGAGAAAACTGACACAGCCATCATTTGTAACTTCTGAACAAAAAGTTGAAGTGAGCTCAGAACCTACCAGTACTAAAGAGCAGACACAAGCAAGCTCAGACACAGAACCAAGTCTCTGAACATGAAAAAACTAAAGTAAACCACCTGTACGTCTCTCATACAAGGCAAGCACTTCCAGTACTAATGAAAGTGGAACTTGGGAAGACATATTTCAGCTTTCAGAAGGGGAAGCCAGTAGATGGATAAAGGCTGCAAAGGAAGAGTTAAAATCAATGCAGGACACCAAAACATAGACAAAATTACCACCTGGAAGGAAAGCCATAGGCTGTAAATGGAAAGTGAAGCACAATGCAGATGGCACAGTGGATTCATACAACAAGACTTATCCAAGGGATATTCTCAAAAATAGGAAGAGGACTATGATGAGACTTTTGCTCCAGTAGTCAAACATGCTACAATAAGGACTTTGCTGACAGTAGCTGCCACAAGGGAATGCAATTGAAACACTTTGATGTAACAACAGCATTTCTACACAGCGAGTTAACCGAAGACATCTACATGGAACAACCACAATGGTTCCAGGATGAAAAAAAGGCCAGACCTAGTATGCAACAGTATATATGGTCTAAAGCAAGCTGCCAGAGCATGGAATATGAAAATAAATGAAGTGCGTACACATGAGGACTTTCAGAGGTGCAAAGAACACCCCTGCTTATAAACATAGAAACATGGATCTATGTGCTTGTTTATATGGGTGAACTCCTAGTTTGTTTTGAGCAAGAAGGGGATGGGACAGAAATACTACAAACCCTAAGTCAGCACTTTGTGACCAAGGATCTTTAATAGCAGGGACTTCATGAGTTACTTTATTGTCCTACTAAGGCTATGACAGCAGATCCTTACTAACCCCCTGACCACTGAAATAAAGTTGAGGCATACAAAGTAGATGGCTTAACAGGGTAAGGAGTGTTGGAGATAGTGTGTAACAGCTTTTTTATGCATGTGATTTGCATCTATATTGCTAGGTTAATGCAGTTTATATTTATGACAGTAGATGGCACTGTTACAGAGGTGACCTTCACTTACTGTATTCATGTTCCAGTAAAGCAAGTTCCAGTTGACACTCTGCAATATTCGACACTCTGCAATATTTTCCACATTCTTTCTATTCTTTCTGTGTTTTCCGCATTGTCTCTTTTGTTTTCACAATACACTTCTTCTCTCTCACCCTCTTTTTTCCAAGTTTCCTCCCTCCTTCTGATTTTTACTGCCATCTCTTTCATCTTCACATTTTAATCTTCTTTTTCCTTTTTCCACATTCCCTCCGTCACCCCCTCTCATTTCCTTGCTTCCTCCATTTTCTCCCTCTTCTCAAATTTTCTTTCTATCCCTATATGTGCGTGTGTTTGGGGAGCATCATCCGGAATTCTTGTACAGGTTCTGGTCTTTCTCTGGGGCTCCACTTGTGATATAATAATTATCTCTTGACCAAAGAAATCCTGACACTTAAAGGTCTGGCCAGTAGCAGTCCTAGATTCTGCATCCCCAGTCAAGGCTTTCAGCCATAGCGTGCATCACCACCATCACTATGGCCTGGGCCACAATTGCTGTTGAGTTTATCCTAGGTTATCCTAGCTAAGGTCCAACAAGCTCTCAATGCCATTGTCCAGGCTTGGTTACCACTCTGTTTACCAAATCCAGGTCAGGGGCAAAGTTGGAGTTGGGAACAGCTAATAGGAGACTGGCTGTTAACAGTCATATTGGGCAAGGTCACAGCACCAAGGTCGTGGAAACCAGGAAGTACAAACTGTCCAAGGGCACCTGCTGCAGACTAAGGGAACCGGTGGTCCCTTGGTTCACTTTCAAGGTAATATGTATATATATATATATATATATATATATATATATATATATATATATTTATTTACCCAGTTGCCATGGATACACAAAGGCTTGTTGATCCTCTTTCGGCTTCATAAGGCAGCACCTGTATTACTGCTCTTCAGTGCTTGCATAGAACTTCTCATACATATTAACTATTTCTGTGTTTCCATTCAGTTACACAGCAAGGGAAAGATGATGCGGCTGCTGTCAGCAGACTCGTTGTAGGCTCATTGGTGAGATTATTGAGATGCCCTGGAGTGGGGGAATCAGGCAGCCCTGGGGGGCCAGTCTCGGGTAACCCTGCAGCTCCAAGAGAGGGAGGCAGCGGAGAACAAAAAGGTGCTTAAACGGGACCAACACCCGTTTTTACTTTAACGGGTGTTGGTCCTGCTGTTTGGTGTTCACCAAAAGCTTGGGGGGGGGGGGGGGGCATCCAGAATGCTGGAGTCGAGGGGCAGCTAACTGCACATTAAGCTCGTAATACTCACATTTGGAGTCCCGCGATTGGCCACCAGGCGATCTCGTATGCGGGTCCTGTCAGTGCCCCGCGCAAAGGATGTGATTGCGCCCACGTGACCGCCCAGCGGCCAATCGCGGGACGTTCTTGCCGCAAGCTTGTAATGCATGTGAGTAAAAACGGGTGTTGGTCCGGTGTAACTTCACTGGAATGCATCATGGTCACCGATGCTTTTGCAGCCACTTAGTGCATTCTCTTCAATATGGCGGCGTCCAGGTAATTCCACTTTCGATGCCATTTTTAAAAGTTTCCATAATTGTTTGCCAATATGATGTCCAAAAGAAGACAATTTTTCCCAGCAACAATGTGTTTACCTTAGTAACATTCAACAAAGTGGTATGTTTTGTGTATGTAGCAGAGACTTCCTGACTCTGGCATAGCCAATGCTCCACATTTCTGAGCTCACATGTTTAACCCCTTACTGCTCTAGTTCAGCCTTTTCATATGAGATCACAATCACAATCCTGTGTACCAGTAAGGGTTACTGGCAGCATTCCCATCTTGGGAGGTCATTATTGCTGTTTAATTTTGTCAAAGCTGCTGATAAGATCACTTTTTACAGTGGAAGGATTCTGGGACTTGTAGTCAGTAGCTTTTAGTAAAGGCCAGAAAAGCTGACTTTAGCAACACAGAGCCATAGGAATATAGGGAACCTGGAGACATCATGCTGGTGAGTAAATCACAGGTCTGGGAGCACAATTCTAACACACGTATATATTTTACATTCCAAATGAGGAAAACAATAAGGATGAACACTAAAAACCTGACAAAAAGGGAGTTTTCCTTTAAGGCTTGTTTTTCTTTGCACCCCCCACTGCAGCAATAGGGGAGAGAGACTGAGTGGGAGGGTTACCCGAGACTCGACTTCCACTTTCTGGGCTGCTTTAAAGAGAAACACCACATGGGATTTTCACTCTCCAGCTGTTGTTTCTCTTCCCCGATTTGGGATGCCCTGTTGTGTGAATTCCCATAGATTTCCCAGAAAAACTCACCTTCCGGCCACCCAATGTCGCATGCGTGGGTGGCTGGCCAATAAGCGTATGTGCTCCATTATTATGCACTACCGCTCCTCCGGGTACCCACATCAGCCTGCCTGACGGGGGCAGGGCCGGCTCCAGGTTTATGTGGGCACTCGGGCAGCATGGTCTCAGTGGGCCCCTTTGCGGGGGAGAGTTGCGGCTCAGGGGTCTATAAATTCCATGCCATAGAACAGGGTGCAAGGGCCAGCCTCTGTGATCCCCCCCGCCCTGCAGGCTACAAACCCGCACTTGCCAGCCCCTAAGCCTTGTGAACTGGTATAGGGGTCTCCTGGACCTCTTACCAGTTTACAAAGGGTTGAATGTAAGAAAAAAAAAACACACAGAAAAAATTATTTAGGTTTTTCAATACTTACCTCCCATCCATCTCGCACTCTGTACCTCGCCAATCACTTTGGCTTTTGCACTCCTGCTGCTGCTGGAAGCCTTTTACACCTTCTGGTTGACAGAACATAAGGGGTTAATTAAAAAATGGGGGACCCCATTTTTGGGGGGGATTTTAAGGGTTGAAAACCCCTAAAAATCAAACAAAAAATGACATGGGGTCCCTCCTACCCATCATAACCAGCCCAGGACCAGCTAAGGCGGTTTGTAGAACAGGGCGCAGGGGCCAGCTTTGGTGGCTCCCTGCCCTGCCGGCTACAAGCCCACATGGCTTCCGTGGGTCGGGTCTGGGCTCTTCTGCCCCCCCCGGGCTTTGGGGAGGCAGGTAATTGGGGGTGCTGGGGGTTAATGGCAAGTCACCCGCTAGCCGCAGGTGACTTGCCAGCCCCTAAGCCTTGTGAACTGGTATAGGTATCTAATTGATCCCTTACCAGTTCACGCAACACTACGATGACAGCTGCCGGCTGATTGGTGAAAGGGGGGCGAGGGGCTGTCACCGATCCTCTCACCTCCGCTTGCCCGGTGCTACTGTGCCTCCTGGAGCGGGTGCAAGATGACCTCATAGAATATGTCATCTAGCGGCCAGGCGATAGCGGAAGCGCTGGAGAGGAGGTATTTCGCCCTCTCCTCACCACGGAAGAACCCAAGGGGGGGGGGGGGCGCTTCTGCAATTGCCCAGACGTTTTTTGTTCTTTTTTATTTACAGATCTGTGACAGCTGCCAGTGGGCCAGTGGGTGGGGGCCCTCGGCAGCTGACCGAGTTTGCCGGGTGCTAACGCCGGCTGCAGGGATGCAGGTGCATCTGCCATTACATACACCAGGTGATGTAGGGGTGTCACACAGCAGGGTATCCCAAGTCGGGATGTCCCAGGGATAAGGAAATCAGCCTCCATAGAGTCCTTTAGATTCCGGGAAGACTGCTGTTTCTCTTTAAAAATTGCCATATTTGTGTAGGTGAGCTTATTGACTTTCTGTCTCCTTCATACTGACATGATGCATGCTGGGAGGAAGCTGCATGTGTGTGCTAGGGACGTTACATTGAGAGCCCATATACTCCACTATAATATAATATAATATAAGTAACAGATTAAGAGCCAGTACCAACCATTGGAGGATGCACAGGGTGCCCTCATTCTGGGACGGGGGCAATGGTGCAGCAGACCTTCTGCATGGATCCATTGTGGAAAAGAGAGAAAGATGGATGGAATGTGGAGAAAAGAAAGATGAAGAGAAATGAGAAAAAGAGAGAAGTATGGGGTAATGTGGAGAAGAGAAAGATAGAGAGAAAGTAGAAAAGAGAGAATGATAGTTGAAATGTGGAAAAGCAAGAATTAGGGAAAGTGGAAAAGAGAGAAAGATATATGAAATGTGGCAAAGAGATAAGGTGGATAGGATGCAGAGAAAAGAAAGATGAAGAAAATGTGAAAAAGAGAGAAGTATGAGGTAATGAGGGGGGGTGTAGAAAAGAAAGAATGATAGATGAAATGTGAAAAAGAAAGAATGAGGGGAATGGAGAAAGAGAGAAAGATAGATGAAAGTGGCAAAGAGAGAAAGATAGATGAAATGTGGCAAAGAGAGAAAGATGGATGGAATGTGGAAAAAAGAAAGATGAAGAGAATGCGAAAAAGAGAGAAGTATGGGGTAATGTGCAGATGGAGGGAATGTAGAAAAGAGAGAATGATAGATGAAAGGTGGAAAAGAGAGAATGATAGATGAAATATTAAAAAGAAAGGATGGGGGAATGGGGGAAAGAGAGAAAGATAGAGGAAAAGTGGCAAAGAGAGAAAGATAGATGAAATGTGGAAAATAGATGGAGGCAATGTGGAAAAAAAGATCAAACATGAAAAAGAGAACCATAAAGGCAAAGTGGTTAAGAGATAAAGATAGATGAATGGGGAAAAGAGGGAGATGGGGAAATGTGGAAAAGAAGGAAAGATAGATGATATTTGGAAAATATATATATAGGGTTGTAGAAAATAGAGAATGCCGGGTGAAATATGGAAAAGAGAAAAATGTGGGGAATGTGGAAGAACATGGGCAGAGGAAAAGTATGAGAGAGAGAGAGAAAAATGGAGGGAAAGGAGAAAGCTGTCTCTTATTTCACATTCCATTTTTATTACTCTATTCTCCACACTACTTTTATCTTTATTTTTCACATTCCATTCTTTTATTCCCTTCTCCACATTTCTTGTATTCTTTCTGTTTTTCTCCACATTTTCCCCTCCTCCTGTTCTTTACACCATCTCTTATTTTTTTTTTCATATTGATTTTACACAATCCCTCCTTCACCCTCTCATTTCCTTGCTCCCTTCACTTTTCCTTTCTCCCTTTTCTCAGATTTTCTTTCTATCCCTCTGTTGCTGTTGAGTGAGTGTATTTGTGTGTTTGGGGGGAGCACCATCCTGTATCTTGCACCTCTTAAAGTAGACCAACATCCGGGATTTTCACTATCCTGGGTTTTGGTCCACTTCCGATCAGGGGCGGGGGATGGAGAGCTCATGGAGACGCCGCCACAGATGCGGTCGGCAGCATGAGGAGCCCGGCGGTGAGGAGAGAGGAGAGCGGGCTGCTCCTCTGCAGTGCACGCAGCCCGGAGACCGGGGAGGCGGAGAGACGCAGCCGCAGCTTTCCCCCGGCCCCGCTGACAGTGGTAATGGCCGGCCGGCGGGGAGCAGGCTGGGGATGGTGACACGCTGCAGGCAGGAAAGCAGCGTCGGGATACCACTGCCCCAGCGGAGTCAGACTTGCGGGGGGGAGGAGGGGAGACCCACACCTGGATCCCCGGGTCAGACACAACGAAGTGCTTACACGACAGAGCCACAGAGCGCTAGCTCAGGGGGAAAGGGACCGTCTCTCCACAATCTCTGTGAGGCACCTGGAGAAGGGAGCTCTGAGTTGGGCAGGGAGAGCTTTCCCCAAATGTCCATAAACAGGGGTCCGTCACGAGGTGGGGCAAGTAGCGGATCCAGCTCCCCATTAGCGCTGTCGGCCTCCCCGTGCTGGCCACAAGAATCTCCCCCGCATAGTCCAGTCCTGTACGACCATAGAGATGCAGACAGGATGGATCTCGACCAGCACAGCATCAGAGCTCTTATTTCGTCATTACCTACCAGAAAAGATTTTGAAACCTTCATAAACAGAATGGAGTCCACCCTCCAGAGGGAGGTAGACGAAGTATCGAAGCAGGTGCTAGAGGTGGGGACCAGGGTTACAGCAGTAGAACAAGTGCAGGACTCGGTCCAGCAACGTTTGTCCACTATAGAAAGAGCGGACACCACTTTAGAAAGAGCTCAAGAAGAGTCAACGCAACATATAGCTAATATTCTACTCCACCAAGACGACATGGAAAACAGGGGGAGAAGGAATAATATTCGCATAAGGGGGCTTCCTGAATCTCCGGAGAATGCCAATCTTTCAGAGACAGTGACCCAAATCTTCAATCTGGTTCTTGACCGCCCACTGGAGGAAGCTATTGAACTAGATAGAGTTCACAGGGCTCCGGGCCCCAGAAATCCAGACCAACGGAGGCCCCGAGATATCATCTGTCGCATACATTTTTATAAAATAAAGGAAGAAATCATGAGACTCGCCTGGGCCAAGAAAGGCATATCTTTTTGGGGGACACAGATCATCTTGTTACCCGATTTGGCGCGACGTACGCTACAAATGAGAAGGATCCTGAAACCACTCCTAGAAAGTGCAAAGCAAGCAGGCGCCACTTACAGATGGGGACATCCCTTTCATCTTATCCTCCAACTGCGGGGTTGAAGCTTTACACTCCGCTACCACTCTCAGCTGCCGGAGGCGTTTGAGTTCCTGGGATCCCCAGGTGTGGAGCTGGAAGACTGGCTCTCCCCCTCGCTGGGCCCCACCCGGGCACAAGGGGGTGGAGGGTGCGACCCGCTACCCAGGAGAAACAGAGGGGTCAGACCTAGGGCTCGTAACGGCGCCAATGAATGGCAGTGAACCAGGTCCTGTCTGCCGGGGTTGCTGCTGATCTGGCCTGTTTGGAAACTGCACAAATGTTTGTTGACCCTTAATGCCCTAGTCCTGTGGCCGGCTTGGCTGAGGGTTGGGGGGGGGCGCCGCCGAGGTGTGAATTGAGCATAGAATATTGCAGTGTGGGCTCTTCTGCTCCGATCGGCTCGGCGGGGTGCCCCCTCTGCCTCCTGCCCCCCCCCCCCCCCCCCCGATTCTCCCGATTGCAGACGGGCTATGGTCGGCGGTCGGTCCACTTTGTCGGAAAGCCACCACAGTTAAGGGTAGGCCGGGGTCTCATTAATGTTCTGAATGTCTCCAAAGCTTCTTATTGTTTCTTACTGTTTCTTATTGTTCATACTGTTAATTCCGCTTTTACTGATTTAAACACAACTACTAGGTCATTCCGCTGACGGAGTGAGGGAACGGCGGGCACAATGCCCCCCTGGACTGGGCCTCTGAGGGGTCCGGCCCAGTCGAAAGCAGAGACCCCACTATTGTTATTGTAAAACTTTCTCAATGTTAATACTGTTTTATATGTTTCAGTTGTTTAGCAATCTAACTACTTGGGCACTTAGCTGACGAAGTTTAGGAATTATAAGAGTAATGTTTTGTAGGTAATGGGCTTATCTCCAGGCCTAGGTCTATGTTAGGCCCGGGCCTCAGGATAACCTCTCAGTTCTTGGACGGGGCTCCTTATGTCGGCTGCCACTTTCCACTTCCCCCATTGCATAACCTCCTGAGCTCTCTCAGAAAATGTTTGGGATAGCTTATCCGGAGGGAGCGCGTGAAAGCGCCTTTTGTTCCTGGTGTGTTCTTTCTCCCTTTCTCCCCTAACTACTAGCTCCCCGTAGTCTTCCCCCCCTCCCTTTTTTCTTCTTGTCCCCTTCTTCTTCCCTCGCCCTTCCCAATCTCCTGCCCTCCCCGCTCTCCCGTTTATCCCTCCTCACCTTGACGCTGTTGAAAGAGTCATGTCGAGTATAGCCATTTGCTCCTACGACACGAAGGGTTTAAACGTTCCCGAAAAAAGATCTAAAATCCTCTCTGAGCTCCATAAAAATAAGGTTAAAATAGCTCTGCTACAAGAAACTCACTTTAAGGAGGGTCACATACCAATAATTCAAGACCGCCATTTCACCTCATGGATACATGCCCCAAACCCAGAAGCGAAGTCAAAAGGGGTGTCCATAGCTTTACACCGGCCCCTTCCCCATAGAATTCTGGACCAGAATTGATCCTGAAGGTCGATTTATATTCTTAAAACTGACACTATTCACAAAGACTTACACGGTAGTGAACATCTACAGCCCCAATCAAGACTCAGCCTCTTACTGCTGTGCGTTACTAAAACAGCTAGCTAGGGCATTATTGTATGTGGGGGAGATCTTAACTTAACTCTCAACCCGCTGATTGACACCTCCTCTGGTAGATCGGGGACCTCAATGGCAGGGCTTAAAAAGCTGAAGAAACAACTACTAGAATTGCAATTAGTGGATGTTTGGCGGGCGCTACACAAGAGGGACAAAGACTTCACCTGTTACTCTAACGCCAATAACTCATACAGCCGTATTGACTACATCCTACTAAGCCATCACGCCATGTCCTGGAACCCAGAAGCGAACATAGGGAGTATAGTGTGGTCGGACCATGCCCCAATTTTTCTGTCTGTAGATGTGCCTGGACTGTATCCGAGGAGATGGGATTGGCGTTTAAATGATAATCTGCTTAAAGACGAGGCCTGTTTAGCAGCAGTACGGGAGAGCATAGGACACTTCTTAGCGGACCACCGCAGTGACGAGACACCCCTCCCTGTACAATGGGAAGCGCTTAAATGTGTAATGAGGGGGATCTTTATTCAACATGGTACCAGGCTTAAACGGGAAAGGTCCTCCCTAATAGTAAAAACAATTAGCCAAATTAAAACACTGGAGCTCACGCATAAACGTATGCCCACTAACGAGACCTTGATCGAGTTAGAAAAAGCTAGCGATGACCTAAAGAGTCTGTACAAGCAAGTATTTCTGCGGCATAGAGATCGGCTAAAGGGGATGTTCTATGAGCATGCCAACAAACCAGGTAGGATGTTAGCAAGATCGCTACACCCTAGGAGCTCTGCCATTTATATTCCTAGCATAAAAACGCGAGAGAACAACAAGACTTCTAATCCGAACGAGATAGCGAAGTCCTTTAGGGACTACTACAATACTCTTTACAACCTAACGAAATCTGCTCCATCTGCTGCACACATGCCACCCTTGGAGACAGTTCGGGCATACATAGATAGGACCCCTTTCCCTAGAATCTCCCAGGCAGATGTTGAGTCCCTCGAGGCTCCTTTTGGAACTCAGGAGGTAGAGAAGGCGGTACACAACACCCCGGTGGGAAAAAGCCCAGGACCCGACGGTTATACCCCAAGGTTCTACAAGACACTAGGTCCCCTGTTAACCCCCTTCTTGACTAGGGTTTTCAATTCAGTGGGGCAGGACTCCCCCTTCCCAAGACAATCTCGCTGTTATTCCTAAGCCCGGTAAAGATCCTATCACATGTAGCAGCTATCGCCCCATCTCCCTAATTAATGTGGATATAAAGTTGTTCGCCAAAATAATAGCTTCGCGCCTCAAACCAATTATTCCTGAACTTGTTCATCTGGACCAGGTGGGATTTGTCCCAGGCAGAGAGGCACGGGATAACACGAATAAATTGTTCACCCTGATCTCTTACGTGCAGTCCAAAAGGATCCCGGCTTGCCTTCTCTCGTGTGATGCAGAGAAGGCATTTGATAGAGTGAGCTGGGATTTTATGCGTGCCTCTCTGCAACAAGTTGGATTGGGACCGTCCCTCATGGGTAAGATTTTGGCCCTTTACAAAAACCCCTCGGCCCCAGTGAGAACGAATGGTGTGATGTCATCTCCTTTCCTCATAGGTAATGGAACTCGTCAAGGATGCCCACTGTCGCCTATCTTATACATTCTTACCATGGAGCATCTGGCCATCGCCATACGAAACAATCCGGACATAAAGGGGATAGAGATTGATAACAATAAATTGTCTTTATATGCTGATGACTTACTGCTATCTCCTTCCCATCAGTACTAAAAGAGTTCGAACAATTTGGGATGGTAAGCAACTTTAAAGTAAACTATGCGAAATCGGAAGCCCTTAACCTAACATTGCCGATCGGAGAAGTAGACAGACTCAAAAGTAATTTCTCCTTTAAATGGCAATTGGCCGCAATCAGATATCTAGGGATACAGATCCCAAATGACCTAGCTAAAATATACGAACTGAATTACGATGTTCTGATTAACAAGACGCTTAGCGACCTAAAAAACTATGATAGAAAGTCCTTGTCTTGGTTCGGACGAATAGGAGTATTAAAAATGGATATACTGCCCTGCTTTTTATACATTTTCCAAACAGCCCCTATAGTTCCCCCAACAGCTTCTTTAAGATTCTGAAGTCCGCGTTCCTTCAAATTTGTCTGGGGAGTCTCTAAGCCTTGCATTCGCCACGAAACACTGTCTCGTAGCAAAGCTAAGGGAGGTGTGGGATTACCTGACCTAAAGCTCTACCACTCAGCGGCGGTCCTCATGAGGGCCTTAGACTGGGCTCACCATACTTCGAGCAAGATCTGGGTCGCCGTCGAGAAAGGGCTATCGCCCCTCCCCCTGGTCTCTCTCCCTTGGGTGGGACCTCAACCCAAACACGTTCTTAGAACCTTACCTTTTCTGACGCAACACCTTTTCACACACCGATTGACCTCAAAATTTCTGATAGCCCAACGCCCGGGACCTTTGACCCCGATTAGCGGGAATCCGGACTTTGCACCCGGAGTGGGGGGTCTCGTCCTTTCTGGGTTGGCAGGCAGCGTCAGACCCGAGTCTACGACATATCATGGGAGAATCGGGTCTGCCAAAGCTAGAGGAAATTTCCGCAGTTTCCTGGGGTGCATATGTCATGGTTCCTCCACAGACAGCTGACTAACTATATATCCTCCCATCGCCTGAGTGATGCGAGGAGCTGCCCGTTAACTGATCTTGAAGGGCTTCTCTCTTCTGTGACGCCCGTACCCCACACCCTCTCCGTACTGTATCATACCTTGATGAACAGTATTTTTTTCGAACCCTCCAGGGTTTATAACCAGATGGGAACACGAGTTGGGTTGGTCCTTCTCAGGGGAAGACCTATCTAAAATGTTCAGCTTGACACATACATCGGCCGTGGAGGGGGCGGCACAGGGGAGAAGTTATAAGATTATCTCGAGATGGTACAGATGTCCAACGGACATTCATAAATACGCACCCCAGACCTCAAGCAGTTGCTGGCGGTGCCTGGCGGAGGAAGGAACCATGACGCACATTTGGTGGGGGTGCTCGGTTGTTAAATCCTTTTGGGATAAAGTTCTAAGCACAAGACAACGGGCACTGTAGTAAATAACTCACCTCAATTAACCCTTCTGTCCCTAGTAGAGGTCTCTATATCTCAATACAAAAGGGGCTTACTCCGGCATTTCCTAACGGCAGCGCGGGCTGTCATACCCAGACATTGGAAGTCCCGAGAGGCCCCTTCCTTAGCGGAGTGGGTTGTGGAGCTTGAACGTATCAGACGTATGGAAGAACTCATTCTCAGCGATAAAGGCTTAGTAGAAAAGTACATCATAACCTGGGCCTGCTGGATCGATCTTCGGGACTCGTTTCCGAACATTGATCCAGTGATGAACAGTGGACAGCATGGTCATTCGACAGTGCTTTAGCTCGAATGTGAGATAGGATTCTTGCGGCATAAAGGAGTTGTACTCCTGATCCAGCTCAAGGTGTTTCCCTCTCCCCCCTTTCCTCCCCTTCTTCTCTTCCCCCCTTTTTTTCGTTCCCTTTTTCCCTTGTCGATAGGTTTCTTATCTTGTCTCTTATGTCCTGGTTACTGTTACGTTTTGTTGCATCCTCTCTGATAAACTTCCGCTGCGCGATATGCAGGACGATCCACTACTCGGGGTGCGGGGGTGGTGTGCTGGGCTTTGTGAGATGGGTTTGTGATCAGGCCGGCGCTGGAGTGGGGGGTTCGGGGGCTGATTCTCGGCGGGTTTTTCCGATCAAGGATCGGATAGGGGAACTTGTCCCCTGCTCGGCGACGGTTGTGCTCTGGGGCCCTCCCATCTCTGGCGAGCCGTGGGGCTGTATACGGAGCTCTGGTTTCCCATGGCACAGGATGGATACTCACGGCGTGGTGCACCAGCTGGATACCCTTGGATGCTCATTGGCAGAACCGCAGGCACAAGTGAATCCCTGTGGCAGTTGACAGAGCCGATGTGATATTGAGATTCCTGATAGATGTAACATTATTTTATGTATAAAATGCTGTATGTGTTTTTGTTTTCTTTTTCTCCTCATTTGATTTCTCTCAATAAAAACAGATTAAACTAAAAAACTTACCTCACCCCACTCCTACGCGAGCGCTCGTCCAATCAGAGCGCTCAGAGCCGCTGTGGTATGTACGGACAAGCGACAGACAACCACAGCGGCTCTGAGCGCTTGACGCCGCATCTAGCGCTTCCCTCTAACAGGGAGCGCTCCCGTGCCGGCCATTCACAAACGGTGCGCGCCCTGCTAGAGAGAAGCGCGAGATGCGGCCACGGCTCGCACATGCGCTGTTGGAACGGGGATAAGGTAAGGTTTCTGGGCGTCCTGCGGGGTTTCACACAGCGGGGCATCGCAATTTCGGATGCCCCGCGGGGAGGGATCTGATCGGCCCGGGAATCTATAGGCTGATCCCCCCTGGGTGTTGGTCCACTTTAATGTAAGGCGTCTGGCTGATGATACTTGAATGGAGAGATGGGCATGGTTGCCTCGGTGGTGACGTCCCACCTGTCTTCCTTGTCTGTCTCCAGCAGTGATCCTGTTCCCCGGTATAGCCTGGCCTCCAGCTGCTGGCGGTCTGACACCTGTCATATGGCGTGGTGCGTGGGCTGTGATGAGGTCAGTATTGGCTCCTCCTGCACACAGTGCACACGCTGCCTATATTAGCATTATTACTGCAGCGGATATTTATAGTAGCCTTACTCTTGCCTCCCGGGCTGATGGCGCGACTTAGTCACTGAACTATTTGTGTGCGATGCTCTATTCATATTAGTGTGAACGCTTTGCTTTCCAGTCCAACCTGTGCCACATATCAGAAGAGAACCAGCAAATCAGAAGTACACAGAGGTGATGTACCAAGATGTTTTTTTTTCAGATCCAAACATAAAGGCAGCTTAAAACCGAATATACAGCATCTACTCACCTTGCCCCCAGACCAGCTGAATACAGCTGATAACAGAAGAGTGAAACTGAATGTATCATCGCTGAAGAGCATCAGGGAGCGCTGCTGCGTGGCCAGGGACCCAAATGGGCATCATTCAAAAAACTTATGAAGGAGGGTGGAAAACATAAATAGCAGGCTGGCCGCTTCCCTTCGGCTGAGCTTACCTGAGCCAGTCATTCAGATGGGCCTGTGAACCACAAGAGAAGGGATGTTCTCCATTTTCATTCTCTCGATCTCTTTTCCACATTTCCTCCCATATCTCTCTGGTCTATTGTCAGTCTTTCTTCTGTGTATTCCCTCTGTTTTTCTCACCTCTAATCTCTCTGTCTCACTCTTTTCTTGTTCCCTCCGTCGCTCGCTTAATAATTATGATGTTTGTCGGGGGCGCCATATTGAAATCTTGCACAGGGCGACACTTAACCTAAAGCCGTCTATCTATCTATCTATCTATCTATCTATCTATCTATCTATCTATCTATATATATCTATCCCATATCTATCTATCTATCTATCTATCTATCTATCTATCTATCTATCTATCTATCTATCCCATATCTATCTATCTATCTATCTATCTATCTATCTATCTATCTATCTCATATCTATCTATCTATCTATCTCATATCTATCTATCTATCTATCTCATATCTTTCTATCTATCTATCTCTTTTCTTGAGTTTCTACTTATGCACTTTCTGGGCAGCTGGATGGAGCTGGACAATACCTGAGCCATCCATTCAGATGGGCCTTTGAACCACAGGAGAGGAGATGCCACTGGTGGGCCGCATATGCGTTTTGAGATTGTCAGCGGTAATAGTAAAAAAATATTTCACACATCAGGGCATCG